>OZ035993.1:22825104-23205104 GCA_964035005.1 Erebia palarica | reverse complement strand
GCGTGGTTGAAGGAGAAACCGACTAAAAATCAAACACAGTTCCGCTTTTATAATAATAGAATAAATTTAAATAATCTAATAAATAGAGGGGCGAAGTCGCAGGCGACCATCGTCTTTGACTATAATTCATTCCAAATGGGTTGTTTATTTGATCTTCTCCAAGTTAAAAAAATGGGATAACCCCGGTAGTAGATTATATCGTAGTTAATTTAAGAATATGGTTACCTGGTATTTCCTTCAGCGCCAGTCTAGCGAACAGCAAGTCAATCTCTATTCCGTCAAAGTTCATTTTGATGACTGGCACGAAAGCGTCTTCCACTGCACGCAAATCCTTTACCTTTAACAATTATTTCTAACTTCACTATAGGCCTAATGGGCTAAATACAAGGATGTTGATCCTCAAAAGAGCCATTTCAGAAAAGTTAATGTTTAACCTTGACTGCGATATCACCAGGTGATAAGTGATGATACAGTCTAAGATGGTGGGAGGCTAACCTGTTAAGGGAATGGCCGTTATTTTTAACCCATACCCCTAATTGGTTTATACACTGTCTCGTACCCGAACGCCAAAGCGTTGGCGGCACCTATTTTCTGGTAGGGTAGTAAAAAGTTACCGCTGAAGCCTTTCACTAGGCCGAACCAGAAAAAATTCAGAAATATTATTATTCATATTCCCAATTTAACGCATTTATTTTAATAAGATCACAGCATTCACCACTGCGCCAAGGATGTAAATCTCGGATTGATAATAATAATCATAATAGCTGAGCCAGAGACTCTTGTGTAACTCAAGTCTAGTTTTTGAAATGTCTTCCTAACAGAAGTCTAAATTATAGATATTGTTAGGCTGAAAGTTAGAATGCATTCAAGGGACTTTTGCATCTGTGGTTGTGGACGCTAGGCTGGAACACTAGTCTAGGATAGATCACTGTGTAAAATGGGGCTGGCTGCCTTAATGGTGTGAATTGCTAAATAAGAGTTTATTTATGTGGATAACGGAGTTTCCTTTAATAATATAATAATATGTTAAAGATATAGATTTTTATAATGAATCATAAAATCATGTGGAGGTCCCGGGTTCGATGCCCGGCAGTGTCAATTTGGGAATTTATAATTTCTGAATTTTCCCTGGTCTGGCCTGGTGGGAGGCTCCGGCCGTGGCTAGTTACCACCCTACCGGCAAAGACGTGCCGCCAAGCGATTTAGCGTTCCGGTACGATGCCGTGTAGAAACCGAATTGGGGTATGAGTTTAATATAATTACCATTCTGACACCATCTTAGACTGCATCATCACTTACCGTCAGGTGAGATCGCAGTCAAGGGCTAACTAGTAGTGGCTTAAAAAAAAATTTATATAATACCTGGGGCTGTGTCTTGAGCAGTTCGTAGAACGAGGCGAAGTAATCGCAGCGGTCAATGTGTCGCGGGGCCACGCACAGTGCGTCTATGTCCGCGCCGCGGTGATGGACCTGAGTAATAAAAAAAATTACTATTACAATATGTTTGCACACATACTTATTATTTATTTATGAATTTCTTAATGAAAAAGTTGTATGGAAACAGTCGATTTTGGGTCGAGTGCCCACAGGATAGATATAGCTTACACTACTGTATTTAATTTATATGCCTACGTATTCTAATATATTGTTTTTTGCCGGCTCTTCTCAGCAGTCTTTTCTTACCCTCAGGCGATAAAAATATTACCGCATAGTTATTAACCTACTCGGAATGCGATAATACTGATTGTCACACTAGTGCGATATTATAATCGCTGCCATACAAACCAACTTTTTTGACGCCACCATCTTTGTTGATGTATTTTATTGCATCTACCAAGCAGACACCTCAAAAGAATATTAAAAACTTTTGTATTCTGTGTCATATAAGTAGGAGTCAGTAACAGGTGTTATAGAGGTCGCGATTATTTAATACTAGATAATAACCGCAACTTTGTCCACGTGCATTTAGTTTTTGAAAATACCTGAGGAACCTATAGATTTTCTTTTAAACCCTGATGAAAAAAGTTGCCAATGTTATTCCGGGATGCAACCAATCTCTATCGAAATTGAAAAAAAAAACAGATGAGCCGTGCAAGCGTAGCGGACAGACACTTCACTTCAGTGTTATTTTAGTACGCTTTTTTTACGATTAGTTATATATCATCCTATGGCTGGACAAAGGCCTCCCCCTTCTCCTTCCACTGTTAGGTTCCGTACAGTAAAATCTCTGTTAAACTTTGTTGTGTTTATTTTAAAAGTTTATAATATTTATAATATTAGTATGGATTAAATACAGTCACTCACCAAAAGCTCTGTTAACGTTTATTGTGTTTATTTTAAAAGTATATAATATTAGTATGGATGAAATACAGTCACTCACCCCAAGTCTATAAGATCCGAATGTGTAAATATTCCCACCAACAGTGTCAGCTACGCTCGGAGGCATGTTTTTTCGGAGCGACTCATCCCTGATCCACTGCCGGACGAGGCGATGTAACGCGCCCAGAACTTCCATACGGTGATGCATCTCTTGTTCCGACTCAAATACGCCGAATGGTACCAAAGCGTCTTTCAGCTCGTTCGTCTTTTCTATGTCTATGGGTTTTGGACCTGGTGGAAGAAAGACGTATTTATCGTGTAGCGGCCTCAGTTCATATTCTTGATGTTCTTAATACATAGGTAAGCAAAAAAGAAGTTTTAGAGACCCCACTTTTTTGGATTTAACATGTCATATCGATTTTGTTAGTATAAAATGCGACCTATGTTACCTGAAATATAATAATGAATCAATTGACAACTCATTCATCAAAATCGGCCCAGTAGTTTAGACCCTGCAGTGGAACATACATAAATACAAACATAAGACTGCTAAAATCACAACCCTCCCTTTTGGCTTTGCTGTAGTCAGGTAATAATACATGGAAAATATAATATTTGTCCGAACGAAGCGAAGGCGCACATATATAGGGTTGTGGTATATCATTTTAAAGATAATTAGGAGTACAAAAATATATTTTTTTAAATTTTTCCGTTAAAATTGAAGAAAGCGGGGCTTTCAAAGTGGAGATTTTCTAACGTCCAAGTTGACCTCAGAAAACTCTCAATTTTCTGAAAGGCTGTGCCTGAAACTTGATCAATTGAATTATATCCTGTACTTGAACAACAAATACAAAAATAAGATAAATATTATATGGTAACGAAATTATTTAATTTTTAATGAGCTTCAGTATTTTTAACAGAACTTCAAATTCATGTCAATAGATGGTGCTCTGTAAAAGTTTATTCGTTTCTCCAATAACTCTTAAGCTCTTTTGCGTCTAATCTTAAAAGTTAACTATTACAATATATAGATAAAACTATCTTATGGATACCGCGAGGTCTCAGTTCGGGGCGAACTACTAGTTTAACTAGTTGATGCCCGCGACTGTGTGGTTTCGTGATTTTTGGTTCCCACAGAAACTATTTAATTTCCTGGATAAAATGTAGCCTATGTGCTATTCAAGACTATCCATCTCTGTGAAAAATTTCAGGCAGTTCAGCCGCTCTAGCGTGATTGAGTAACAAACATCCATCCATCCAAACTTTCACATTTACAATATTAATATAGTAATAAAAATTAAGTATAAATACGTATACATACCAGCCATGGATATAGCGGAGGTCATTCCCAGCGTCTTCAAATTCTGTTGGTTCTGATGCTCATTCCCCTTCGCCGCATTCTGGGCGTGCTGGTTCGAATGGGAGTATTGCGACGCTGGCCACATCTTGTTAGATTGACGTATTAAACAAATAAAACTTATTAAGTACTCTTATACTAGAATGGTGGTGGGTTGAACATCTGAGCTGTAGTTTGAATGCTTCTGGGCTGACTGCTGGGGCGCCTTTCTGTGAAACCTGTAAAATATGATTATCCTTTAATTTACTTACTATCTTTATCACTACCAGATTCCCGGCAGGGTCTATTAGGGAATAATTTCTGAATTTTCCCTAGACTGGCCTGGTGGGAGACTTCGCTGTGGCTAGTTACCACCCTACTGACAAAGACGTGCCGCCAAGCGATTTTCGGTACGAGGCTGTGTTCAACCGATTAGGGATATTGGTTTAATATAGCTGCCATGCCCCTAACAGGTCAGCCCACTTACCATCAGGTGAGATCGCTGTCAAGGGCTATCATAAAATGGATTTTTAAAAAACTAACTCTGCTTTCAATGTTATGCTTTGCACTCTGCAGTGCACCACCCATCCCATGTAGGGGTCAGTAACTATTGGGGAGGCCGAGGATGGCATAACTTAATTAGGCCCCTGCCAGTTTATTTTACTATTATTTTAGTTTAATGGGGGTGGGGACAATCAGAAATGAAATCAATAATGAAAGCACTATACAGAAAAGCAGCAAAAAGACTTCGAATAAAATCATTAAGGAATTGAGCATAAATTGAAATATATGAATTTTTTTTGACTTGATAACAGTTTGGGACTTGGCTACTAAAGATTCCTTAAAACGAGGAGGCCTCCTTGTTAATAAAACCCAAGCACCTTGCAGCCCAATCATTGTCGGAATAATCTTTCTGTCACCAGCCATTTGACTGAATTAATTTTGTTGGAACTTTTAAATCTAAAACAAAGATTTAGAATCTTAGTTCCATACACACACACTCTAACGAACTTCATTTTCAAATACTTCTATCTTCACACCACACACTATCATCTATCAAAAATTCCTGTCCTTTGTGTCCTGTGTCTGTGTATATGATATATATTTACTTATGTTTGTGTGAACTTTAGAAAATGCATGTTGAGTTAGCCTGCAAGTGCATATTATGAAATGATAGTCAAAAGTTTAAAAAACGATATCGTAATAGAATATGTAATCTTTGTAACTACCAAGATTAGAAGGAGGTTACCCATACCAGAGATTTGAAGACATCAAAGGCACAGCAGGGAGCATTTGTCATAGGAAGATTAAGGACAGACACCTATGGAAGACTAGAGAAGGCATAGCCTGTGATCAAAATTAATGAAACAATCAGTGAATAGTCTAAATTTATTCATAACTAAAAATTCTATTATACTATAATTATTTACTTAATAATACTTAATTCATAATTCTATACTTTGGTTAATAAATGCAAATTCATTCTTATTATGAAAACTGGTAGATAGCTGGTCTTTAGGTAACTCCACTTTTTTCCCCATTAGATAAATAAATAAAACAAAGGTTTCTTAAATTACCCTAGACCCCCAAACTAGGATAGCCCGTATCTTGGGGGTCAGTCTCTTCCCAGTAATATTAAGTAAGATACTTATGTAATTAATTAAAATAGCTTTATCAATATCCAATCCATTTTTATATTGCAGAAAAGAGCCATCCGTTCTATTTATAAACTCGGATCACGCGTATCACTTCATGAAAAATTTAAAGAGATTGGTGTTCTTACGGTGCCTTCGCAATACATATACAATAATATAGTCTTTGTAAGGCAGAACATTAATCTTTACAAGAAAATAGGTGATACTCACAATCGATACACTAGAAACCGCCATAAGCTAGTAACAGCGTTGTATCGTGTGCGCAAGGTGCAGAAATCTTTTGTGGGGTCAAGTGTACGCTTTAATAATATGGTTCCCAAAGAGTTTCTGGATTTGCCATTACATAGATTTAAAGACTGTGTCCAACAGCATTTGTTAAGTCGAGGTTATTACACTATTGATGATTTTGACAAAATTGCATGGAAGCAGCTGGCCTCGCATCCAGTGACCCACAAGTCAGTGTAATACTTGTAACGTATGTGTTGTGTTGTCTACATATTGTAACCTTTTCTTTTGTATGAAAAGAGCAACTGCTGAGTTTCTTGCCGGTTCTTCTCAGTAGAATCATCTTTCCGAACCGGTGGTAGAGTCTTAATGTTTCATAAGTGACACAAGTTGTCCTACATGAAATAAATAAATCATTTCATTTCATTTCAATGACCATATTTTTTGCATATAAATCCAGAATTGTAGAGACAATAACACTTGATCAATATATATTAAAGTTAACAAGGTTCTATTTATTTAGCAAATAAGATAATAAGGTTGTTTGATGTAAATCTTGATTGACTTAATGGCAAAAATCTTGGTTTATTATTTAAATATTATAATTAAGTTGAGAAAATAATGTACATATTATATTAAATATTAATATACCTTGAATATGCCCTTGCCCTCGGTTTGGGTCATAATGTATCTGGGGTGCCAAATTGTAGTGTGCCCCTTTTGATCAGAGTTAAATGTAGAATGTAAAAATGGACTTCTAACATTTTAACTAGTTTTATAGTTATTAAATAGAAAAACTGTAAAACTATATACTTAAATTATTATGACCAATATCAAGCAGTAAATAGAGGTTAGGTACATTACTTGTTTTTCCTACCTCCAGTCAAGACCTTTTACAATGACATCATTTATAACAAAATATTGGTCTTAAGACTGAAAATTTGTGCACATTTTGATATTGCTAACAGAAATTAACACCGGTTATTAAAACAAATCAGCTTTTATGACCTAATTATAGTGGTCTCTTTGATGTTGTTATTATGACAAATTTTAACTGTATTACATAAACTTCTTGTTTTATTTTCATAAATCGTATTGTGTTATCATAAATAAACGGTTCTAAGTAAGTAATGCTAAACATAAAATATGAGAAACTTAACGGTAACTGTAAAAAACAACAATGACAATAAAACTACGAACAAACTATTTGTGGAAACATACATCAAAAGTTCATTCCCCGCATATCGCATCCGAGTATCTGACTAGTGTTTATACACAAAATGTTAAAACACGAGAAGTGTAAGGCTTATGAAAGATATTTTTTAAGAAAACACCTCGAAATTTTTCCGCATTTCGTGGCAATGCCTTCGCGATTATATTCAAGACCTTCCTTTATTGTTCTTCGTAGAAGTGCCTAAGGTCATGCGTTGCAAGCACTGATATGTGCAAATTAACAAACAATATTGACCGGGTAATAGTAAACAGAGAGTTCATACGTTACATTTACTGTTTTTTACGTGTCGAGAAATAACACGGACACATATTCGCAATGAAACATCACGTTGTGCCATCACAAAGTTATTACGTTACAGATTTCTTAGTGCGCTAATAAACCGTTCTAGAAACAATCACTCACCAAAAAACGAATTCGCTTAATTAACTCCGGGATATCACACGTTGATAGTTATCGAAACACATAGTATTAAACAGAAACAAACATTAATTTCCAAACAAGCGCCCAACAGTCGCCAACAACACGGCAGCCATTTTTAAATGGCGTTTGTGTTGTGACGAATGGCAGATTTTAAAAAAATGTTGCTAGAAATAAGAAAATTAGGCTGAACGTACATACTATATTTTTTCCCGAAAAAAATTAAAGACATGATTGCCAGGGACATTTAAAAGACGGATAATGCGTTTTTGAGTGGTTTTTAACAGATAGGTTGAGGGCACAGTGTTCTTATTTTTAAAGCAAAGCTTTATCGGGATGGCGAACAAAAGCTATAGTCGATATTTCCCTCATTTTACACGACTGAACTTTCTAAAATGCAGAATGGAGGTTGGAGTTCTTATCACATTTCCATACTAATTTCACCAAATAACAAATAATAATTAAGAATAGATGAATTTAAAAAAGCGACTACTACATATATTTTACAACAAATACACGCCGTCCAAGTAGTTATGGGCTAACAGCTAATATTATAGAAAGTTATTACATACTATAAATCGTAATATCTTTCGTTTTCTTCAATTCTCATTACAGATAAGTCGGTAATTTAATCATTTGTACAAAAAAAACAAGAATTTGATTAGAAACTGGTTGGTTATGGTATTTTTGGTTTTGTAACCACAGCTGCGTTATTGTTGGTCGATAATATCGGATGCGTTATTGCGATAATGCCTCCCGAATCTCGGTACACAGGTCTCGGTAGGGATGTCATTCTGAATAGTAGATGGTATTCAGTGGTAGATTCATTCAACGACTCAAAAGCACTTGTAAAAGTTTATTTGGATAAAGAAAATCATTTGAATTTTGACACAGATGCGTTTTTATCGTGTTCTAACGTGAGGTACGAGTTACGACTAGTACTATTACGTTATTAAAGTAGGTGTGTGTAAGATCATTTGCGTCCCAATACAAAATAGGCGAGGCAATAAAGCTAGTTGATCCCAAGAATAATTCCTCAGGTGATGAAATAAGAAATAATAGTAGTATAATAGTATGATAAAGTATCATGAGTTATACGTATATTATAAATATCCAATAAAAAATCAGAAAGGAAGTAAGGTTTTTTATGCTATACCGAATTGTTAAAGCAGGAAGGTACATATCGCGTAAGCGCAGTTTAGATTGGAAAATAAAATTGGTTTAAATTTCGATATTCTGCATCATTATTTAATTTGATATTTCGGTTTTGAGTGTAAATACACTACCTACTATTATTTTAAAAATAAATCGAGAAAATATTCAGTCATAAATATTAAGTTTTAGGTATAAATACCTTTTAGCATTTTTACTGTTTGTCATTTTTTCTCATGAAACAGCAAGTATAATATTAGTCAATTTGACTCGTTTCATGTCATTCGATTTAATCTGCGGATACCGACGCCATATTGAAATTAGTTAATATAAATACGAGTATTTTGACGATGGTAATTCAGTATCCTGCAGGCAGACTCAGCGAATAGCGATTATTGAATGGTTTAGAGCTTAACGATAGCAATCGTGACCAGGCCAAATGAATATTGTCTTTAAGTTTAGCTAACTTTTATCTTATTGCATTAAATCTCTCGTGGAACCGCTACACGTTGTGACCATTCGCTCGTGCAAGTTCCAAATGAGAGTACAAATATATTAAAAGTGTTTATAATACCTACTTCTGGATTGTCGCTTACATACCTAACTTCCGGAAGTTTTTTTTGGTGGATATTTTTGTCTAAGTTTTGGTTCATCTAATACTGAAACCCTGCCCTGAAAAGTTTGATCGACTTAATGATGATTTAATGCGGGGGTCTCCAGAGAACGAACCGCCCCGTTGCCTAGACTAAAATGTTCTAAGAACTCATCGTATATCGGAAGAGTGCGTCTATTAAGGCTTTAAGAGATGACAAACTGCCGCAGTATTAGGATGTTTAAGTCAAATTGTCTTAATAACTGATAGTTGAATCCGTAAAGAAAAAATATGTAACGGAAGATATAGGCTTAATAAACATTTCTACTGTAAAAAAAATTCTACTTTTTTCAAACCCTCTTTCAGAAAAAAATCCCCAAAGAGTATCTACTTTTGTCATACTTTGAAAATGTTCTGCAAAACGGCACAAGCTTTTTAATTAGTTCTTGCACACAAAAATAGGTCTTAAAAATTTCAATATTTTTAACGGAGAGTTTTATTTTTACTCCCTATAACATTCGTGTAAAGTAATTTTCCCCCGAAATTTAAGTATATTAGTGAGAACGTGGCTGCTCCGTCGCCCTGTAAACACCCGCGAGCCCTTCGGCAGTCCGTTTCGGGACATTGTCGAAGGTGGACTGCACGTCGGTGTCGGAGCGAATTTTTTAAAGTTAATTTTCGATTTTGAAGGGTTTATACTCATTTGTACATATTTAAAATTTTAGAAATACTTAGTTCAGTATTTATCTGTAAATTAGTAGGTGTAAATATATTTTATTTAAGAATTTAACTTTTTAAGTGTGCAAGGTAGGTGCAAAGACTAAAGAAGGTTCTGTAGTGACAAGTGATTGTAAAAATTCAAATCAAGATGATTTTGATGAGGAACAACCTACCTGCACTCGCTACATATTTTACTAATAATATTAATTACTAATAATATTAATGCTACTAATAACTAAAATACATACTAATAATAATTATAATGTATGCGTAAGTGTGTCTTTCTGTCTGTCTTTCTCAGATGTAAATGTGCCATTTTTGAATTCTAACAACTTTTGTTTTAGTTATTCAATTATGCTACCGAGACAAAATTATTTTGTCTGCGACTGAGAGACTGCGGAAAAGCAAGCATGTATGTATGTATGTGTGTATGTATGTATGTATGTATGTATGTGTGTGTGTGTGTATGTGTGTGTGTATGTATGTGTGTGTGTATGTGTGTATGTGTGTATGTGTGTGTGTGTGTGTATGTGTGTGTGTATGTGTGTATGTGTGTATGTATGTGTGTGTATGTATGTGTGTGTATGTATGTGTGTATGTATGTGTGTGTATGTGTGTATGTATGTATGTATGTATGTGTGTATGTGTGTATGTGTGTGTGTGTGTGTGTGTGTATGTATGTGTGTATGTATGTATGTATGTATGTGTGTATGTATGTATGTATGTATGTGTGTGTGTGTGTATGTATGTGTGTATGTATGTATGTATGTATGTGTGTATGTATGTATGTGTGTATGTATGTATGTATGTGTGTATGTATGTATGTAAAAGAACAAACATGAAAACTTGAAATGTAGGTACAATAAGGCGGTCTTATCGCTAACCAGCGATCTCTTCCAGACAACCTTATCGATAATATCATAATATGGAATCGAAATTCGTGATGACAAGCTGGGAACACCTGCACTCCTATTCTCTAACTCCGTGGCTATCATCATATATTAATTACCATATATTTTATATTCATCAAAATACATTACATAGTCATGGAAACATAATAACAACATGAATTTCAAAATGGCGCTAACTTTGTTAAATTTTGGTAACAGTTTCCTGTTTTGTGATCCCAGTAAGTCTAGGATGTGCACAACGAGATTATCTCCCGACGAGAGAGAGAGATATTGTCGTTGCCGGCAAATTTTTCATTTACCCTAACATGCACAAAATGCAGTATATTACAAGAAAAAAGTAGTCGACATGTAAAGGCTCGTAGAGAAAAATACCACTGATTAGAAATATTACTTTTATCTCTACTTTTGACGTAACGAGACAAGTAACCATGTTAGCTTCGGTAGACAGAGAGAGATAACGGGTAGAGATAATTTTACTCGTAGTGCGTATGCTATTTTGAACGAAATCGGTCAATTAACAAAGAATTTCAAAATGGCACCGACTTTTTTAAATTTTGGTAAGTTTCCTGTTTTGTGATACCAGAAAGCCGTAAATATCAATTTTGAACGAAATCGGTTATTTAACAAAGAATTTCAAAATGGCGCTGACTTTTTTTTAAGTGACTCTGTGCTCAGAGCTGCCCATGACGTAGTACTGCACATAAATTTTCATACCACAGGCTCATACATATGAAAATTGATTCTAAAGGAGTAAACTCACAAAAAAACTACGCAGCTCCGGCAAGTGGGGTTTATTGTGAGCAGTTAGTACCTGATTCTCTATCTCCTCTCCCTGTACCCCACTCATCCCTCGGTGGAGGTAGCACGTTTCAAAACTTTTAGCTTGATGTCAACTATCGATAGTTCTGCAACACTAACTTGAACTACCTACATTTTAGCATTGATCCAATACGAAATATTACTTGTACCTATACCTAAATCTGTGCCTACTACAAGCGCAAACAATATTTAGTATCGGATACGATATCGAACATTTCATGGCAAGGTCTCAAGGTAAAGCTAAAGGTAGGTATTAAAGAAAGTTTACGTATTTGTGACCTATGATATTTATGCGCAAACATAAATATAGGCATTATCCCATAAAATAGCACTTGTTCCCTCTGCAGTCTATAGTCTTTGGCCTAGTTTGCGTAGTTCCGGGCGTGGCCGCTATACGGCATTACCGTCGGCAAAAGTCCCGCTGGTCTGCGTTTCGTCAAGGTCATTCGGCCTTCTTAACCCCTTAATACGGGTACTGTACGAAAAATTTATAATTATTAATACGGTTACCGTACGAACAATTTATAATTATTAATACGGGTACTGGACAAACAATTTATTATTCGAAAAATTACAATTTAACGCATTATTTTTCGGTAGATTGTAATCTGATAGGTATTTAATCCCGATAAAACCTAAGCGGCCGGACACTACTTGATTGTTTCTGTCGAACCATAACCTAACCTACAAGAAAGAGACAAGAAAACCTAAATAAAATGAATATTTCAAAAATTGACACTCAGAACATTGAACAGTTTACAATCTTTAAAAAAAAATTGAATAAATGTACGAATAAATATAATTTATTCGTCCAGTACCTGTACAAATAGTCACTTCGATATCGGAATACCGTAGGACGGAAACCGAAAGCAAGATACTTCTGTTGCACCGTTCCTATCGCAGCAGTGTGTAACTTCTTGGCCGTCCTAAAGCAAAATTTACTGAAAATAGATACCTATTACTAATAAAATATTAACCTGTGGAGGAGAGCCTAATTTCTTTAGCATAATTCTTTTCTTATGATTTCATAATAATGTGCGCTCATCTTAAGGCGTTCAAAAACAATATTATTTTAATTTCTAATAGTATAGAATCATTTCCATCCATAGAAAGAACAGTCTCGAATTTGAAAGGAATTATTTAATTTTGTTTTCTTACAAATACTAATAAAACTACGGCACTGGGGCACTCACACTGAAAAATCGCAACAGCTGCGTTCAATTTTAATTATATTCGTTACTTTTGCGCATGCTTCATTGGCAGGTTTTCAGTGACGTATCCTAGTTTGAAGTTGCTTGCTTACATACAACTATCTCATTTTATTCGGTACCAAAAGAAAGGGATTGATAGAGAGCCGGTTGATGTTTTCGTGTCAGCCTTGTGCCCATTTACGAGGAGTAGAGGAGTAGGCAAAATCCGCCATCTTAGTGAATTCAAGAATATACGGACTTTTAGCGGAGCTATGTGAATATCTTTAGTAATTTTATTAATAAATCGACGTAGTTTTCGTCGCTGTACATTGTTGTAATATTTATACGTGCAGTTCGCGTTAAAGTAATCGATTGATACGTCATTGTATACCCGAAACGCCGAATTCTTGGGTAGTGTTTATGTGACAAGAGAAGATACTTTAAGCTTTCTAATAGTTTTTTGCGTGTCTATTTCCGTTTACCATCTCGACGATCGTTAGCATATACGTGAAAGTGTTGTTTAAATCGGTCCCGGAGAAGAACGTCCCAGGTTTTTGTCTCTAGGTGTCCGTAGGAACATTAGAAGTTGTTATGTATTTTTACGGTCGAAAATGCGGTTAGCTGGGCGTAGTTTAAGCAAGTGTTGAGGTTCCGAAGGCGCTGGGCCGGTGCGGTGGTCTGGGCGATCGGGCGGAGGATGCGAGCGGTGAGGGGCGGCTAGCGAGGTGTATAGTTATTCGGTGTCGAGGGGAAGATGTCTACGACGATGCGGCCAACGCTGCAGACGGTGCCAGAGGCGCTACCGGCGGACCACGTGACGACGGCGCCGGCACCCGCGACCACGACTGTCGCGGCGCCTTCCCAACCACGCCCCCGCCCGTTTAAGGTAAGTGCCAACTTCCAAACCTGTCAGATTCCTCAGTCATACTGTGAAACCTGGTTGTGCACTCCAGAGCTATTTCACAGCTCCTAGAAAACTGTAGTAAGGGTTTAGAATCTGCATTAGACCTCTTAAAGGTGTTAGGTTTATGATAAGTTAGATTAAAAAGTATAAAACCTGGTTGTAAATTCTCAAGCTAACTGTGTATTCTATGTCAGAGGTAGATAACTCCCGTAAGGGTTCATAAGTGTTAGGAACAACTCAGTTAAAATCCAGTAACTACATTATTTCTAGTATTGACGTTGTTATTGTTTATTTGTTGGGGAAATCATCAAGGGGAAATTATGGGTAAGATTCTATTAAATATAACATCATGCAGTACAAGTCTGTGCAGAATTAATGAACACTGCATAAGTATGCCAAAGATTACCAGTTGGCAAAATTAAACTTTCTTTGATAAAATGGCTGTAAAACACAGCAATTGTGTTGGTCTAGATAGCTAGAAAGTGCTCACTGTTGCATGCAACCTAAACTATCAAATTCATTAAAAACACTGCAAACCTTGTTTACCCAACCAACAAGTTTCTTTGGTTTGAGTTAGTAATTTATTACTATAATGTCACACTTTCCTAACTGACTTTATATTTATGTATATGTATAGATATGTACTTAAGGTTAGATATTTTAAGAATAGTGCCATTATTCACAAATCTTGATCTAGCTATATTATATACAAGTTTTGCCTTGTAGAAATAGATGTTAGGGATGCATCACAGAATCTTCTAGTCTTAAATAAAAATTAGTTGTTTAACTTTTTTTTCTAATTTTTAAATTCAAATAATTTTTAAAAGTGGTTCTTACTTCTTTCTCTCAAAATACAATAGGGAAGCGAGTTGCATAGCAACACATACTGGGTGTCAATAAGAGTACATCATACCTACTTAATTGGAATCAATAAATAACTGTTGAGTTGAATTGGGCATAAGCCATAGAATCAACAGTTTAAAATAATAAAACCAATTTTGACCATGAACCTAAGCAAATGAATGTAAGAACTAAGCAAAGTAAAACATAAGTGTAACACTTAAAAGTAATGCAATGTTCAACATTTTAATTATGTATGCAAGTATGGCAAGCTATTACCATATAAATCTTACTTCAAGATTATAATTAAATAAAGAGAACAGTTGCTTGACCTTACAGTTTGTATGAAACTTACTTGCAAAAAGATACATACTAATATTATTATAAAGAGGTAAAGTTTGTGAGGTTGCAGGGGGTAATCTCTGGAATAGTGTCTTAAGCTATATATTACACCGAAAAATTAGGGAGTTCCTGTGGGTATTTTAAAAATTAATTATTTCATGCGAGTATATTATGTTTCTTCACAGAGGACCGGGATTAAACCAGGTTTATGTTTCATAATTCCAGGCAAACTACTTAATAGGTCTGGGATAGAATGTGCTAGCTATATGATGAATCAGATTTGAAAGTTAAATGGGTGAAAATTAGTTTGCTTGTGTGCTTAACAATTAGGTATGTAGGTGTAAGCTTTTGTTTTATTGATACTGAAACATCGATTGAGCACATGTGACTCAGACAGACAATGATGTGCACTTGATTGATATTTATTGACTTACTGATAGGGGGATTTGGTATCAGAAGTGTTTTAGTGTGTAACATGTGTATGTGTAAGAAATACTCTTTATATATTATTAAAAATATATATGTGTTTGTATCAATATCACAAATTTATAAGGAAAATAATCACTAATGTACTTACTAATAAAAATACTTATGATCAGTGTATTAAAACTTGAAATTCCTTTACTTAAAACGAATGATAAACCTTAACATAATGCAACACTTGAACAATTTTTAATGCTCCCTCTATAGGGTAAGAAAATAGACAACCCTTATTTATTCTAGTAGATACACATAAAGAATTTACTCTGTAGTAATATACTAGGCAACAGTAGGTTCATTCAACAAACTTGTCATACAAAAATACAAATTGTTAAAAAATAAATTAATAGTTATTTAGTTATTAACATGTTATTTGCTATCATTAAGTCATTATCAAGGTGTGTTCTGGCTTGCTCGTCATCAAATACAGACAAGTAGATGATTCATGTGACATTGGCTGTAAAATGTTGTGATTAGAACAGATTATGTTCCAACCAATAACAGTTTCTTTTCTGTTCTCTTGCATTGTAATTTAGTCAGTTAACTTGTTAAAGAGGCCTCAAATCTTCTGTGTCTACAGGCTTGAGATTTAGTTATTGGGAGATAGTAGAGTAGAGTTTGATAGACCTACTAGACAATGGCTGTGATTTTGATCGAGTAGATACAGTTTTTTTATTTCCCGATCTACTTAATTTCCAGTATAAAAAGTAAATGTAGCCTACCTCTTAGCCGAATTTCATCAGAATCAGTAAAAAAGTTGGGCCGTTAAAGCATAGCAGACAGACACACTCTCTTTTATAATATTATTATGGATAATTGTCAAGCCTGAGATATGCTAATAGATATGTTAGGTAATAGAAAGGTAAGGATTTAATATTATATGCAGTAACAGTTTGTTTCTCTGAGTAATAGAATAGAAAGAAATTGATTAGACTAGACTATTTTGCCAAGCTACACATTTTTTTTTTGCATAATATTATTTAATTTCAATGCAACTTGAGATTTTAGGGACAACCAGGTATTTGCCATTTCAAGTGTTTTGTGACACCAATTATTCAGATATGACTGAGGAATCTATTATTTTTTGCTTTGTTTAAGCTTTAAGCTTATTTGTGTGTCATCTTGTTGCATCCTGTTGATCAGGATGAACTATGTTTCTGCGTTTATTTTCTGTACTGTTTTTGTCCAATTTGCTGAATGTCTTACTTACTAGGGATTAGTTACAATGATGATTTGTATGTATATGGATTTCAGTCAAATTGTTATGAAATCTCTTGTTCATCAATGTTTTGAGATACATTGATTGAGAAAATTATTCTTACGGAGAATATATCGGGAGTATTACATGGCTTAAAAACAGATTAAGTACTTACTTGATAAAAAAATATTGTTGCCTAAGTATTATAAGTAGATATTTGATAAAATCAGTGTTATGTATAATTTTATTATTTGAGCATTTAACCTAAAAGAATAATAAGTTGAAGTTAGGAGGTAAGTATACCTATTTAATTAATTGTTCATTCCTTCCATGTACTTACATTCTTACTCGAAATTTAGATCATTTTTGTCATTGATCATTCAATTTTAGTTTTTTATTTAAATTGATTAATCAAGTACCTATTTGCCCTTGACAAACTGGTTAAAGCTTATATTTTAGGTAGATTTTTTTACTTTACTCCAATAGAATAAAAATAAACTATGCTACAGTCCACACTCCACATCTACATGTTATTAAATTAATTCCATATATTGTCTGTTGTTAAACATGGATTTTCCTCTACGCTGTCACATTTTATGAGTTACAAATATTATATTTTATGTACTTATATCTATAAACATAAAGGAAATAATATGAATATATTTCGTAATTTAGTTGATATGTTTGAATGTTTCCCGATAACTAACGATGATTAGACGTGAGTTGCAACATAATTCTCAATGTTGGTATACCATTCCAGTTACCTCTGAACATGTTGCAGGCATGAACGTAGCATAGTATTTTCACTATGGACCTAAGGAAAAAAAGCTTGTCGATTGAACTCATTATTCTATGCATTACGTGATAGTTACATGTCACGTAGAACAGAATATTAGTGAATTTACCTACGTAAATATACCATTGCAATCAAGGTAAAGCAAGAACGAAGAGTCGCATCTGAATACCATAAGTGATAACTACCCTCATATTAGTTAGGTACACCTATATTCTAAGTCATAACCTCAAACTCTCCTCGAGTAGCGACTCCAAGACACCCCAAAATTGGTAAACTTAGTTGTAAAGTTGGAAAATAAAATAAATAAAGGAAATGATGAGTAAAGTTGATTGATTACTTACTACGAGACAACGGGCTAGATCCACAGAAAGCGCATTCCTAAGTCAGTAATGCGAGTGCAAAGTTCGACAGTAATAAATAGACAGGATAAATCCTATTTTATTATCCCGTCCAAGTTTTATGTATAGTATTTTGACAGTCCGAATTGGTTTATACACAGCATTATCATTACGTCATACCGAAATGGATCCCATGCTTCATGCGCCGCAGTATGGAGCGTGGGTGTTACGTTGAGCCGCTAAATGCTTTTACGCTAATTTTACGTCACTGGTCAGTTCATCATTAAAACACGTATCACTTATACCTACGTGTATATAACCAAAAAAAATAAAGTTACTACACCTAACAGAGGTTTCGTGTTAAATTTTATTGGTGTTACGTTGAACAGAAATGAACATTTCTATGTGTGTATTATTTAAATATATATATATATATGTATATTTGTATATAATCGTTGGTAATTAGGAAGTTGAGTGTCATGACAAAATCATCTTGTTTAACAAAATTATTTCCTGTCATTAATTTTTTACTGTAATTTATATTTGGTATGCTTTGGTTATGAATAGAAACGTTGACGTTTAGACACGTTAAATATAAAAAATGTATATTGTATAACCTCTTCTCCTAAAATGAGATCGTTTACGTGAACCGACCACTTTTGGGTGTCACACAAAAACTAGGACTGTTTAAAGCCAATGCACTTCGCAAACCTACCACATCTCCCGTTATGTCACCACTCACTATGCAGGAAATTATTTTTGTCGTGAACTGGGAAACTGCGTGGGCTACAGATGTGATTTGAACAGATTTCTATCTGGGTATATTTTGGAAAGGAAGTGACGATCTTTCGTTAGATATCTAAGCTGGACGATGTTAATGGCTACAATAATTACTGTATGTGCCCTGCCCCATCCTCTATCAGGGAGGCTAGTGCTCTGTTACTGCTGTACAAAAAAGCCCTACTTAACAAATTTTAAAGACACAATTATTTACAGACTCTACTAATTTTATAGATATTTTTAGTTTTTTGTAGCCCTACGGGAGTGTCTTATTACCTACATATGGAACGATCAATAATAAAGATAAAAAATACTGTTATCAACGGCTGTTCATTTTATCACTCCTTATATTTTGTGTGCTCGGCTAAAAGTCTAGACCTGCCGTGATGTACCAAATCTCTAGAGATTCACTCAGCCTGCCATTGTTAGTCGTAATGTGACTACTGACCAGTATTCGTACTTCGTAGCAGGCATACATGCACCCTGGGAATAGAATTGGAATGTTTGATAACGTTGTTTTATGACTTTCTGAACATATTGTGGCCAAATCTGTTTAACACAATCTCTAATGTAAACTAAAATGACAGCTCTATTTCTAGACCTGCCCCTTTCCGCAGGAACTTTTATGAAAGGGATGGCTATATAGACAGAGCGGTCATTTTAGGTAAGAGATAATGTACAACAGAATTTGCCTCAATGTGAGACATTTTAAGGCCCACTTGCACATGGACTCTTAAATGACTGAATTAGTTAAATTTCTTAATGCTGTCACTTTTTGGCAAAAAGCGGCTTTAAATGTTAGTTACAATATTAAGTTATTCATTTAGTTGATACATTTTTATTTTAGTAAGGTTTCATTTAAATTGAAACTTATTTGGCACATAACTCCCTAATTAGTTTCTCGATCTAATTCAATTTATTACCAAATTTTTATTCGTTAGTAATACTCGTTTGAAAACAGTATTCGATTTAATGATTTTTCCATCTCTGCCAAGAAGAAGGCCCTGAACTCTGCAGTCTGTGGTATTTTTCTATGAAGTTAAAGCGCAGATTAAAAAATAGTTACACGTCGTGAAAGGCTGAAATCTTTCTGATAGGAATTCTGAGTTCTTCTTCTACCTGTCCTTATCCAACTCATGTGGGGTCGGCACTCGGCACATCATGTCTTCCATTGACATCGCAAAAATCGGCAATCAGTTGCGACGTAATCAAAGGACAAACACACTTTCGTATTAGTAAGGACTACGGATGCCCCACTTTTCAAATTTAACTAATTATAACTAAAAGTTTGTGAAAACTGCAAATCTCACAATGTTAAAGCTAACGGTTGTCCATTAACCCGTGCTCATGTTGTGCAGTATGGTTAGTATGGTTAGTATGGTTAGTATGATCTCGCCAATGTTGATAGGATTCGAGCTTCAAATCCGCTTATCGAGGAAGTAAAGAATGTTGAAGTACTTACTACGATTTTAATTTTATAAAGTTGCCACGGGCTGTACACGAATGGAGCTATAAAATAAATTCAGGTTGTTTAACAGGCCAATTCTATTGTACACCATCTCTAAACTAAAATGACACCTCTATTTTTATTGCTATTGCTATGCTATTATTGCTATTCTATTGTATAGTATTAGTCTTAGAGCTGTCATTTTAGTTTAATTTAACGATTGCGTTATACACAATTGGCAAGTTAATTTTACTTTAACACCAAAGTGTTTCGACGTTCGAATGTTATCAAAGTTGGTGGTTAATCTTATGCTAACCCTACTGAACGGTCGCAAAAACGTTTCAGTCTCGAGCGATGTCCATGTACGGGGTTAGAGAGCCGTGAGACGGGTGTCCTCACTCCTCGGCTTGCCTTACTGGTTCCTTTGACGCGTGTTTCACGGTAAAAAAGTATGACGACACTTTCTAAATCACTAGTGTTTATGATATTATAGTCTCTCCGTTAGTTCAGAGGCTCAGGTCTCACATGCAAAGTCACGCCATTGGTCGTACAGAAGTCGGCTGTTTAGACTATTAACAAATTCTACAGCCGAAACACCGAGAGCGCGTTCATTTTTTAAATAAGATGATAGTCTAAGGGCTAAAGGCTGTTGCTAGTGATTATGCATTCTTGCCTGAGTGACACCTTTTGACTCTAGACTTGAATTCTTTACAGAAATAACGAAAGAGCTTTGCAAATTACAGATCACAGATTCCACACTTCTACATTTTCGTATAAAGCATTCAAATTTTGTGCTAGAATTACTGAATTTGTATTGAACTTATGCCAGCTTGGCGATACCCACCTCTGTCACCCCGCAACACAGCTCTGTCTGGTCGTCTCCATCGGATGACTGCACTGTTAGCAAACTTCTATTAAGCTAAAGCTTACTTGAGCTTCTGTTACCAAAAAAATAAACTGAATTTTTAATTGTTTAAACAATTTTGTTTAAACAAATTTGCCCTTGTAGCTATGGAAGTACGAGATTAATACAAGAGTCGCCTTCTTGTTAAAACGGTCATCCTAGAAGTTACAACGCAAAGACATCATAACAAACTTGTTGGATGTATTAGTTCACAACTCTGGTGGCCTTTGAATTTTAGATTAGAAATTTCGGTATGCTACATCTGCCACCAAAAGTTCCCCGAACTTGGACGCAAACAAAGTAAAATTCAGTACCCTTAGCAGGGGTGTGCAGTTGTGCACGTCTCGAAGTCTTTGATAAAATATAATAAACGTCCAACTATTCAGAGATTATAGAAGCTAGTAGAAGATATTATAGTGCACAAGTATAGTGTGTCTCCCTTGCACCCATAGCCCGATAGAGCGGAATTTCCGACAAGATCGGAGAGAGTAGGTATCGATAGGCGAAACTGTATTACGAAAGGAATATAATTTCATCCGCAGGTAATGGTGATTTCTATAAAGGGTGTTATGCTATCACGTTAACAATGTTCTCTGTGGAAAAGGACTACTTTAAGACCTGTCTATTTAGTTAGTGTGTTAAACAACTCAATTTGCACTATGGTCCAAGAAAATAATCTTAACTGCTTTATTTTAAGATTTAAGACACGAGTTCGTACACGAATCTTCAGACGCAGCGTGTTTAGCGAATTATAAGGGGTCTTAACACTCGTGACGTTTGAATGTTTCGATACACATAAGAAATCTATAAAAGTATTCGAGATAATATTATGTAAAGTCGTGTTAGGGGTTTTGTGAAAAAGTGTTCACTGCTCGTTTATTCGATTTCGAGAGTTCAACGAAACGAAAAACATTCGGGATTAAAAAGCTTCTTGCCTGGGAAATTACGGAAAATTTTGGAGGATTTCTCATTTATTAACTTTGGCCTGTGAGAATTTTCTATGTATCTATCCTTAATATTTTTAAAGCTTTCAGTAACAGTTATATTACTGAAAACTTGTTTCTTTAAACTTTCACGGTTTTAAAGTGCCTCGCAAACAGTAATTTTCAAGTGCCATTTAACAAATAAAGGTCATTGGTCTATTCTTAGTTTGAATGCTCTATAGAATGTTTTGAACCACGCAATAGTATATTGCGGGATGAAACACGATTTCACGAAATCGTCTTGTTTCATCCCTAGGGACACACTATATTTTTCATATAATCCGTTTTAAAAGTGCGAGTTCTATAACAATAATTATGTTTCTTATTTATTTTAGTTGCAGAAATAAAATACCTGTCTGTTTAGTTGATGATTAAAATAACAATTATAAAGGTTTGTAATAAACAAAAGATAGATACTCTGACAAGATCGAAAGCACGACTGCAACGTCATTCAGCGGGCAGAAAATCATCGGTTTCTTCCCTCGGCCAGAAAACGATCGGTTTCTGCCCGGCAACAGTCGCATTCGTCTGAAATTGACTAGTTTCGGGTGGCTCAATAGGCATTGATACTCGCACTTTCTATGCAGGTTATATGAAAATGAATTTACAGGCTTAGTTCATAGCTGTTAGGATAGAACTTAGTGCCCATTCTGCCCAATGAATTGTTAGGTATTTGCATCGCTAACGAGACTGTCGTCGACAATATTTTAATAGATGTTGTAATCGTGCATTAGCCGGTATGGAAGCGGACAATCCCGTTACAGCTGACCTAATTGTAATATTATATGACACCGGGATAGGGTTATCACTTATTGATTATTCGAAATTTTAAATAACATCGCAATGCAGCGATGAGAATTCTTACGATTACAAGTTTCTGCTATTTAATCTTTGCATCTTTACTAAATCGAAACTTAAATTATTGGAACCTGCATGGCTGTCTATAATGTTCTCTAAAGTGTGTTATTAATTCTGCCACTCGCACTTGCGTAGCGACCACAACGAGCGTAGTGGACTATGGTATGGACTACACCCTTTTCGTTCACCGCATGTTGGGTTAAGCTTCACACTCTTATAGCTATAAAGATATTGGGATCTTTAAGGTGGTCTATAGATAAGTACTATTTATTTGAATGGTATTTTTAGGAAGTAGACAAATATCTTGCTCCCGTAAAGTGCATTATTACCTACTAATTGAATAATTAAACTATTGAAACTGAATAAATACCCGAGGGAAAAAAGAGGTTCTACGGTTGAAGAAGTCGTCGTTCTAAAATATTACGAAATAATCAATTTATATACTTTGAGTGGCAACCCTGCTAAAAATGTACAGTTTACACGCACATTGATAAGACACTCGTGCTTTTCCAACATTGATCGAATACCGCTGAATTATTAATTCTTGGTTGATACTAGATAGGGCTGTCAAGTGCCAGGGCAAGGTTAAGACAAAGGTGTTCTAAAAATACCTTCTCAAAAAGGTTGTAGAAACATAACAAGTATTTACTTATGTATGCTATATATATGTCACCGTAAGATTGTAAAAACCGTTAGATTATAATCTAACTCGCGAAATTCTAAACTGTCGAAAGATTACAATTTAACGCATTATTTTCTGGTAGATTGGTGGTAGGTATTTAAACCCGATAAAACCTAACTACTTGATTCGAACCCTAACCTAACCTACAAGAAAGAGACAAGAAAACGTAAATAAAATGAATATTTCAAAAATTGACGCTCTGAACATTGAACAATTTACAATCTTTCGACAGTTAGAATTTCGCGAGTTAGATTATAATCTAACGGTTTTTACAATCTTACGGTGACATATATAACAACTAATGATATATTATATTAATAGTTAGTTTTCGGATAGAGTTACGTTATGTAGATTATTTATGTATTGGGTATTATTATTCTCATAGACTCAGTCTTACAGTTGACAATGAGTAGGTACCTACTGCAGGTTTTGCAATAGATGCTAGCGCTACTGGATTATTAATCCAACGCTTTGATCTATACGTTAATAGTCTCAATCAGTCAGTTAATAGTTTTATATGAAACGATTTATGAATATGTTATACATGTATTATTAATACCTAGATTGAGCTCAGTGCGTTTTGTTAATTAACAAATGACGTCACCCGACGCGCTCCGAATAATATATTACTATCGCGTTATGAAAATTAATTGCGAAGCCTGATAGTGCCAATGCCAGTAGTGGGGATTGATATATGAATATTTAAAACACAACTTTATTAGTAACAACTAAATAACAAGACATCCTTAAAATTAAAAAAATTAAATCCTGCGACGAATTTCAGCGCTCCCTGGTCTATAACATTAAAATATCTTGCTCTGAGATGATACATAAATGTATACTGCATAGTCTAGCTTAAAGCTTTTCTTAGAGTATACCTATAATAAAGGTAATCAAATCTCTGATGGGTTAACACTTTTTTGTTATTGGGCAAAATTCATTGAGATTATAAAAATTATTGATTCAGATTTTTCATAATAAGGCTCAATACTTGTTATGGCCCGACCCGGGACTCGAACCCGGACCTCGTCGGCCGCAGTCGAACATGCCAATCACGAGACCAACGAGGCAGTTTATTTTTCAATTACTTTGTGATTTACCCATGTAAACTAGCTTATTGAACAGAATCTATGAGAGCTTGTATCCCGTGTATGTTACTTTTTGTCCTGGAAAAACAGCAATCTGAGTCAAAGGTGATAAAATATTTAACGTACAGCTTATGGAATAGTCCTAACTATATCATACTAATATTATAAATGCGAAAGTGTGTTTGTTTGTTATTTGTTGTTCTTCAATCACGCTGGAACAGGGCAACGGATCGACGCATAGTGAATATAAGTTAAGTTAACGGGTATAGTTGAGAACCTGGGGAGTAACATAGGCTACTTTTATCCCGGAAAATTAAGGAATTACAAAAAACTTAATCCACGCAGACGAAGTCGCGGGCATCAGCTAGTAGAAAATATTCAAGGATAAACTTCTCAGTTCAACGTTTCAGTTTTCACTCTGTTTTGAGAACAGATGAGTCATTTTCGACGGACGAAGTAAAGTTGAATTACTTAATATGGGTTGAAATATTTACCACCTCCTTTTGATTGCGATGAAATCTCTATGTGGAAATTAGTTACAATATAAAGACAAAAAAACACAATCTTCCATCTCAACAAAACAGCCGGCGTGACCGCAAAAC
Source organism: Erebia palarica (assembly GCA_964035005.1). NCBI lineage: Eukaryota > Metazoa > Arthropoda > Insecta > Lepidoptera > Nymphalidae > Erebia > Erebia palarica. The sequence continues at coordinate 23,180,292 of OZ035993.1, read as the reverse complement.
GCAACCGCGTTACATAAAGTTGCACAGCTTGCTCGGCAAACTTGCCTGTACGTGTGGTGGTGGCGCCACTGTCTATTAAAAATCAACATTATAGTATCAACATTGAGTAGTATTTGTCAGTTCCGAATTTTGCCACACGAACAGATAAGTTTGCCGAGCTGTCACCTAATGCAGTCGCAATATCATAGTTTGCGCAATGCGTGAGCGCAATTATAAATGTTTTGTTCTGGAAAGCGCACATGCTGAAGCAAGGATGAGCTATTGTCTGATATTTATATATGCTTGCCTAGTTTGATGATACCCCCGAATTCGTCCACTTGGATTAAGTTTTTTTTTATTCTCGAGGCAACTACTTAATATTCCTGGTTAAAAAGTAGCCTATATCCTACCCCTAGATTAGCACCAATCTCTTTCCCACCTTTCATCAAAATCAGTTGAAATGATGACCGCTAAAGCGTAGCAGGCAAACGCATTTATAAATAGACAGCCAGCTATGCATTTAACTATAATATTAGTATGGATTAAACTTTAGAGAATCAAATCAAAATCTTTATATATCAGAAACATGTTTTATAATATAGGTATAAGGTGATAGAAAGTTTATCAGCAGACGATGTTTCGCTCTAACACGGGCATGCAAAAAATAGATTACAAATACAAAAAGATTGTCAAGATAAAAAAAATTAGATGTAAGAACAAATTGAACATTTTCGAACGCCAAAAGCCCAAAGCGTTCGAGGCAATGGGAAGATTTACCTCAAATATGAAGTGGGTAGAGTGGGTACACAACACACTCAGACCGCACTTTCGCAAGAAAGCCTTTTCTTGCCGAAAAAGAGCTTTGAGTAACCTAATGTACACACGTTTTGTGGAATGTATTCATCCTTTATATTTTTACTAGACTTAGCCTGTGACTTCGTCCGCGTCGATTAAGATTTTTGATTCCCATAGCCTTATAGACTATGTCCTTCCCTGGGATGCAACCTATCTCTATACGAAATGTCATCAAAATCGATTGGAAAGATGAGCCGTTAAAGCGTAGCAGAGAAACAGATAGGCACAGTTTCGCATTCATAATACCAGTATGGAAGTATGAATGACAGAAGAAAATGAATAAATATGTGCCTTACTACTCTTTTAACTTCACGTTTAGTGATCTGTTTCGCATTTTATTCTTACTGACTACCTAGTGTTATTTTATTAATTAAAAGATCACTTAAATGCTTTAAACTACTATGTATTGACTACAGTCTACGAAAAATATTGACTATCTCTAGGGCACACCGACCTCAGAATAGACTGAAGTCAGCGCATCTGAAGATTGCGTGATCGGTCATGAAGTATTTATTTGGCTTTTAGAAATAAAATGATATTTGATTTTGAATTATTCCCCGAATGCTGACTCATTGCTATAAATAAATAAGGCTACATAAAATTATGCATGTTTATCATAATAAATGAATATAATATGTACTAGCGACCACCCGCGGCTTCGCTCCTGTAGGCATCGTGAATCTGGCCTTATTCCTTGCCTACATTATTAAGAAAACCTGTCTGCTCAGCTTTCTAGTAATGCAACTGCTGAGTTTCTTACCGGTACTTCTCAGTAGAATCTGCTTTCCGAACCGGAGTCATGACATTTCATAAATGGCACAAGTTGTCCTGCGTGAAATAAATCATTTAATTTCATTTCAGTGAGTGAGTGAGTTAGGACTTTTTTATTGTTTGAGAACTTAAGCTATTTTGAAGAAAGAGCGCTGTCCAGGTAGTTATTGATACTCTTATCCACATATTTTGCATCAATAGTGATGCATTTTCTGTATTTAAAAGTTTTGTTAGCAAAATGTCATTCATTCATTCATTGGCGTTGATCATTGAAGATACATCCACTAGTTCTAAACGGAGACAAGCTAGTTATTGATACTCTTATCCACATATTTTGCGTCAATAGTGATGCATTTTCTGTATTTAAAAGTTTTTTTAACAAAATGTCATTCATTCGTTCATTCATGTCTGTTGATTATTAAAGACACATTCACTAGTTCCAAACAGAGATAAAGTGAACCGCGTTTTATCTCAGAACGATTCATAAAGCATCATCAAATCTGTAATATACTCCCACAACGATGCGACGAACCGAGGCCCGAGGGCGCGAACTTGACCGGTTGACTCACGCAAATTGATACTGTGCTGTCCACTCTCCATTGAGACGTTCTCGACGTTGTTACCGACTACACGCAATACGCATCTCCGTTTGACTCGACTGGACGTATTTTATAGAGCGTGCGTGCGTGCGTGAGACATTAATAAAACTAGATTTTATTAAATTTAAAAAATTAAAAAATTATCTTGACTTTATTATTTTGACGACCTTCCTGGCGCAGCGTTGAGCGCTGTTTCTTGAATTTATCAATGTGTTTATGCACGTATACTAAATTTTCAAATATATAATATTGGTTGTGCACTGTCTTATTATTGATTTCTTTAAATTTATCTCTTAGTGACTGTCTATATATAGAATTGTACTATATATATAGAATTTTCAATATACAACAGTTGGCCCAGCTGGGATCTCCGAGCATGACAATGGCTCGGAGGAAGATCTTCCTATCACTTCGGGAGAATACACCATACGCTCCCGACAATCTCTTTAAGGTGCAATCCAGACGCGACAATTTTTTTTTAATATATAGGCTAGCGCTTGGCTGCAATCAGACTTGCTTGCAAGGGGTGATGCAGCCTAAGGTGGAGCGCGCTTGCCTAGAAGATGCCTATTCAATCTCGTTTTGAAGGTACCTATATTAAAAGAGATGGGGAAAGCGGAAGTCGACGAGTTGCGGACGCGGTGTTGACGACCTCCGTGGTGTAGTGAGTAACGCTGTTGTTTTAACGTGCGAAGTTCCCGGGTTCGATTCCCGGCAACATCAATTTGGGTATTTATGATTTCTGAATATTCCCTGGTCTGGCCTGGTGGGAGGCTTCGGCCGTGGCTAGTTACCAGTTACCACCCTACCAGCGAAGACGTACCGCAAAGCGATTTAGCGTTCCGGTACGATGCAGAAACCTATTAGGGGTATGGGTTTAATATAACTGCCATACCCTTAACAGGTTAGCCCGCTCCCATATTAGACCGCATCATCACTTACCATCGTTACGCATCGCAGTCAAGAGCTGACTTGTAGTGGATAAAAAAAATTAAGCACCCATATTATCTTCAATAGCGTATTAATAGTTAGTATTCTGTGGCAATAGTGTCCTTCATTTTTGTAATACCCATTCTCCATTGGCTTCTCGGCAATATTATAACCAACTTTGATATTACTGACTATACGCAAACGCAATAATCTTACTAATACATATTATAAATGCGAAAGTTTGGATGGATGTATGGATGTTTGTTACTCAATCACGCCCCAACGGCAGAACGGATCTGGCTCAAATTTGGCACAGAGATAATCTGGAATGGCACATAGGCTACTTTTATCCCGGAAAATTAAGGAGTTCCCGCGGGAACCAAAAAAACCTCGATCCACGCAGACAAAATCGCCGGCTTTAGCCAGTTTTTAATAAAAGTTAATTTGGGGTTAGGATTTTTCATTTTACTGCATCCATCATTCTAGGTGAGATCGCAGTCCAACTAACTGTTGGCTAACTTGTGTCTTTGACCAGAAAAAAAATAAACAAAGTGTTTTTATAATACGTATATTACAATATTACATTCAAAGCAATCAAACAATATTATAGAAATCTCATAATTACACAGACTTCGTCAGCCATTTAAACTTTCTCTGCGTGAGGTCATAAGTGCAGTGTCCATCGGTGGGTAATCATCATCACTATCACTACAGCCCATTAACGTCCCACTGCTGGGCACAGGCCTCCAATCTCATAGGAGAGAGGGAATTAGAGCTTAGACCCACCACGCTGCTCCAATGCGGGTTGGCGAGCTTTAACGACTATTATCATGTTAGTGATAATAACCGGGACCGACGGCTTAACGTGCTCTCCGAGGCACGGGGGTGAAACACCGCCAACTTCCTAACTCCGGCCTAGTACTGGGAATTTCTAATCCGAAAAACCCGATACTTAATTATGGCCCGACCCGGGACTCGAACCCGGGACCTCGTCGGCCGCAGTCAAACGTGCTAACCACTAGACCAACGAGGCAGTCGCAGGCGGTGGGTAATACAAGAAAGTGATTCTTTAAGTCTTGTCGTGGACATACATGACGCGGGACGGATACGTGTCTTAAGCTTTGGCTTCTTGATTGGGACGCAAAACTTTGCAGTACGCTTTTAACTCGGCATCTTGACGTCAACTTTCGACCGTTGACACTAAATTCTATGGATACACAGACCATAACTGATGTTTTCATGCAATTCAATGTTTGACACCGCATAAATCTTCCACAGCATTGTGCGCTCGGATCACGTAGAAGTTGTATCTACTTTGAATTAGGTAAGCCAGGAATTTTGGGCTTGGCGTGTCGGCCATTCGCCATACGTTCCAGATCCCAGGCGTAGTAGTATGTGTGCAAACACAGGTGTACCCTACATATTATTTTCTTATATTCATAGTCCATTGAGAAAGGGGGCTACTAGTTACTACTGATTATTTTTGACCAGAAACACCAAATTTTTCCCAGTCACAGAATTCCGTTAATCCGTTAAAAGACCTCAATCCAGAACCATAAGACGATCGCAATCACCTTTGATTGGCTGCGAAGTTTATTATTAGTGACGTCAGCATCGCCACGCGTTGTGTTCGTTTAGAGCCTTATTTAATCTTCTTCACTAGCTCAAGTCAACTGGACTGTAAAATCATTGGTTTCACTATCTTTTTTTTGTTATTGGTTTTACTTTTCTATTAGTTATGCTTGATGGATTCCAATAAAGTTATTGTGCTTTGTTATGATTGAGAAAGGGTGACATTTGAGAGATGGCTTACGGTGTTGTTTCGTACATTACCACGACGTGACAACAAGGTGATTTTTATGGATAATTATAGTTGGAGACCTGGAGGCTGACTTGACCCCTCACGTGACCTACGTTGTCGCATAATAAGGATTTTCTATAGTGAATCATGGGCGTGTCGCTTTCGTCACTCACCGAGGACAACAGCCCGCTGCTTGGCTGATGCGTAAAATATGTCATTGCGATTCGTCTTGAGCTTCTCACCTGCCTAAAGCGATTGCATCGAACTTACTGATACTTTACTTACTTAACTTACTTACTTACTTACAAACGGTAACACCAAAAAGGCAAGTTAGACGAGAAAACCGTACAATAGTGTTACTATTGTACGGTTTTCTCGTCTAACATGTGGGTACAAAAAAAAACGTTTAAACGCATGGCAGCGCGCCAACACAAATGCAACTTGGTAGAGTGGACGTGGACGTAACCAATGTCATCGGTCTTCCGCTGTAGTATAAATATACATATTATGCACTGGGTTGCCACCATTTGGTTAGAGATAAAGGTCTTTGGTTGAAAATGTACCATGAAATCGTACATAATAATCAATCAATCATCATCATGTTATTTGAATTACTAACAGAATTTCATTTATCTCCTGGGCTAAGTGCTAATACACATATTATTATGACTTAACTAGATGATGCTTGCGACTTTTTCCGCGTGGATAAATGTTTTTTTAATTCCCACGTGAACTCTGTAATTTTTCGGACTAGAATGTAGTATATATGTGTTAAGTTACGTTTTACGCTATCTCCATAAAAATTACAGACAAATCAGTTGACAAACATAACTTAGATGTGGCTACCCTGCATAATTTTACTGAGGGCGATTAACATGTTTTGTGTGTGAGGCAGATTACTCCTAAGGCTTTAAGTACATGTTTATTACAATTTTTAATTCTATGTGTGTCATATATATAGTGTGCCAGCGCGATAGCTCTGTCTTATATATATATAAAATATATTTATAAGTAATTATATAGCAGGTCACATATTATACTAAATGATGTCCGCGTTAAGTAAGCGTTTCTTTAATACCAAAGGCACTAATTATTGATTTCCCGGGACACAAACTACCTGTGTACCAAATTTCGTCCCAGTTCAACATGATAGACCGTGGAAACGTAGCAGACATACAGACAGATAAACGCTTTATTATAACGGTGGCATCCTTGTTTCTTGCGCACAAATGACTCAGTCGGGAATACGACTCGTATTGGTATAACCGTGTCCCGTTTTAACTTTCCCAAACGTTCAAACCTACTAAAATAGTCTAGGAAAGAAACACACGCGGGATTCCATTTTTGAGAATAAGTCTGCCAAAAAGATTTTTGTAAAAATCACCACAGCACTGTTAATCTTTCTATTATAGTATTATAGTTTCTATATGGACACCAAATGCTTGACCCGTTTCCTATCCGGTTTGGCTGTCATTTTGGGAAAACTCTGAGTATTTTCACTGTGTACTCTGACTCGCATAGCCTGATAGCACGTTTATCCGACACGAATGGAGAGAGACGCGCAGGGCCCAAAGCTTAGAGCGTTCTCCAAGACACGAGAGTGAGAAACCACTGATTTCCTAGCTCAGGGTTAGAGTAGATAATTTTTTGATAGGAATACCCAATGACTATCATTGGCCAGTGACGTGGAAATCGACGTGGAAGTCTTATAGGCCAATAGGCCTATAAGACAGATTCGATTTCCACGTCTAGTTCACGTTCTAGTGTAATAACACTGCACTTTCCACAGAGCCCTGTGCATACACACTGCAATAAGGATCAAATTAGGGATCCTTTCATCCTAAATCTTATTACACTACACTGATGCAGGTGTAAGGGTCCCTTGCAAAAGTGTAGTAGAAGAGGCCTATTAGCCGCAATCGCTCAAACTTCGCCACTAAACGTTTGTAGCACGGCCGTGTCTCCTTATAGGTACGTAATGTCGATAAGAACCCCCGTACAGGGCACCGATTGGACACTAGCCGGTTAGTCACCTCTCTACACGGCCAGCGCTTCCGCAGTGACGTCACCGCGGCGGCGCCCGCGCATGCCGCTTGATTGTTTCGAACGTCTTTACATTCTTGTCCTTTGAAAGGATACGAGTGCCGCGCCAATTTTCTTTTTTACGACCTCCGTGGCGCAGTGTGTAGCGTTGTTGTCTTAACGTGCGGAGGTTCCGGGTTCGATCCCCGGCAGGGTCAATTTGGGCATTTATAATTTCTGAATTTTCCCTGGTCTGGCCTGTGGGAGGCTTCGGCCGTGGCTAGTTACCACCCTACCGGCAAAGACGTGCCGCCAAGCGATTTAGCGTTCCGGTGCGATGCCGTGTAGAAACCGAATAGGGGTATATAGGTTTAATATAACTACTATGCCCCGAACAGGTTAGCCCGCTACCATCTTAGACTGCATCATCACTTACCATCAGGTGAGATTGCAGTCAAGGGCCAACTTGGAAGTGGATTAAAAAAAACATCTTTGCAGAATTACTAATTAGGCTATGAGGTTTTGAATTTATTAGCATGTTGTTTATTTACTTTTATTTATTTGTTGATGAGGTCGAAAAATTATCATAAAATATTATGTGTGCCTTTATTTTATACCTGTCATTTTACCAAGATGGGGGGCTACCGCGTTTAAATTCGCCGCTAGAGGCGCTAGTGTAGAGTGAGGTTTCCGAAATGTCAAATAGGTATTATCACTGGGCCTTTATCGCGGGTCTAATTATTTCATAAATGTATTTAGTAATAACGGATTAATTAATGAAGATGTTAAGATGCGTGTCAATGAATGTCAGTGCTCAGCGCTTTGAAAGCGGAGCTAAGAAAAAAAAGTGCAAATTAAGCGGGTTGAAAGAAGAATTCAGAAGTTAGTACAATAAGGCCTTGGTTCCTGTGTCCTTACTATTTGAAAACGTATTTTTTGTCAAAAGTATGCTTAGTTCCCGAATTTACAGCTATAGTCAGGACCTTAGTTTTGTATTTGTTTACGAACGCGACTTTTCACCGCATTCAAAAAAAGACTTTCTATTTCCACGCTGATTATAATATCACGCCAGACATCAGCTAGTATGGCCGGGTCCCGTATGTAAGAACTAAGAATACGTTATTCTTATTAGTAAACTTAGATAACGATAAATAACAAACGTATTAAAAATGTTCTATATGTTTGATGGATGGAATGTACTTTCTCCTAATTACAGGCGTATTTATTTAAATTATATCAGTATATAGGTATATTACCAATTAACACAGTTGTATTACTTTCATTACCTCGTCAGGAAATGTCATGTACACCGATAGGTTGTCGGAAATTTTATTTTCTGCAAAAAAAGAGATGCGATAATTTTTATCTTGCGATTTTTCATTACACTTTCGCATTTTTGTAGCTGAGTAAATACTTTGCGTTTTTAATCAATCAAAAAGAGCATTCACTATTTAACTAGTTCGTTATCATCATCAACCCACCCTGAGCACGAGGCTCTTCTCATAAAGGAAAGAGTTTGGCCATAGTCAACTACGCTGGGCAAGTGCGAATTGGTATACCTCACACACCTCTGAGAAGATTATGAAGGACTCTCTGGCATGCAGGTTTCCTCACAGTGATTTCCTTGACCGTTAAAACAAGTGATATTATTAATTTCTTAAAATGCAATAACGCCGACAAAGTCAGAGGATCGAACCCCCGAAAACCCGAATAGGAAGCCGAGCATCTTAACCACTAAGCTTTCGCCGCTTTAAAATATGTTTTTTATTCCATAATTGGTAAACAGGCTTCGCCTGACTAACTTCAATCGTAAATCCATACTAATAATATTTGGTATGACCAAGTTTGTGTCTGTCTTCACTGCCCATGCAAACTTTAACTGATTTTGACGAAATCAACGAAAGGTACAGATATAGGTTGTAGGGATGGACAGAGACTAATTTTTATTCCGTAAAATCAAAACTACCGGAAAGAAAAAATTTCAAACTTCGCGGTAAAAGTCGTGGGATGGTGTATGTACTTGTAGTATTAATAATATATTTACTCTTTTACAGCCACAAATTTTTATGACTGCAGGTTCTACAACCATAACATATTATGACCAAATTCACTTTATTACGTCCATGCAATTTTGATACCTAGATACGAACCATCAGTTCCGCTTTTCAGCTACCGGCCGCTACAAAGCTTAACTTAGCGATTCAGCTACTGCATAAAAGATGGCGCTGCCGGTCACGTATGCGACGGACGTTTAAACTATTGATTTACCTTTTATCTCAGCTCAGACCGTTCAAAGCGCTGTTGGTCCAGTAGATAGTAAATACGATTGCGGCAAGAGGACCGGCAATAGTCACCTTTGGGACATTTCTGTCAAAACTTTTTTTGAGAATTCGAAAAATTGTTATTGGTAGGTCCAGTACAGCGCCCTTGTGCTCCAGCCGTCTCGGTTAACTCTGGCCTGTATTACGGCTCCAATGGACTATGAGAATGAGGGAATGGTGAGCCTTTATTGTCGTGGAATCTTCTCGATAGAACTGTCCGTCGGAGTGTGGACCTCGAGGCCGGGCCACCTTGCCCAGGCGTGACCTGACAGGTAGCACTGACTTGCCCCCTGATTGTGTAAGGAAATGGTAATTGTAATCGGTTGTCAAACGTAAAATTCGACCTGTATATAGTTCATAGATGTTTGCACGTCATTGATAAGCATGTATGAACTCCATAAATAGTTCGAGTAATACGTTCTAAGCTGTCAAATGATTACGATTTTCTTAGACAATTGGGCCTCTGGACTTCTATTGCGGCTCCGTCGGTCTAGGAGAGCGAGGTTCTCTATTCAGAGCACCGACGTTTGATCAGCGTGAGAACAAAGCCACACCCATAGATGGCGCTGTGAGTCACGCACGCGGCGGACGTGTTAAACTATTGATTTACCTTTTATCTCAAAACGTTCAAATAATAGGTAACTAGATGGTTATAATACTATATTGATACAGTGATAGTCGTGTGTGTATCCTTTACTATCTCGTATGTTGACACTGCTCGATGTTTTCAATGTTACCCGCAAGAGTTTTCTTTGTTTTCCTTTTTTTATTATTTACTCCATGATTTCAGCAACTTCGCGTGGATTTAGGATTTAGATTTTCGAAAATCCTTTTCGAATTATTTTTCGGAAAATCGGTTGAACAGATGGGCCGTGAAAGCGTAGCAGACGCAGACAGACACACTTTCGCGTTTATGATGCTATATGACTAGTAGATGCCCGCGACTTGGTCCGCGTGGATTAAGTTTTTTCTTATTCCCGCGGGTACTCCTTAATTTTCCGGGGTAAAAAATAGCCTATATCCTTAACCGAGATTCAAGCTATCCCTGTACCAAATTTCATCAAAATCGGTTGAACAGATGGGCCGGAAGGCGTAGTAGACAGACAGACATACTTTCGCATTTATAGTATTACTAGCTGATGTCCGCGACTTCGTTCGCGTGGTTTGAGTTTTTTTGACTCCCGCGGAAACTCCTTAATTTTTCGGCATATAAAGTAGCCTATGTCACTCTCCAGGTCCTCAACTATACCCATGCCAAAAATCACGTCGATTCATTGCTCCGTTGCAGCGTGATTGAAGGTCAAACCAACAAACCAATAAACCAACAAACAGACACACTTTCGCATTTATAATATTAGTATGATATAGAAATTAGTATGGCAGTATGGATATAGGTGCATTGTAGATTTGCATACATGTTGATGTGTCACGTGTGTGTCACCTTGACACAACTCCCGCGCAATCATCCACTTGGCGCACCGGACAAGATGGCGGGCCCGGCGCGATGACAGTTGCGTTCGGTAATTGGATGCAGGTGATTGGGCGAATCAAAACACGTTCAGCCAATATTGCAATACCCTATAGCTGTGGCCATAGTACGATATTGAGATGACGTCCCTAATGAATTGAAATGAAATGATTTATTTCACGTTGGATAATTTGTGCCGCACACAAGTTTTCTTACTTGAAATAAATGAATCATTTCATTTCATTAGGGACGTCAAGTTACATCAGCGTGGCGCAGTGTGCAGCGCTGTTGTTTTAACGTGCGGAGGCCCCGGGTTCGATCCCCGGAATTAATAATTATATGAAATAATTTGGGAATTTATAATTTCTGAATTTTCTCTGGTCTGGCCTGGTGGGAGGCTTCGGCTGTGGCTAGGTACCATCCTACCGGCAAAGACGTGCCGCTAAGCGATTTAGTGTTCCGGTACGATGCCGTGTAGACCGAACCGAATAGGGGTATGGGTTTAATATAACTGCCATGCTCCTAACTGGTAAATAGTAGGTTAGCCCGCTACCATCTTAGACTGCATCATCACTTACCATCAGGTGAGATCGCAGTCAAGGGCTAACTTGTAGTGTATTAAAAAATTAGTAATTTAATTAAAAAAAAAGTGTGTGTGGGCAATTCACAGACGGCAGAAGAATGAATGAGATAAATATGACTTGGTTTCTATCTCATTCTCTCGCAGGCTAAATCCTATATATGTTTATCTTTTTGGTGTCGCTTTTTCGTCTATTTTTTTTCATTTAATTGAATTTTCAAATCACAACGATTCTAAAGAAGTTTCACTTCAATAACACTCCTTTAAGCGACGGGTATCAAGCTCTTTGAGGCCTTATTAGGTACATAAATATGCTTGCTACGAGTATAGCATTGTAACGATCGCAATTACCTCCGATTAACCAATCAGTGCCTCTCTTGCTATTCCAAAATCCACTGAGCAAGAATACCATAAGTCCAATAGCAACAATTGAGACTGTCACAATGATTGATGCAGGTTTTAGATGGTAGGGCTACAGGAGTAAGGGAAGGTTGTTAATCCTCGTTATTTGTATTAAAAAAAATTGACATAAAAAATTGTGAAGGATCTTTATACTTACTTGTGAATTTTCTTCTCAGTATGCGGCATATAATGCCCCATTTCTAACTAATCTCAAAAAACTGCATAAACAGATAAAATACCCATTTTTAAAAGACTATGTTCTAAAGTTATCCCATAATTTCTAATATACGTAAAAACCCTAATCATCCTAATATCTTAGTGTCCCGTCACTATTTTCTTCATGACTCTTATCAGAGTTTGTCAATACAAGCGACCGGTTTACGTTGCTCGTTACCGATTCCGTCGCTCAGTATTTTTCTACATACCTGCGTTACTCGTCAAATGTTCTATTGATTTCGTAATAGTTTTTTTACTTTAGACGCAATAATAATTTAATGTAAGATTTAATACATTTTTTATTAGTCTAGATACAATTCTTGAAATATAATATAGATACTAATTAATTAGTGCTTTATAATATACATAATAAGGCACCATCGTAATAAGTTTCTGTGATTGCTCATTACATAAAATACCTATGTTTTAATTGTTAGTGCTCATAATGTTATATGTTTATAGAGGTGAATTAACCTGAACAACATTCTACCTTAATGACGTTAGCAATAAGTTACCTGACTATTGTTCAACTTTTTGTAATTTTTATGCCATAATAAAGACATATAAAAATCAAAATCAATCAGTCGGCATTAGAAAAGTACCAATGGCACCCTGTTGAACAAGATAGTTAGATAGATAAATATTGTCAAAAGAAAAAAGTCAGCTGAAGTTTCTGAAAATAGATTTGTAAAGGTCAAAGGTTCCTTCCGATCATTACCGGCTTTTATTACACAAAGGTCAGCCCTAATTAGGTTGAAAGGAAATATTTTAGTTTCGGTAAGTGGTAGGGTTTAATATTTTTAATGAAGATACAACCCTTTGTTTAGGGCGAACTGGTTTTAATAGTAATTACTATTATAACTAGTTGACCCTGCCTGGCTTTGATCATTGGCAGAATGTCTTAAAATCCTTCCCTGATATCACATGGACAAATTAGTATAGCCATAGATTCACTCTTGTTTTACTTCTTCGTCTCAATCTATACTAGATGTCCACTGCTGGACGAAGGTCTCCTGCATGGATCGCCCCAGAGTACGGTCTTGTGCCGCTTGTTTTCAGCAGCTCCCAGCTGCACGATTGAGATCGTCCGGTCCGATCTGTTAATCAGTTTTGTTTAACGAAATTTGATATCAACTCTCTCTACTTCAGAAAATCAAGCAGTAATAGGGGACTCCTTAAAATCTCAATCCACGCGGATAAAGTTGTGGGCATCGCCTTGTTATAATATACTGCGGATAATTCGGTGCATCTTGGTAAACGTAGCGTAAAAACTTAGGTTTGTTCTAAAAAAAGGTATAGTTTCACTCGCAGTTACAATCGATCCCCGCAGTTCAACGGACTTGGCGTTTGATTGAATGAGACCAGACTGCTCCGTAGTAGGTGGAGGGAGTAGCTTCCTATTTGTGATCGCAGCATCCATGTGATTTCATTTCGTAATTAACCTCCGTATTTGGGAATGGAGTTAGAGTTATTTAGTAGGTACTAGTAACTAGATTTATCGCAACTTCGTCTGCGTGGTGTAAGGATTAAAAGCCCTCAGGAATCAGGATATCTCAGGGTATCTGCAGAGATGAAAACATTTACAAACAAGGTTTTTTCATGCTCCTTAGCGCTTCTTGGCTAAATCTGAGCACTGCAACATTCCTCCATACATAAACTTAAAATGTGTCGGCAGCTTTATGCAGAAGAAATACAAGAATACTAGTTTAAAATGAAACCCCAGATAAATAAAAAGCCGGTATAATAATATTATAGTGTGCACTGATCAAAGTTCAAATCAAGAATGTCGTCCCGTCTCAACACCCGTTGCCTTGTGTCGCTACGCCACCATCTTTCCTCCGTGGAGGGGCGCTGACGTCACGACCACAGACAACTCGCCCAAGTCGCGAGCGGCGTGAACCTCAGACGCCCAAAACTGTGTTGCCAACGTGGTGTTGCTAACACGGCCATGCTGCATGGTGCCTGCCCCGGGCACCCCACGAGTCGGGATAAAATCACTGCAAAATAACCATTAAAGTTTGCATCAAGCTACATGCTCGTATAGGTTAATTGATGAAATATTGCCTGTTTACGACCAACCAACGACCTTGCAGCTCAAACAACCAGCCCACCCCACCTAAAGGGACTTTGCCACACTTAGGAGACCAGGTTTATCATGGTTGAAAGCCACTTGCACTTAAAGAGCATGTCGCTCACTTAAGCATACCAAGTTGGTCAAAATCACTTGCACTTAAAGAGCATTTCGCTCACTCAAGTGTACCAAGCTCATCTTCAAGCTCAAGCGTCGTTTTCCACAACGCAATATTCTCAATTAACCTTTATTATTTTATCACGGCTCGCTGAATAAATAATATCGTTATGTGTAATGCGTAAAACATACACATCATAATAATTACAACAACCAAAATTCTAAAGTATGGTACATCTAAACAATAACTTGATAACTATAAACTGTGGTAAAAATATAATATGCCGAAAGCGATAGTAATTCATAACATACTTACAGTTTTTTTTTTTAATGTTTGATTAAATTAATTAGCAATCAACAACATAAGAACACAAATTACTATAAAATTTCTCAATATTTATAGAACATAACCTTGCTAACACGGTTTTTGATTTTTAATAAATGATTCATAAATTTTCTAATCTAAGCCCCAGTCATCAATATTAATCCATGGTTTCATATTCTCCACCACAGCAGTACCATTATACGCTTTAGAGGTCCTTTGACTACCTCTCAGGTCTGCCACTTCATACCTATCATTGTCTAAGATTTTCTTAACTTGGAATGGACCTTTAAATGTCGGCAATAATTTTCTACTTTGACCGTCGTTACCTTGACTTTGTATTTTAACCAGTACCAAATCTCCTTCCTTGTACTGTTTAGCTTTTACGCGACTTCTATCAAATCTCTTTTTCTGATATTCAGCACTAGCCTTAACATTACTATCAACTCTTCCGCGCAACTCAGACACATCAATTAACCCTTCATTATTCAATTCAGGAGCTAGACTATCACTATCCATGCGTAATCTATACCCGAACATGACTTCACTAGGGACAGCTTGAGTAGTTTTGTGTATCGTGCTATTTAAACCTTGCTGTAATGCCTTAATGCACAGGTCCCACCATCATCAGTGGTATCAGCGCCCATAGCTTTTAAAGATTCTAATATAGTTTTATTAAACCTTTCAACCTGTCCATTTGCGCGCGGCGCGCCTGTTGCCACTATATGCAATCTAATATTCCTATTCGCGCAATATTGAGAAAATTTACCCGAAGTAAAACACGATGCTGCATCAGTGATTATTCGTCTAGCGTAACCGAACGTTTTAGATATGTTCTCTAACTCCCTAACTACGCCAGCTGTGTTGGTCTTACGAACCGCGGATATAAATACAAATTTTGTAAACGCGTCTACTACTACCAATAAATATTTATTTTTGTTTTTAGTAGTGACGAAGGGACCTAGATGGTCTAGATGTAATGTGTGAAACGGTTGTGCATATTTAGGTAAGGGATATAGTTCCCCTTCCTTTGGTCCCCCTTTATTTTTGTGATAAATACAGTTCAAACAATTTTTAATGTACTTTTTAACTGTTTTACGTAACTTTGAAAACCAGTACAGTGTACGTATACGCTCAACCGTTTTATCTAAGGAGAAATGGCCTACGTCATCGTGGTTACATTTTATAATCTGCCAAATGCAGTTCTTTGGTACCACCCAACGACGGCCATGACTCGTTTGCCTATATACCTTTGCTCCCAACAACTCATAACTATTGAAAATCTCTTTATTATTTTCGGCCTGTCCTGATTCCAGCACCTCTTTAATTTTTTCTAACTCAGGGTCTTGTACCTGCACCGCAAGTAACCAATCCCCTTCCGTGATTGACATAATAATCTCCGTTTCGGATTTTTCCCCGGACGGCACAGGGTTTCGGCTCAAAGCATCTACATGTTGCATTCGACTACCCTCTCTATGTAATATTTCGAATGAGAACTCCTGAGTCGACAACACCCATCTAGCTATCCGAGGAACAATGTCCTTTTTAGTCAATGCGTATCTAACCGCACTACAATCCGTAATAATTTTGAAGTGAGAACCTAACAAGTACAACCGAAACTTTTGAAGTGAACAAACTATAGCCAAGAGTTCTAATTCAAAAGAGTGATATTTCTTTTCATCGTTTGTAGTCTGTCTACTATAATAATGTACGACTTTTTCGTCTTCGTCCCCTATTTGGGTTAAAATACCAGCTAAACCTTCTCTACTCGCATCTGTATACAAAACAGTTTCATTATTTGGATCGAAAATAGCCAAAATACTTTCAGAGGTTAATTTATCCCTCAAAGTGTAGAACGCTTGGTTTTGGAGCTCACCCCATTCCCAAACAGTATCCTTCTTCAACAGTTTTGTGAGAGGAGCGGACAAGATTGCACAATTCCGTATAAATTTCCGGAAGTAACTTATAAGGCCCAAAAACTGTCGAAGCTGGTGTACTGTCTTGGGTGTTGGAAAGTTCTTTACTGCATCCAGTTTGGAGTCGTTAGGCATAACGCACCCTGGCTTAATTTTTTACCCTAAAAATTCAATCTCACGCTTAAAGAAATGACACTTTTTCAGATTCAACGTCAAAACATTTTCCTTAAATATTTGTAAAACCTCCTCAAGTAATTGCATGTTTTCCTCTACAGTTTCCGAAATTAAATACACGTCATCTAAATATACAATCACTTTCCCAAACCTCAAACTACCAAGTACTTTATTCATCATTTGTTGAAAGCAGGATGGTGCGTTAGCCAACCCAAACGGGAGCCGCAAGAATTCATAATGCCCGTCCTCGGTAATAAACGCAGTTTTCTCAATCGAATCCCTATGTACAGCAATCTGATAATATCCACTTTTTAGGTCTAAGCTGGTGAATACTTTATGACCTTGTAACCTATCCACTAAATCCTCTATCCGGGGCATAGGATATTTATCTTTAATTGTTATTTTATTGAGGGCCCTATAGTCAATGCAGAGCCTTTTTTCCCCGTTTTTCTTACTAACCAAAAGGACTGGACTGGCATACGGTGATTTACTATCTTGTATAATATTATTTTCAAGTAACTCATTGACCATTTCGCGAATCGTGTGCCTATCTGAATGTGAGGTTCTAAAGGGTCTGCATTGAACTGGCTGTGGACTGGATAATTTAATCTCCATCTCATGATTAACAACCTTACCTAATTCTTTTATGCTACTAGCTATACAATCACTATATTGATTAAGTAAAGCAACTAATTCGGTTTGATGCTCCAATGTATTTATGTCGGATATTAAAATACGATTGCAGTATTCTTTTAAATCACTCGCGTATTGAAATTTCAGTAAATTACCTACTCGAGAATATACCAAATCGGGTCGCTCTGTTACATTGCGTCCTATTAATATATTGCACCCAACCAGATCGTCTATAACGTAGAAATCAATGTCCCGTAACGCAATTGAATCAAAAGAAAGGTTAACACAAATTTTCTTAGTAACGTTTTTCTAACTTTGCCTAGAAAATCCTTGTAATACTACAGGTGAAGGTAGTTCAACAATTTCAAGCGACAGTTTTTTAACTAACGATTCGGATATAAGCGAACAACTACTTCCAGTATCTATAAAAGCCTCGTGACAAGTATCGAAAATATACACGTTCTTTACAAACTTGTTTTTCGTATCCGAAGAGACAAATTTGGTTTCCTGTTGTTCCGGTTTGATAACCGGTTTCCCTGAATTCCTTTTATGGTAGCAAAAAGATTCCTGGTGGCCCCTTTTTCCGCAAAAATCACACCTGTTTGCCTCACACTGTTGTTTTTTATGATTATCCCCACAAATGTAACATTTTATAACCTTACGGGTTTGGTTTATATTTATATTATCAGTGCTAGCATTTGGGGGACTAGGAAGATTTGCACTGTTCGTATTAACTTGTGAACTTTGGTTAACGGGCGGTGCCCCCTGATTACTTCCCGTTTTAACTTGTCCGTCACGTAAACCGCCTACTGGTTTAACAGTTTTCTTGTAAATACGCCCATGTAAATAACTAGCTAAATCGTCGCACGTTTTAAAATTACTAGATTCTAAAGACACATTATAATCACTGATGTTACCTACTATAATTGAAACAACATCTTTTTCAGAAAAGTTTAAACACAAACGGTCAATTTTACATTTCTGTTCAAAATAAAATTCGTACAAAGATTGATTATCAACCGGTTTCTTTTCAATGATCTCTTTTAACAGTTCAAACATATTTCTTTTAATTTAAAAACTAACTGACAATTTCGCTTTCCAATCACTCCATTTCCATACGGGTCACTTATCGTCTGTACGCAACAATGAATCGTACCAAACTTTAGCCGACCCCTTCAATTTATTCCGAGCTTGGAATCGAATTGTCTCGTCAGACCATGCAAAAGTTCGAGCGTAAGATTTTATAATGTTAAGCCATGCATTTATATCGTCCTTCAAAGGATCAAAGTCAGGTATTATATTGTTCAAAGTACTCACAGTCTCGGCATCTTTACGAGATACCTTATTACGTTTCCTCGGAGGCGAAGGAGTCCTGGCACTTGAAAAGCTCGATGTGGAACGAGCACGTTTGCGTTTCGACCGTTTCCTCCCCATAGCGTAAGTTACTACACACTTCTGATTTAAAATGAAACCCCAGATAAATAAAAAGCCGGTATAATAATATTATAGTGTGCACTGATCAAAGTTCAAATCAAGAATGTCGTCCCGTCTCAACACCCGTTGCCTTGTGTCGCTACGCCACCATCTTTCCTCCGTGGAGGGGCGCTGACGTCACGACCACAGACAACTCGCCCAAGTCGCGAGCGGCGTGAACCTCAGACGCCCAAAACGGTGTTGCCAACGTGGTGTTGCTAACACTAGGTACTTATACAAAAATTATAAAAGGATGAAGTCAGATAGTGTAACAATCAACATATTTGATCTACCTAGTATTAAAAGTAGTCTATGTCAGTCCCTGGCATGAACTTTACACTTTGATACAGCTGTACCAGCCTCCTCTGTACCAAAGTCTCCGTTGTCACGGGTCATATCATGTCATTTCATGTCAACCCATAGACATGAAATTTAGTAGAGACAGGTTGCATTTAGAGGAAGGACAAAGTGTCCTGCTTTTAGTAGTACTACGGGATGATTATTCAAAACCTAAATCGAAGACTTGGGCATCATGTAAGTTATAACAGTCTAAGACTAGGTAATATTAGCGACTGTGCAATGAAATGATTTATTTCACGTAGGAAAACTTGTGCCATTCATGAAATGTCATTACTCTATCATCGGTTCGGAAAGAACTAAGCATAAGCGCATTGTGTAGTGTGTACATCTTTAATAGCTAGTCAAAGACATCGTAGATGGCATCACTACATTGATACACGTATTGCGCTATATATACTTTGTACATTGTGTATTTTTGTATTATTTCAAACGTTCAGAACGGTAACCGGTTGTTATTGGAGGAAACGTTAATTTAGCACACCTTGCTATAATTCGTTTCGAGTGAGATCATCAGTGATCAATTATCACAGTTTTGGTGACGATTTTGAAGAAATTAAAAACTCCATATATATTTTTTTTTTAAATTACATTCACTTGTGAAGAATCGAAGCCGCACTCTCCCTAAAAATTAATGTTGGAAGTGATTTTATTGTGTGTGCGCTTTAAAAATTCCGTTTGAACGTTTCAAGATATTTGAGTGTGAGTCTAAGGCTAAGGTTTCCGCTACTAAAAAAAATTCTACATAC
The DNA here is from genome assembly GCA_964035005.1 of Erebia palarica. Taxonomy (NCBI): domain Eukaryota; kingdom Metazoa; phylum Arthropoda; class Insecta; order Lepidoptera; family Nymphalidae; genus Erebia; species Erebia palarica. The sequence continues at coordinate 23,160,536 of OZ035993.1, read as the reverse complement.
TTGTAGGTACGAAAATCTTACTTTGGTCTTAAAGGCTACAATCATTTGTAATCTTTTGAGCTCGTTAGGTGATAGCCCAACTATCAGGATTGAATCCAGAAGGTCGAAGGTGTATACCCCTACACCTTGCACCTAATACTGCAACGGTAGTAGATAGATAGTAGTAGGTATGTATGTTTATGCAATACAATGTAGTAGGCAGTAAATTGCATTCAGATCGCATCTGAACCCCTCGACTCTATTCTTAGAAGCTTAACCTTGATGCTTGTTTAAACTACTTCAATAACTTCATGCAAACTAATAGTTTTGTCCGTATCTGAACTTTTTTTAGAAAATGGAAATAATATAAAATGTTTGAATGAAGGATTTTGGAACGAGAAGCGGGTTATGGCAACACCCTGGTGCAGTGTTGAGCGCTGTAATCTGATAAGGTACCGAGTCCGAACTTCGATTCCTGGGAGAAGCAATTAGTAAAATTATGATGTCTGTATTTGTTAAATAGCGCTATTACGAAAAAGCTGCATCATTCATTGTTACAACTCCAGTTGTTGTGTTTGTCTGTATTGTATATGGTGTTAAGATCATCAAAAACTGTCCGCTACAGTTTGGCAAACTGATCTGCGCGTGTGGCGAAATTTGGAACTAATAGAGAGTTATGTAATTATTCAGGACATAAATCACTCTTACATCTTATAAGAACGTAAAGTTACTAATTACTCGTCGTTCGTTTACGTAGGAATATAATAAGGTATATTGAATTTTATTAGGCAAAGTCGCAGGCTAACGGTATTGATGTGATAAACCGCTTATGTTACTAAATGTTTGGCTTCCCTACTTAATGTAATTGTATCTCCTTAGGCATTAGACGTTTAAGATCTTGGTAATAATGACATACATATATACAATTGACGTCAATTCTTGTACATTTTATGTTATTTTACTGGGTACGCAGAGTGGATTTTTCATATTACTTTCTTTGAAAAGCGAAAAATTATTTTTGGTCTACCCTCTTTGTGATGTTTTTGAAAAAGGCTACCTGCTAGGCTATTATGCGCTCACTTGAACAGCGTGTTCTTTTTTTTTAATCTTTATTTATTTTAACAGGGCTTTTATAATATTTGTATATGACAGTCCTATCGTACCTTTTCCATTATTTTAACTAGTCTACTTACTTATTTTATTACTTAACTATAATTAGTTATAATTTGTATAATTTACAACAAAAAAACGTACCTTACTCAGGTACGTTTGTTTTGTAAATTATAATAGTAAATTAAATAAATAAATTAATAATTGTAAATTAAGTAAGTAGAGAGCAGTTTTGTTTTTATTATAGTAAACTAAACTATTCCTTCAAAATATTATAAGTTATAACGTCTGCGTACCTAACTAATGCAAGAGGGAATTGGTGTATTTATCTTACATTATGACTCTTTTATCAAGATGTGTCTATGCACTAAGTGGCACGCCTATCTGTAGCATATACAGACTTATTTACAATTTAGCTGATAACTTAGTGATAGTAGAAAATTTTCCCGCTCTTATCAACATATGTGTCTACAGGTGCTTAACAGATCGATTCGCCTTTATTTACCCGGTTGTTAACGTGTAATGACTGTGGTTAAACCTTTTAAGGTTTTATGAATTTTGGAACTATAACCTCCTGCTTTGAAATAAGATTATTCAAAGGGTGGTTCTGGATTGGAACATCGATTTGCCTTTATTTTCCCAGCTGCGATTCTTAACTTATAATGACAGTCGTTAAACTTTTAAAGAACATTTAAATTGTGGACCTAGTTTCCAGTGAATATGGTATTTAAAGGTTTCATATCAAGTGGTGAAGCAAACTCCTCGACGAAAAGAATATGTCTTGGAGGATCAGTGTAATTCTATGTGGTGCTTTAGAGCATGTCTTGTTCTATGATCCAAAGTTACATAGTCTTCAAGAAGATCCATATAGATATATAGTCTTTATTGCCACACATAACATAGATTTAAATTATAAACAAAAACAGAAAACAACGCGTGCGCAAGGGCGGTCCTATCACTAAAAGTGATCTCCTCCAGACAATCCGTTATACCTTACCTATGTATTAGTTACCGGGCTCTAGAGAAAGCACAGACAACGCATTCCTCCTGCTGGTGCCTCTGTTCTGTGGTATCTTTATCTGTATCTATCTTGAAGTTTGGACACACTTTAACTCACCTGCTTCATATTATGTTCTTTCAGTGTACACCTACCCGAAATTATTTGAATCATTCGTGTACTACTGTTGGCTCGTGGACTACTGCGTGATTTGGGACTTTAAGTAGAAACACAATCGGTACATTATCATTCGTTTAAACTTTCTGGGTTCAATGTTAGGTTAGCTAATTGCGAAACGTTTGGGTATCATGAAAACCGTACACAAAGTACTCCAAACAATTTGAATACGCAAAACAAAACATTCCGCAAAATTGCATTGGTGTGTTTGTCTCTCCTCTATATGATAAAACTATTCTATTCACTTTTAGTATTAGGAAAAATCTGGTGGAGAAATATAGTTTTGTTATTATTGTTTACTTAATTAATTTAGTTATAAGCATTCATTCCGTTGGCTGTGAGTGCTGTGCCGTCACCCGGGTTACAGCTGAAAATCAGCGCCCGGCATTATGCATGCATTTGTAGGTATAATGCTGGGTACCAAGCCCAGAGCTGTACACCTATTCAAGGTGGTGTCCATTCTTTTTTTTTAAATTGAACGCACGGCCTGAACAACACAAGTAGAAAAATGTAGGCGCAAGTTTATTGTGCACAGTATTCAGAAGTGCTTTTACATATTAGAGGCTTTAAGTAAACTCGTTATTATCGTGTTTCTTAGCTTACTCAAAGTGAAGGCTCGTGATTTTCAGCTGTCACCCGGTTGACGTCACAGCTATAAGAATATATTAAATAATCCATACTTCCATACTAATATTATAAATGCGAAACTGTGTTTGTCTGGCTGTCTGCTACGCTTTCACGGCCAACTTGTTCAACCGATTGGGTACAGAGATAGGTTGTATCTCGGGGAAGGACATAGGCTACTTTTTATTCCGGAAAATTAAGGAGTTCCTGTGGGAATCTAAAAACTTAGTCCACGCGGACGAAGTCGCGGGCATCATCTAGTAATTCATATACACTAGCTGATACCCGCGACTTCGTACCGCGTGGATTGAGGTTTTTGGTTCCTGCGAGAACTTTAATTTTCCGGGATAAAATGAAAGTATGTATTAATGTATATAATGATAGCCTATGTATTATTCCAGACTATATGTTATAATCTATCTCTGTGTCAAATTTCAGCGAGATCCAATCAACCATTCTGGCGTGATTGAGTATCAAACATCCATCCAAACATTCGCATTTATAATATTAGTATAGAATACTGCAAAAATTTTAGACAATTTTAAGCGAGATCTATTCCAACCACGTTTTATAACAGTCGCGCAGACAAATTCCTACTTGAACCGCCCGGCTTGCGGTCGGAATTTCAATACATTACCTACGGAAAGTTGCGAAATGTCTGGTTTCCTTCTGTCTGTTAGCCGGTTATTCAGATGCAATTCCTAGATAATACGTTAATGATTTATCTTTTGTGTATTGGTTTTTTAATGCAACGCTGGTTTACATTGAGTGTTATATGCATCTGATTTTATTATGAAATTTATTAAAATGTCTGTCTATAGCTACGTATAATCTATGTCTTAATTTATTCATCGATATTTAAGAATTAGAATCTTTCACTGTCTAGTTTTGTACTAAAATCTAATGGTAGGTGGCATCCATGATTCATAATAATAAAACTGTAGTTTTTACGTTTTAACTTTGTTAATGTGTGTCCTCATTTCTACATGTTCCTAAAATTCATATTACCTACGTTTTGCTCAAAATTTGCGACAGTACCTACTCTTAGCATTTCAACTTGATTGAGAGAACAAACAAGACCAGCCATCAGACAGACGTCTTCCCATTTTAACCTTTTCTTCAAACTTTTATTTCGTCGATTTTCTTCAAAATTCGCTGCAAAAGTATCACCGTTTCAACTAGTTCGGAAAATACTACCAGTGGTCCTCCGTACATAGGACTGTCAAGGCTAGCCGCCGGACAGCCTCAATTATCTCGATTGAGGATGTATGGATCGGAGTCGGACGCTATTCTCGGTGAAATCGAGATAGATGGACTCGTGTTTGAATTCGCAAAGATAACAGAAATTATGTAAAAGAATTAACTTAAATGATTTTGAAAGTGTAGTTCAGTATTAAATTGCTCTGTACCAATTTTAACGTTTGATACAGAGATAGTTTGAGAATCAAAGAGATTGATTTATCAAACCTCCTGTCTGAATTTAAAAACCTAAACCATCGAGGTAGCCATGGGTATCATCAAGTACTAACATTGAAATTCTTCCAATTGACGGGCTGATGAGTGAGGTTCGAACTGACTTAAAGACCAATTATTTTGTACTAGCTGATGCCCGCGACCACGTCCACGTTGATTGAGGTTCTTTTATTTCCGCAGGAACTCTTTATTTTTCCGGGATAAAAAGTAGCCCTTGTGTTACATATAGATAGACGCGTATTTACGAATCATATTACACCATAACAACTTGATGAGGTCAAACGTTGCAGTGAAGATCGTAATAAAAGCTATGCCATACGTCTTAACGGTCAGCGAGGAATGTCTGATATAAACAAGGATTAGTTACATGACAATATAAGTCTTAAATGTAATACCATGGATACCATATAATATGTGCAGGATCTATAAGATTAAAAGGACATTTTTATATTGAAGAGAGACGCTGCTATAGGACTTTCTTAGTTTATCACGATAACTAAGCGCTAACCGTAACCGCTTCGTCGAAACCTAGGCAATATTAAAAACCTAGTTCCTGGAATTTAATGAAAGAAAATTCACAATAAGATTTATAGACATAACTTTACGGCCTTCTCACTGCGTCGTATTCCTCATTACTGAGGGTCGTGACTCCATTCCATTAATCACATAATGGTAGGAGTTTTCTTGGGATGATAATGCGATGGGTTCCCACGTCTTTCCACATACGACTCGACTAATACTTTACGGCCTTACTAATGGTTTATTGGTAAGACATTTATTAGGCTGTCTAACCTCGTTGTGTTCTTACATGACTAAGCTTCGTAGCAACTCTACAACATTCTATTTCATTCAAATCAAACACAAAAAAGTTTCCTTTCACCCCTTTGTTTGTAATCGGATAAGCAAATGTCTACTTTTGCGGCAGGAATCCATGAATCCATTAATGAATTAGCATAATGATATAATATGATCGATCAAATCCTTACACATACAGGATGCGGTAGTGGATAAACTAGCTAAGGAGATCGTGGTAATCGCGGCAGGTATCCATAGGGGAAGGCTAGACGCTCAGTAAATACTGTGTTTCATCGGTATGATAAATACTGAAAGATCACATTCCGTTGAAGGAATACACTAGACATCCATCAATACACTACATTACACGGTCAATAAATACCGTAGTATTTGGTGAATACTGGTGGATTTGTTGTGGTGGTACTTGTTGAATCTTAGGCCCACTTGCACAAGGACTCTTGCTTACCTATGGTTTGAATCAACCGGCCCTAAATGTCCTTGTGCAAGCGGCCCTTAAGCTAATTATTATCGACTAATTATAATATCTGCTGCGTGGATGACCAAGCAATAGATTGTTTTTTATCATTTTCATGGAATAAAAAACTAAATGAATAACATATTACTCCTGATCAAATTCAAGCCACCAGCTCTGGTTGTAATGCCCACGGCGTGAATCGAACCCGGTTCAATTAGTGTACCCTCGCCAAAAGTACGGTTCGACGCCCCGACCTCCGGGTCGAGTGGTTTGGAGATTTTATTTGTTTATTGGTTGCTTTAATATAACTACTACTATAATAGAATAGAGAGAGAGAGAGAGAGAGAGAGAGTAAAGATAGACTCGCAGATCAAGATCGATCTTGGTACTTATTTACGCGCTTTAACTTATCACATGTGCATTATTCACAGGCCAATTCTTATTTATAAGCATTCAATCTTCAGTGGAATCTGCCATATACCTTTACCTAGTAAACTATGGCCTAATATACCTTTCTGATTCTTGGCGGAGTTAGGAGACGCTTTCAGACGGGATAGGTTAAGAGGATGAATTAGTTGACTAATTATTAATCTTTTCATATAACTGTACGGGAGCAGGTGATATGGCTCGACCGTAACAAAGGATGATCATCCTCCGAGCGGGTGTTGTGCTCGGGGACCACTGGTCCGACCGTTCATGTTTGGAGGTCGTATATATAGCGTAATTCAGAGAACGCTTCGTAATCGTGAGTTGGGCTCTTCGTGGTCGCGTGAATCGTACTAGTAATGCCATCTATTGGATTATGTGCGGACTACGAAGACCGCCACATTGACTGCATTGAAAATGCGAGTTTCAATGCCTGTTGAGCTACCTGAAACTATTCAATTTCAGACGAATACGTCAACTCCGACGAGTGACGTAGCAGCCCTCCTTTCAATCCTGTCTGAATCTCTTTGATTTATTTGAAACCTTTTTGTTTGTCATTTTACCCATCAACTAAACTGACAATTATGATATATTTGTAAACAACAACCTTTAAAGCTACTAAATAAATAAGAAATAAACAATTTTAATAAAACTCGCACTATTAATGCAGATTATATGAAAAATAGTGCGTGCGCCACGGGATGAAACACGATTTCAGATTTCGGGTGTCTTGTTTCACCCCTATACTATTGTAATTTCCACGTTTGACATTTATGAAGCCACTTTTGAATTTTCTTTGGTCCTATTTCCATTCTATCACATTGACCACCTTCTACGTTTTTTTATTTCTATTTCTATGCTATTTCTGTATGAGACTTAATCACTATACACATCAACCGCAAAAGGTTTCCAAAAATATTATTTTTCATTAAAATGTTTTTCGTTGTAGGTGCTTCTGAACATTTTGAAAAAATACGAAACATAGACAATGGTATAGTAACAATAGGATGATAATACAAAAGTCTTTTGTTTTCCCGTTAGCAATTTTTCAGTTAATGGCGTACAAACCGTAGTACGGTTTTAAAATATGATAATTTTACAGAAATAAGTAGCCAAAAATCTTATATGGCTTTCTCTCTCTGCGTCTTATTCCTCATTGCCGAGGGCTTTGAACCTTCCATTTATCACTTAATAATGGTAAGGGTTTCCTTGGGATAATACTGCGGTGGGCTCCCATATTCTTCCGCATACAACTAGACCAATGCTGTTTTCACTGTCTATTCCTTAGTTTTAGGGAACGAAACAGTGTAATAGATGACAGTTTTAACGTTGGTAGCTGTCACCGTATTGGACTTAGTGAGTGCTTTATTATAACGAGACCACCTTTTTAGGATTTGTCGGTGAAACGGTATTTAGAGTACTATTTAAACTCTTGGGTTTTTACGATCATTATAAGACCAGTTGACTCGGCTCAGCTTCGCACAGTGACCTTGTGTGCAGCCTTTACAATTATTGTATTATGTTGATTAGCTTTTTTCGGTTGAGGAGTTCCGCTTTCCATCTCCGAAAAGTACATCAGATCATCTCCAATTAGTTTTATTATAGGTAACAGATTATATTTTTATTTGTAACTCAAAAACATGTAGGTGTAAAGAGCAAATCAAAGCTTTGTTCTAACCCGACTAGTGTTTTGACTTTTGTAGAATGTTATATTTTTTGCTCCTTTTCTTGTCATAAAGACCAAACTACCTAGGTCTAGGAGCTCTTGTATAGTGTCTTCAAACGAGTAAACATTTTCAGTCAATGCTTTCACAAAGGTAAAATTAGTTTCGCATTTAAAATAAATGTCGTATTGCAAAACTGCTTTCGTAATGCAAACATTTCAATTTTGTGATAAGTTTATTCCAGAAGAACGGCTTTGTGCAAGTGGTAGTATGGCTTTATGTTTTCAGCTTTAACACATTCTGTTTTGATTTCGTATTATACAAGTTAAAGTACTAGGTACTTATTTCATAAGCCTATTCTTATAACGCCGAGTTGAACTTTTAATGGAACTCTTTATAGCTTCGGAAGTCGGAAATTTCAATTGCCGCGGATAATACATGGTCCGGCAGTGTAGTAACTCCCAGCATTATTTATGAGGGTTAGGTATCAACTTTTGCCTTTTTTTTGCAACGAAGAGAAAAAAGTTAGTCTGCGCGCCTGTTTATTGCAGAGGAAATATTTTTTCGTTGATTTATTCCACGAGCTTCTGCTTTGGAGTTAATTTTGTACTGAATGTAGACGTTGTTTTGTTTGGAAGTTTTATAATGGATGCTTTTTATACATTACTTTAGCAACGGTATTATAGTCATTTCAACAATTTAAGGTCAATTTTTTGATAAGAAATTTTTGATACACCATTTGAACCATTACTTATTTATTAGACTTACGTAACAGACAATATTAAAATATTATAAATGCGAAAGTTTGGATGGATGTATGGATGTCTGGATGTCTGGATGTATGGATGTATGGATGTATGGATGTTTGTTACTCAATCACGCCCCAACGGCTGAACGGATCTGGCTGAAATTTGGCACTGAGATAGATTACAATCTGAAATAGCACATAGGCTACCTTTTTATCCCGGAAAATTAAAGAGTTCCCGCGGGAACCAAAATACCTCAAACCACGCAGACGAAGTCGCGGGCATTCGCTAGTATTAAAATAAAAATGATGTCATGACTAATTTAAGCTAGTCACAATCCAAGAAACACTAGTAAGTACACTCTGTACGGAAGCCGCAAGCATTTTCTTAATAATTAAGAAAATCAATTTTCCGAAAAGCTTCAAATGGTGTGATTTCTGTATATTGTACTCTCGTATATTTATTTCCAAGCAGCTGGCCGACCCTAACTTCGCTCGCAGATATTTAGCATTCCGATACAACGTTTGAAGTTACCACTCCCTCTGTAGTAGGTACTAAACAAACTTAGTCAATGTTTTAACTTCTTGACATTACTGCAACTTTGATCAAAAGGGTATTTGCATCATTTCCTCCCCTTAACGAGAATAAAACTTGTTAATTGGATTAAAATAAGCCCGTCAAACGGAATATCCTTAAGTCACCAGTAATTATATTGCTCGCGAAGCCATTGGCATTCATTCATTCACTCATTAGTATGTAATCGAGGATTATAGTGAGCGGCGGTGTCCCAGTCTATTTGCCGATAACCGATAAACTTAAACGGAAAAGATTATAAAATAGGTTCAATCAAAAAGTCTGAGTATCAAAGTTCAAAACGTCTAACTTCGTGAAAAGACAATGTAGGAAAACGGCCATTCGGTGGTTGTCAATGAGAATGGTTTAGCGCTAGTCCACCAATCTGGCCAAGTGCGGATTGGCAGGCTATATATATTCAGACTTAATAAACACATTGTTTGTATATTTGTTATTCTCTTCAGTATGAGATTAATCCCATATTGACATCCGCCTAGCAGGACGTATCTGAAGTACCTACTTAGAAGACATCCACGTGTCTACGTAAAAGCTTCGTGGTCATCATAGAACTGCATTGCATTCCTTTGTGCTGATTTGTATTAGTCTCTTTACTTCCATTCTCTTTTCTCGTTCCTCATCATTATGGCTCTTAGCATCTGGCTCTATTGCCACGCGTCTTCACTAGATAACAAGTACCAAATTTCTAGAAATAACTAAATGAACAGGTCCAGAATTAGTGTCGAATTATAACGTTTGACAAACGATTACGATTTAGTTACACAATCTGGGGCTGATTTAATGTCCTCTACGTTAACATTGCATACGCTGTCTTGCTTAGGCCAAGGATTATATGGAACTCACTCGTAATTTGCCGCCGTTGGTGTTTGTTTATTTCATCTATTTACGGAGCTCGAACGCTCGCTTCGTAATTTCGTTTGCTGTAAGAATTATTGCTGCTTACCTTGTGAAAGTTCAAGTGAGGTTCTTTTTAATTTTAATTTTGAATTTAATTTTATCTGCATTTCCTTCCTATTTGACAATATATTATTATTTCATCAAAAATATCATAAGACTCATTTAATTTTATTAAATAAGTAGTTTCCGTGGGAATTTATAAAACTTATTCCATGCGGACGGAGCCGCGACTTCGTCCGCATCGGCTAGTATAAGTATATAAGTATAGATTTCAATTTTCAAGATGACCGTCATGAATGAAATTCTCGGTGTCTGGAATACACGTAAATTGATTCGTTTTATAACGTTATATTTGTTTTCCTGCATTGCATTGTGGAAAGATTTGTTATGGCCAAATTCATGCAGATGAATCTCCTGTTTTTTTCAGCTGTATACGACATGCGTCTTCGAAGCGCATGCATTTATGTATTTTATTTGTAAGTATGAATTGTGTTTGTACTTTAAAAATGTATACTTACCTGATATAGAAATTCATTAGAACACTTTGACTGAATTAGAAACACGAGGACTTTCTCGACTCGAACTGCACCTTAACGTCAAAAAATCGAGTAAAATGATTTATTTTTACTTAAAACGGCGTAGGTATGTTCTAAGATTGAGGGAATATAGTTTAGAATTAGAACTTAAGGACTTGAAAAGCTTAAGAACAGAAAAAAAACTGATATTGTACGTCAGTATTTGTATTTTTACTTAGCTTACTCGTAACTATGGGTACTGAATACTGATTATACTCAACGATAGTTTAAATCCATTAGGTACATGTTTGTTTATATTAATATTTCCTGTTGCTTAGATATTGGTTGTGATGTAAGCAATTTTGTATTCCACTCCGGAAATACGGAAGGTGAAACACTAAATCGGATCCAACGAATTAAATAGGAGATTGCAGACATTCGTAGCAGTATTAACCCTAAACCCAATTATCTATTTAGCGGAGCCGGCAAATCGAGTTGGAACAAGGAATTCTGAAAAGATGATTGCACAAGTCGATAAGACGCTCAAATCCCAGATGCCGGATTTTATCAAAACAAAGTATAAAAGCTAAACTTCTTAAAGTTAAGCTTCTTTCGGAGTTAAATACTTAGATAAAAGTATTATAATATTTTTGTTATTTTCATTTTCAATTATTGCCCATTTTAGAAGATTTCGCCGTTTTTGTATGAAAGAAATCCTGCGGCAATTAGTTGAGCATTTTACATAATATATTAATTTCTTTAACATAAATAACCTATGGGGCGGGATCTGCCTCTTGTTGTGAACAGCAGTTTACATGCACAGTCTCAATTTGTTAACTTGGAGTTTGTGATGTATGTCAGGTAAGTTATTCATACTAATATTATAAATGCGAAAGTTTGGATGCATGGATGTTTGTTACTCTATCACGCCAGAACGGCAGATCTGGATGGAATTTGGCACAGAGATAGATTATATATTATGGAATAACACATAGGCTACTTTTCATCCCGGAAAATGAGGAGAGGAATCGAAACACTCGGGGCGTGGCATCTTTTGACTCTGTGATGTTGGGATTTGGGCGTTCGCCTGAACGACCGCGCGTCTGAACCGGCAGTCGCATTCTGTGGCGTGGACGTGCTGCACGCCCGATCCCTCCCAACTGCCGAGCGATTCATGCAAATTCAAATATCGAACACGTGTTTTTGAATCCGATTCTTGCTAATTCGAATATCGAACGTGTTTGATTTGTTTACGCGTGAAAGAATCTGTGCAGTGTTTTCCGAAGAATAAAAAACAGTGATTTGTGATTGCGATCTTTCGTTGGATTCGATTGCAGTGTTTATTATTCTTTATTTTATACAGTGTTGTTCCTCTAACAGTCTTTTGTGAGACTGCTTTTGAGGGTGTGCTGTGACTGATTTCGGAATTTGATTCGTGGATTTCTTGTCGTCTTTTTTTTTGTTTACTTACGGTTTGTATTGCATTTTTGTTTTCTTGTTGCTCTTGTTGGGTAAGTCGGACCGGTTACGGTTTAACGCGTCGCGTGTAAGATCATTTATTATCGAACGATGATTAATTAATTATTTATTCATACATTCTGTTTTTATGAATAACGCATCATTCACAATCATTGCTTACAAAAGAAAAAAGTACAACTTAAAATAAGAATTGTGGTGTGTTTTATATAAATTATTGATATTTTGATTTATACTTGTAATTTACTTTCTCCTATTTCAATTGTGTCATAATTATGTACGTAAAATCGCTTGTTTCATCATTTTACTAGGGTTTTTATAGCTAGCCTAATCTAGTTACTGTTCTAATCCTACCCACGTTAAATAGTGGTGATGGTGGGTACAACTTATGAATGGTGGGAACATCCAGACTGATCTTTTACGCAAAAAGTGAGCCTTTCTGTAACCACATGAGGTGACGATTAGAACCGCGATGAAATGTCTCGTAAGAATGTCCTCAGATGAACCAAATCCAGTATCGTAAGCGTATTTCTTTCTCTTCGTTTTGCCCTAGAAGCAGTTAACACACACACAATTTAGACAATAGACACATTATTTTTAATTGAAAATTTTATCTGGTTAGTGCAGAATAATTTTACGATCGTTGCAACTTTTTGTTATACTTTATCAAATAAAACTTATTCACTGTTATTCACTTATTTGGGACGGGAAAAAAACTATAATTTACCAAATTTTGGGAAGCATAGAAACAGGATAGAATTGTCAGCCAATCTGAAGTAGTACGATTAATTCCAATAATTGTATCAAGGTTACTATTACATTTTAAACATTGGAATCACCAGATTTTCATTTTACGTTACATTTTGATCTACTTAAAACTCCTACGCCCAAGTACAACTTGAGAACTGCTACTATTGTTTCTCAACTCAATTAATACATTTATAATAATTGTCGCCAATAACTTTCTCGGCGGAGAATAGGAATAAAAGGGGAGAATTCATATTCTGAAAGTTCTTGTTTTAATTTTGTATTAACAGAAAGTTTATTTTCATTGTTTCAAGACGGAATAGGCAAAGGTTCTGAACCGAATTGTATGTAACGTTTGACTTCAATTATAGGGGTATTTTTTGATAAATTTTATTTTTAAGGAACTTCTTCGTGTTTATATTTGGGTTTAGCCAAAACCCAATATATAATTCGTCAAGTGCGTGTCAGAATACACATATGATAGATTCCGTATTTATGCACCTTGAAATCGTTGTAAGGGTATATAAACGATTTTTTTCGGGTGTCACTTCCATGCTCATGATGCACCCTGTGAAATTTGTTTCTCAAAATTTTAATCTTATCGTTTTTTAAGGTTCCTTGTTTTACAACGGAACCCTTTTAAATTACCATTTATATGACTCATTAATAACGATAGATTGTGTATTCTTTTAAGATTACAGTTAAACCTACCTTCAGTTAACAATGGTTTAATGCTTACCTTCCGAATTTTGATTATTCGTAATTATTTCGGATAAAAGCGCTAAACACTTAATATTCCAGCGTGGTGTGTCAAGGCTTAGGTTTTTGTAACACGACCTCAGCATAGCATTGAGGGTCTAAAAAAAGGTCTTTTTAAACGCTCTGAATGGTTTTGGTTAAAAATGGACGCGACCCTGGCGGATGAACACGAGAAATCTTTTAGCGGGTCGCCTCTCAATCGGTAATGACTGCAATCTGAAATTTTATATGTATGGGGCTGGGCACTAGATCCCATTATTTTACCCCGACGTAAAGAGACGTTTGATGAAAATATGTACGGCGGGTTTAACCTTTCCTTTTCCTAGGCAGCGTGGTGATCTCAGACATACGTTTGCTATTTTTAAGATTTCCCTTTATAATCACTACATAGTATAAAACAAAATCGCTTCCCGCAGTCTGTCCCTATGTATGCTTAGATCTTTAAAACTACGCAACGGATTTTGATGCGGTTTTTTAAATACATAGAGTGATTCAAGAGGAAGGTTTATAGGTATAATACATGTATGGTATAGTAGAGAAACACTGATAATTTTAGAGGTTTCTAATGTGTTGTCGTACCTAAAAAACACAGTTTTTTGCGCTTACATTGCAAACACTGGCTGAACCCTACGAGATAGATCAAAATAATGTACTACAGTATTGTACACCTTAAAAAGATTACAAAAAAGCCTATAACCCACAATAACCATTTTTTATCCTTTACTTTTTACGAGAAATAATGACTTATTTACGAAGCGTTTTTAAACAATACAACATTAATTCTTATCTAATTAAGTATCTTAAATACATTGTGCATTTAATATAGATCAATATGGCCCTTTACAGAACGTAATTTTAAATGAATATTTTCGAAGATATTATTACAGATTTAAAATGCAGTGACATAGCGGTTGCGATAAAGACATTCTGTAGTATATTTAGTATCAGCATTGCACCCGTGCGAAGCCGGGGCGGGTCGCTAGTAATAATAATAAATATTAAATGGTGAAAAAACACCAGTGTTGCCACAGATCTTCCCCAGAGGCCCAGAGTAGACAACCGTAGAGGCAGTGATGCCATGTACAGCTCGCTTTAATTTTTTCGTTCTAACACTATCTATCCGTCTGTCTGCTACGCTTTCACAGCCTATATATTTAACTGATTTTGCAGTGATAGGTTGCATCCCAACAAAGGTCATAGGATTTTTATCCTGGAAAATTAATGCATGAACAAGTATTATATAAATATAAATATAAAAGAAAACTCACTGATTGTATATCAATTATCAACCCGAGTACTAGGTACAAGTACAACAGAAAAGGTTTAATGAATTCGCGAGTGAACCCTCCTCGGGTGAGTTATTAATATCATAGCTGATATCATCGTTAAGCAGTCTAACTACGTAGGTATATCTGTATAGCATAAATATCGGTTATGGCAAGTGCCATAAGCGGATGATCGGCGTTGGATCTAGTTATGTATTCCGAGCATCGTGCGATAAAGCGCATCATCGGCCGCCATCTTGAATACCAAGAATTGAAGTCTTGTGTTCAATGAGTCGCTATACGTACTGTTACCTACTCATCGTGATCAGAAGTTTCGTAAGGTTATAGAAAGAAAACAATTTATTCGCCAATGGTGTCACCTCGTTGGTCTAACAACTCCTTGTTGGTCTAGTAACTCCTCGTTGGTCTAGTGGTTATCATGTCCGGCTGCGGCGTGCTTCGGAGAGCACGTTAAGCCGTCGGTCCCGGTTATTATCACTAGCATGATAATAGTCCTTAAAGCCCGCCAACCCGCATTGCAGCAGCGTGGTGGGTCTAAGCTCTAATTCCCTCTTTTTTATCACAGTGGAGGCCTGTGCCCAGCAGTGGAACGTTAATGGGCTGTAGTGGTGGTGGTGTCATAGACAAAATATAGATACAGATGTAACACTTTCGTCTGTGCCCCAGAACAGGTGGTACAGCTCAACGTTAAGCCCTGCATGACATGCCAATAAATTGCATATAAAGCTTGGCGCTGGTTTTCAGCTGTGACCCGGGTGACGTCACAGTAACAAAACAATATTTAAACAAAACAAAAGTAAGGAAAATAGTAGTACAGTTATGTACTTTTTAGGAACATAATAATACGTACTGTATCTTTGTAGGAAATTGTAAAACCTATGTATGAGAAATATTACACCAGAAATCTCGTTTGAGTCTTATTCTTTCCAAGTTTTACCAGCTTGGAATCTGGTATCCATCGAAGGAGGCTGATCCCAACATTGTGATTATGTAGATCTATACCAAGCAGTGGTATGGGTTGGAGATACTGATACTGATACCCTATTGGATAAGGCGCTCGGCCTCCTAATTCGGATGGTCGGAGGTTCCATCCATGGGCACGCACCTCTAGCTTTTCGGAGTTACGTGCGCTTTCATAAATTAATTATCACTTGCTTTAAAGGTGAAGGAAAACATAAGAAAACTTGCATGCCTGAGAGTTCTTGATAATGTTCTCAAAGGTGGGTTCAGTTTGCCAATCCGCACTTGGCCAGCGTGGTGGGCTATGGCCAAGCCCTTCTCATTTTTAGAGGTGACTCGTGTCCAATAGTGTGCCGGCGACGGGTTGAAATGTTTATGATGATGAATGAGACCCTAAATTGATACGACAGAATGAAAGAAAATATATTTAATCAATGATGGTGTCACAAACAAACAATCATTAATCATACTATTATATTTTATAATATTATGCTTGTCTGTGACACCGCCCAGACTGGGTGTAGAGCTCAGCCTTTTGCCCTACATCATTGCATTGCAATTTTTGTGCGGGGCGCTGATTTTGAGCTGTGACCCGGTACACAGCGTTTTGAGGTATCTTTTTTACAGTGTTCTTGGCGGAAAAGCATTTCATAACTTTTGCACCTGTCAAAGGAAATGCATAAGGTCATTCGTTTGAAAGTCAGCATGCGATTAATTCAAATTAACGATGTCGAATAAAGTAATAGATAAAATTAAATTAATCTAACTGCTTTGGAATGTTCCCAATATACTGCATATTTCATAATCCATTTCGATTAATGTTTATTATTATTTATTAATCCAAACAACCACTACACAGGTTTGTTCCTAAATCAAATTTAAGTAATAAATAACTAAAACTTATTGCGCTTGACCGAGTTATAGGCGGTTACGCAAAATGTCAGAATGCTATTAATTAATGCGAACTTGTTACTACATATTACTAGTCACACGAGAATTATAATAGTATGTCGCGGCCACAGTCTTTGATTTTCAACAGGTATGGACTATGTTATAATATGTACCAGAGGTGTATGATAGCCAAGTGGATCAGGTGATTCAAACAGCTCAAATCGCAAACACAAAGTATATTAATTATTCAACCGTACCAATATACAGTATACTTTCTGAACGTCACGTTTACAAAGTATAAGACGTGATGGTGATAATCAGTTATGGTATCTTAAAACTTAAGCTACGAGGGTTCCAAACGCGGCCTAGTCTAAGAAGATCCCACAGCAAATTCAGCCGGTTTTGTTTTATTATTTGTTATACAAATATCGGAAATTAATTAGATTTATTATTATAACAATTACATTAATTAGCCGCTGGGACAACGGCCTTTTGAGGTGTCCGGGGTTCGACCCTCGGGCACACAGTTTTTATAAGTTTTTTGCGTTTTAAGTACCTACCGCGGTTTAAGTAGGAAAACACTCTCCAGCTACTGGCCATATACATCGTCGCATCTAGAATTCCATAAATTCATCCAATCCAACTCCCATGGTGGTTTCGTCACGTTGTTTTCCTTGGTAATTAGTTTTACCGTAATAGGGACCCCGATGAAATGTTTCGAAGACGAATAAGTTCGTGCTTTACCCGTTGTCCTTGGTGAGCTACATAAGCGACCAGTCGCAACGCGACGCGATACGACTCTATAGAAAGTGACTAACTTATCCGACAACGTAGGCCACGTGAAGGCCGCGCGACAACATCAAACAGTAGTCGGCTACTGCATATTGTCGCGTCGCATCGTATCGAGTCGCGTTGTCTTATTAGTCGCCGACGTATGGCAAGGTTGTTTTAGTGCGGAACGTAAAACTTAAGACCGTTAGCCACGGAATCGACTCTAAATATTATTTTACTTTCAAGGTGAACGCAATTATCTCGTACACGGCAGCTGGATTGTAAACATGTAGGTACTCGTATAGTGTTACAGATTTATCTTGGATGTCTCTAGTGCGCATAGTGTTGTCACACTTTATAAATACAAATAATAATTGAAATAAAACTTAACAAGTTTTAGAAAGCTTAGTATGTCCGTGTGTCGTTTATCCACTATTACAAAATATAGAATAGAAGATCGATCTATATCATATTAATATAATAGCTACCGTTAAATTATGTATGTTGGATTAATGAATGAGTCTGGTTGTCTCTTGTCGCGAATCCTTGATCCAGATGGAATTTATTTGCAGTTTTTGCATATTCCTTCAAATTTAAGTCATTTTAATTTTACTTAATTCCTTTAAGCTAACTAACAGAAAAACTGGTATGTACACTTAATTATATTTAGTAATTAAGTATCCTATTCAATTTACCAGCTCATTCTTATATCATACTACACAGAATTACATAAGTAGAAAATAAAGAACAATGAGTGGGGGTTTTTATGGAAAATGATATTTAAAAAATAATCGCTAGAAATATCTATAAATATCTTATTTTATTATCTGTAAGTTATTACATAAAATAATTTATAAATTACAGGTTTTTTTGTTGATGTGGGATTGTGGCAGCCCTGATTAATTTGAGATTCTAATGACGCTGGACGCTGTACTATTATTGTGAGCCGCAATTTGTCTTGAGGCACGTATCATATTGATATGCGTATATCAAATTACTCATAGCCGCATAGGCTAAATTAATTAAAATAAATTACTTAATTGTAGCTAGCTAATTGTACATGTCCTAGAAATTTGTATGTTTAGTTTTTAAGTTTGGTACTAAATATATAAATAAATAAATAAATAATTTATCATTTAAATATTTCTATCCCTCCTAATTATTGTGAATCAAACTTGTCGTCCGTTCAGATGGATGTCTGGACTAAATCTAAATCTAATGAAAGGTTTTGAAATTCCCGGGGGAACTTTTTGTTTTTCCGGGATAAAAAGTAGCCTATCCTATCCACTTCCTCAACTATACCAAAAATCACGACGCGTCGATCCGTTGCTCTGTAGTGGCATGATTGGAAAGACAAACAAACTTTGGCATATAATATTATTATTATGGATAAATAAATATTTATTATGTTAATCGGAATGTATATTACATCTGATCTATAAAACTGACTCGTGCTCACATCCTACGACAAGCGGATTGAATAGATTATAAACCGGTTTAATTGCATCGGAATTATTATGACATGGAATGGTATTTATTTTATAAGTGATCACATTATGGCTTTGTTTACAACCAGTGGAAACCCACGTCTACCATTCGTCGCCTCGACCAATAGACGTCTACTGCAGGACGAAGGTCTCCTGCATGGATCTCCGCGGAACACGGTCTTACGCCGCATGCTTCCAGCGGCTCCCAGCTACTCCCTTGAGGTCGTCGGGTCGTCCATCGACTACCTTTTATTTAGATCATTGATCATGGATCTCCGCGGAACACGGTCTTACGCCGCATGCTTCCAGCGGCTCCCAGCTACTCCCTTGAGGTCGTCGGGTCGTCCATCGACTACCTTTTATTTAGATCATTGATCATGGATCTCCACGGAACACGGTCTTACGCCGCATGCTTCCAGCGGCTCCCAGCTACTCCCTTGAGGTCGTCGGGTCGTCCATCGACTACCTTTTATTTAGATCATTGATCATGGATCTCCACGGAACACGGTCTTACGCCGCATGCTTCCAGCGGCTCCCAGCTACTCCCTTGAGGTCGTCGGGTCGTCCATCGACTACCTTTTATTTAGATCACTGATCATGGATCTCCGCGCAACACGGTCTTACGCCGCATGCTTCCAGCGGCTCCCAGCTACTCCCTCTTGAGGTCGTCGGGTCGTCCATCGACTACCTTTTATTTGGATCATTGATTTTTGATCGCGGATCACGGTTCGGGATCCAGATTGCCTGTGTACCGGGAGCTTAATACGTACAATTATTCTTTTTCACTGCAACTTTTGACTGCTTCGCTGGTCTAGTGGTTAGCATGTTCGACTGCGGCTGATGAGGTCCCGGGTTCGAATCTCGGGTAGGGCCATACTTAAGTATTGGATTTTTCTGACAAGAAATTCTTAGTAGGTACTAACCCGGAGTTAGGAATTCAAGTGCGGGGTCCCCATTCCAGCACTTTGTGATTCCAAATTGTACCGGTACTTGGCCCCGCGATTGTGAAAGGAAATCCTAATCGTTTGTCAAATGGATAATCCGACCTGTTTAAGGAGCTCATAGATGAATGTATGAACTCTTTAAACAGTTCGAGTAATATGTTTTAAGCTTTCAAATGATTTCACATCAATCCAAGTGTGAGTAGTGGTTGATTTTTTTTTCGGGAGTTGTAAAATATCAAGGTTAGATAATATTAATTAATTACAATGATGTCCGCGACTCCGTTTGCGTAGATTTTCCGGGATAAAAAGTTGACATGTTAATTATTTATGTCGAACCCTTTTTTTTTTTTTTTTTTTTTATCGCTGGGAAATGCGTTTAGGCATCCCTCTCGGAAGCAGGCAGTGTGAAACTGCGGTGCTTCCGAGAGGGTATGTGGGACTCACTGGCACTCCAGAATACCCACTAAAACCCAGCGGCGCTCCTGCGCATCGCCTTAAGGCTGGGTTACGGGAACACGCAATCATCCGCGACCCAGCCAGCGACGTCCGCCCAAGCGGACCCTCCTGCGGGGGGCATGCTGCCCCGACTCCCCCTCATGTTCCTCCGCGACTGAGGCTCAACGGGCGACAACGACGACGACGACGACGAAAAAGAGGGTCTGACCGCCATGACCCTCTGCGGTCTCCGCAGCAGGGCCCGAGTTTGGGCGGTCAGAGTGTCCGACCAGACGGGCGCTCCGTAGAGCGCCATGGACCGCACGACGCCCGTGTACAGGCGCCGACACCGCGAGCTCGGTCCGCCCAGGTTTGGCAGGAGCCGACTCAGGGCTCCAGCAGCTCCCACGAGCTTCGGGACGAGACGCCGAAAGTGCTCCTCGAATGTCCACCGGCTGTCGAGGACGAGTCCCAGGTACTTCATCGTACGCTCGACGCCGATGGACACACCACCCACCACCAACTCGGACCGGGCGGGAGGCGCCCTCCGAGGCCCGTGAAAGCACAGGGCCTCGGACTTGTGCAAGGCCACCTCCAGGCCCAGAGCCCGAATCCTCGCTACGACGTGGGCCACGCCAGCCGTGGCCCTACGTCTAGCCTCCCGAAAGGTGCTGCCGCGAGCCGTGACGAGGGTATCGTCGGCGTAACATATCACGTCGACGCCCGTCATCAATGCCCCGCGCAGCACCCAGTCGTACCCGACGTTCCACAGGAGGGGCCCGAGAACCGAACCCTGTGGAACACCGCACGACATCGTCCTCTCCGACCAGTCCGAGCTGGTCGGATACCCGACCGATCGCCCGGAGAGGTAGGCGGCCACGATCCTCTCGAGGTACAGAGGAACCTCGTGGTACCTCAGCGCTTCCCGAATGCAGCTCCAGGGCAAGGTGTTGAAGGGGCCGCGGGTCGGAGCTTTTTCCGGACCGCCTTGTAAGGCCTTCCGAACGGATCCCCATCCAGAGTCTCGAGCATCTCCTCGTGCGCCAGGTCCATGGCCACCCCGATGGCCTCGCGCAGCGCTCGCACAGCGTCCCTGTAGAGGGAGTAGAGCCGCTCCTCCTCCGCCGGGTCCCGTCTCCTCCGCCGGCGGCAGCGGGTGTATTGGCGCCTCGCCGCCACGCAGGATCTGCGCAGCAGCGTGAGCTCGTCGGACCACCAATACACCGCTCGCCTCGAGGGGATGGAGTGCACCCTCGGCATCGCCCCGTCGCAGACGCTCGTCATGGCCTCGCCAAGACGCGCCGCTTCGGCTTCCACACCGCCCAGACCGCCCTCTCGAGGCACCGAGAACCAGGCCTCGACGAGGGCAGCCTCGACCAGGAAGTCCCGGTCCATGCGTTTTAAAGACCAACGCGGACCGGGAGGCAAGGGCCGAGTCGCAACACTCGCGGTAGCCGCGCTCGCGGAGACGGCGAACCTGATATAGCGGTGGTCCGCCAGTGTCTCCACGTCCTCCATCACCCTCCAGCCCCGGACGCGACGCGCCAGGGCGGGATCAGCGAAGGTGACGTCAACGACGGAGCCGCCCTGCCGCCGCACGCAGGTGTGGACCGACCCTCGGTTGAGGACCGTGAGGCCGGTCGCCGTCGCCCACTCCACCAACTCCTGCCCCCGAGGGTCCGTCGCTGGACACCCCCACGCCACAGATTTAGCGTTGAGGTCTCCAGCGACGAGCACGTGGCCGGAGCGACTCCTGCCGATCAGAACGCCGACTTCGTCCAGAAACTGTTCGAAGTCGGCGAGACTCCGATTCGGCGAGAAGTACACCCCGACGACCAGGATGTCGCCCACCACGGCAGAGACATATCCCCGACCTCGGACTACGTCGACGAAGGCCGGGGAACCCACCACGGGACGGGACGTCATCGCCACCATTTATGTCGAACCCTAACCTAACCTACAAGAACAGACAAAAAACGTAAATACAATGAATATTTCAAAAATTGACACTCAGAACATTGAACGGTTCACAATCTGTCGAAAGTTTACAATATATCTAGAGAAAAAGCGTTAGATTGCAATTTTACGGTGACATCTGTACATTTTGCATCATGTTATGTAAAATATATAACTTACAGCTTCAGCTTTCAATGCGGACACGTTCAGCATTATAAATTCTTCTTACAAGTTGCATGAGATAGTTACGACAGACATCGCAGTACAAAGAATAACCTCTGGAACTAAAACTGAAAGTGACACGCCAAATTGTGCTAAGCGACGCTAATTGAGGAGTTGAGGACCGCCACCGGTATAATTTATGACGCATGTCTGATTCACACGGCCCACGAATACTTGGTGGACTTTTTGATACCTATAGGATATTTTGCAGGGGCTAACGAAGTCTGCCAAGACAACCCCCCCTCATGATGTTGTACATTCAGTTCTGGGAAGGATAGATTGACATGATTATGACAGTAGGTATAGTTTTACAATTACAATTTGAAGACATAATTTTATGTAATTATATAAAATCATTATCAGCCAATATCATATCGACAGTTGACAAATATAATTTAAGTTTATTCTCAGACCAGCATTCTATGTTTCCGCCCCAAAAAAAGCCGAAATGATAATTCAGATTACTATAAAAATGAAATACTGATTATCTTCGTAATAAGACTACTCCGAATGTAACGAGAAACCTTATTTGTCCAACTTCGACGTAATACTCTCGGACACTAATCTCGGGCCGTGTTGACTGAGATAGGAATCGGGACTGTCGGCACTTCGCGCTACATCGTCCAAAGAGCATTTAAATCACTCCACATTGCATGAGGCTTGGTTATACGCAACGTGCAACGGCAATGTGGCCTATAATAATCTAATTTCCCATACTAAGTTCAAGGGGTAAAAGAACCGCAGAAAATTAGAAGCTCGAAAACTTCGTGTTCGGTCACTGAGGAATTTTGTAATTTTACATAAATTCAGCCAATCACAGTAACTGAAAGTGTAGCAATGTCATGAACGTCAGAAATATTTGCAATCAAAGGAACTTTATCGATCGTCACACACTAGTTCCTTCCTTATACCACTTATATACCTAATTATACACTTGAAGCAGAAATATTCTTTTTGGCGGGGGATTTTATCCTCTTGGGACACGTCAAACCCATCGTAGCATTTTTAAAATTTAATAATACCTACATACTAACTTAACAACTTAGATATTAACTAAACTTTTCTAAGTGTGACGACTGACCGTCAACACTGGCAAGCAGTGACCAAAGCAAAATCATTTCTTGCCAAATCTGAAAAAAGCATAGGTGCCACCCCCGCGTTGTGTCGGTCTTATTCTTTATATCTCTCGAGTTTTTGACATCTGAATTGTGATCTAATAAGTCTGAAAGGGATAACTTTTCAATTTGACTCAAATGGACTCTTTGAGTACTAAGTCGCCTTATAGAGAGTTATTTGGTGTCACAAATTGCGACACGAACTTTGAAAACTTATTTTCAAATTCGAAAGTTGGTAAAATTTATTTTCATTTTGAAGAAATTAAGTTTGTCTCAGACTACTAGACTTATCTAAATTGAAAACAACTACAGCAAATTAGATCCTGTAGGAATCTATTGTGCTCGTTTTGTCGATGAACAGAGTTTTTGTGTCATAATTGACTTTAGCGTAACAGCTGTGACAATGATCTCAAAGAAGAACAAAATTGGAACGACGCGACAACGATTGTATCATAGTTGCATAATTTGTACGGCATAAGAAGCAGAGAAAAGAATGCTTATTTTCTTCCTTTTTTGTACTATAAACTTCGTTGCTAATGAAGTTTTAAAAGCAATTCTCGTTTGTGGAGTCGAGGTTGGCATCCGTTGGAGGTCCGAATCCCAGGCTATTTTTAGGACGTCATATGCGTTTTATATGCAATTAAATACGCCGAAGTTCTGTGTCTTTATTCTAGTAACCTACTTGAAA
Organism: Erebia palarica; assembly: GCA_964035005.1. NCBI lineage: Eukaryota > Metazoa > Arthropoda > Insecta > Lepidoptera > Nymphalidae > Erebia > Erebia palarica. Next base: position 23,136,330 of record OZ035993.1, on the reverse strand, counting down.
TCGCACTGCAAGAATAATCGTATCGTATTTGCCACTGAATGGGACATTACGTAAAAATATGGCACCAACGCCGAGGGGTTCTGAAATATGTTTACAACGTCTATCGTGCAACGAACTTATCTGTTATCATCGATTCTACATAGACTTACAAAACGCTTTGGATAAGCTACTTTTGCATTATGCATATTGATCAATCTCAAAGATTATTTGTGTATTGAATATGTAAAAGTTAAAGTAAAGATGAGATAAGTCAAGTTCTCACTGGCAGAACTTGACTAACCTCACCTTGACGGCTTAATCTCTGGCTCCGGGATCTGGTCAAATTTTGGTCTTCGGGTTTCTTAACTGCTTAGCCTCAATCTAACTCAAAGTCATAGCTATATTCTGTCCGTTAAGCACGCCTATGAAGTTTCATAATTATTGACAGGCGTCCAATATCCATCGACAAAAAAATGCAATACTCCATAGACGCATATCGTTTTTTACAATAGTGTAGCGACGTGCCCTTTTATCGGATATTTAGTAATTCATCTAGTAATAATTACAAGTACGACTTTCCTTTTCAAAATAGTCACGGAGCTGCAACACTAGCTTTCTTGATAGTCCTTTATGCACCATACATCTTTGGCGATGGATGGTTTCTATGACCTGCCTGATTTATATTACACTAGCTGATGCCCGCGACTTCGTCCGCGTGGTGAATGTTTTTTTAATTCCCGCGGGAACTGCTTAATTTTCCGGGATAAAAAGTAGCCTATGTCACTCTCCAGGTCCTCAACTATACCCATGCCAACAAACACACTTTCGCATTTATTATTAATTATGAAAAATGTGTTAAAAAAACTCGAAATATTCAATGTCGCTTGCGTCCACTGCGTAAGGAGCCGACATAGCCTAGTTCATAATGGTGCACCCCCTCCTCCCGCACTGCCCCTCTCACGAAGAGTTAGTTACTCGATGCGCTGCGTGGCGGCCGCCGCCGGCATGTATTTTTATTTTAATTTCATGATATCTTTCGAATGGAATGTCCGATTTCAATAATTCAAAAAGTAATCATCAGGTATTGGAGACAGTCTTGAATATTAAATTATTTATTTGGATAAAAATTTATAAATGGTATGGATAACACGGTCTGATTTTGATCGGCATTTCTATCAATTTGTTAAATGTAAAAAAGTAGTTATAGTGACGTAACTACAATAGTTAGACACATGGTCTCGCGAAGTTTTTTGTAGATATTGATATATTCTATAATATTGTCGAACATTTTTTTGTCCTATCATTAATACTCTTCGCAGCGTATGCGATGAAAGACATTTTATGGCTAATTTTTTTACACCTTCGGTTGGTTTTAATAGGAATTTCTAAAGATTTCTATAGTAATATAGTACTAAATATAGCCTATGTTACTCAGTGATAATCTAGCTTTCTAATGAAAAAAGAATTATTAAAATCGGTCCAGTACTTTTGAGTTTATTCGTTACATACAAAAATACAAAAAATACAAAAATACAAATCTTTCCTCTTTATAATATTAGTGTAGATTTACTATTTACTATACTGTTTTACATAAATCATTTATTTTAATACATGCATTAATATACTTAGTCATTTAGAAAACAATAAAATATGTTGAGCAAAAATAAGTATCAATGTTTGACACATTGATATTTATTTTTGCTATTCGTTATTATTTGCTATATTATATTATATCGCCTAAAAGTTCTTCTATATATCGTCTATTATATTCTGAATATGATATGCGTATCTTTAACTTGATGCCCGGGATATTCACCATTTTATATATTAATGATATTGAGGTTTGTGCGGTGTGGTGAATATCCCGGGCATCAAGTTAAAAATACGCACTGTACCACATAGATTTGCCTTCTGTGGCGGATTATAGTGAATTAAACTTCTAGTTTTTTCATTAGCATAAATATCACAATTTCATAATACTGGAATTAAAAATACGGATCTATAGCATGACTGTTTTTACTCGCATTAATACAGTTGAGCATACTCGATCCGGAACCGGTACGCGTATTAATACATGTGACATTTGAATATATTATTCAGACCACGCGGTGAGGCCATGTGGCATGTGATGAAAATTAAAAAGTTTACTTTTATCGGCTTAGAACAAAATATGAGTGACCGACCAGTATGTGACTAAAAAACCATAAATATTAGTGTTTCAGTTACTGATAGTCTGCTATCTTTTCACGTTCTATCCGTTAAATCCGTTAGTCTAATCGTAGGCCAGCACCTAGTTACAAATAATGTAACTGAACCCGCCGGGACTCCAGCCGGAGATATCCCATTTGCTGCTAACCAAAGTAGGCGTGCATTCAAAATATTCTTTACAAAGACCGTCGCCATCGCCAAATATTGGTTCAAAAGATTGTCGCAGACAGATTACATAAATTCAGCTGATCACTACAGGTGAGATTTGAGAGCGTAGCAATGGTTGATGCAGCTTCACAGCTGAACAGCAATCAGGATGTCAAAGGTCCTCGACCCTCAAACCGGACGGTTCTAGCTATATCGCAAACTGGCAATGAGTTGCAATACCCCCAGGCTGGGTTCTTAAGAGGTATTGCGAGCGCAGAGGCCTCGACACGGAAGCGGGGCGTCGTGCACAAAAGATAATCATCCCTATTCAACCAAGCATCAATCCTCCAAGACTAAATTTACCGAAAAATGGAATATTTCAAAAATAAAATAGATTTACTTACTTTTGAAAATATCCCGAGACTCTATCGTGTAATATGAGGTCATATGCAGAATATAATAGACACATTTTTTAAATCAAATATACTTCATAAGTGATTTGGAATCGTTTGGTGACTCTTCCAATACTGGTTCGGAATGCCTCTACTTACGAGAAGAACCAGCAAATAACTCGGTGTTTGCTTAATTTACAGAAAAATGTCATACTATTTAGTTCTACGAACGGCCTTTCAGACAATTTAATATTATCAAGGCATCCGCCCGATAAAATTATCAGGCAGTCTGTAAAGGCTATAAAATCTACTTTGTGCCTATCAGAAGGTGGGCTGCACGATATCGACGTTGACACATGACCTTTTCATTGAATGACAATGCCTTATTGAATGAAAGGGCTATTCTGAGAATCAAGGGGAATTGTGAATTGAAACAATGATAAAAATGTTCAGTTAATACATTTATATTGTGAGGTGTGACGTTATTTACTTTACAAGTATACTTCCAACGAATACTGATATTATAAATGCGTACATGTGTCTTTCTGTTGCCTTCGACAGTTTAGCCGCTGAACCGATCATAAGAAAAGGAAAACGATAGACTTTATAATTTCTGAATTTTCCCTGATGTGGCCTGGTTGGAGGCTTCGGTTGTGGCTAGTTACCACCCTACCGGCAAATACGTGCCGCCAAGCGATTTAGTGTTGCGGTACGATACCGTGTACAAACCGATTAGGGGTATGGGTTTAATATAACTGCTATGCCCCTAACAAGTTAGCCCGCTACCACCTGAGACTGCATCATCACTTACCATCAGGTGAGATCGCAGTCTAGGCTAACTTATAGTGGATTAAAAAACAGGTGCGTGAATCCCGCAAGGTCGTCACAACGGTCGTGTGTTGGAATCAAACCAGTTTTTAGATCCTTTACTACATTTTGTATTCATTTGAATACGGGTCACAACTACAAAATATAATCCTGACTACATTATTTACTGTCAAGGTGATTTTAGTTGTTTCTTTTAAGCTGATAAAAACACCGTTGAAGGATTTTGTGTTGAATTATAGTATCTATATTTTATAGTACTGAAATCCAATATTAGTTTTACCTGTTTGTGTTGCAATTGTGAAAGTGGTTTTTGTAATCATGCGTCCAAAACTTTTACTACGTTCCTCAAGCGCAAATTTTTGAGTGCCAAACAAAAACTGGTTTGTTGGGTTTTTCTAACACTTGAAAAACATTGGCTAGCTTCATTCACAGATTTCAAAAACCTTTCAAAAGTCACTCAAGAATCTAGTATGTCATTTCTTTATCATTCGATCATATTAATATTCATAACTCAAGGGACGAACATCCATCTACGTCTAACGTCAGAGATATGTTATATCTGTCACCGTAAGATTGTAAAAACCGTTAGATTATAATCTAACTCGCGAAATTCTAAACTGTCGAAAGATTGTAAACTGTTCAATGTTCTGAGTGTCAATTTTTTTAAATACTCATTTTATTTACGTTTTCTTGTCTCTTTCTTGTAGGTTAGGTTAGGGTTCGACATAAATAATCAAGTAGTGTAATCACTGTTTTATCGGGTTTAAATATCTATCAGATTACAATCTACCGGAAAATAATGTAAACCGGAAGTTTAGAATTTCGCGAGTTAGATTATAATCTAACGGTTTTTACAATCTTACGGTGACATATCCAAGACCGTAACTCTAAACATGTTAGAGGTCAACATTTGTAACGTTTTCTCCTGGGATCTATGAATTTGGGAACTATTCCAGCTGTATTACATCTTACGTATAGATTTCTCGCTGTTTAAAAGATGTGATCCATTGTCCTAAGTGAGCGGCAAAAGCGACGCCACGCAATGCGACGCTATACGACGCCATAAAAGATGACGTTAGGCCTACGTTGTCGCGTAAATACGTCTGTCATCTTCTATAGCGTCGCATCGCGTCGCTTCTGTCGCTCACCTAGAAAAACGGGTCCAACGATTTTTCATTGTTGACCTGTTACTATTTTAATATTGCGAATTATGTAAATATTTACTTATTATTGTAAAACAACAACAATTATTGCAAATTAACGAATTCTAATTGAATATACCTAAACTTAAAATACCACACATCAATTCATCGGGGAAGAATGAACACTTAAATCTGACGTATCCTTTGGACCATGGCCCCATAACGTAAGAACATCTATAATCCATTTCGCTCACTTCTAAAACACAATGTCTCTGTAATTATGTGATAGTAAACCGCAAACGACCTCCTAGGCTCTGACAGTTTGTCAACCTGTCCCACCCGACGACGAGGGTTACCTACTAATATGTCCTAATAGCATTTATTTCAGTCGATTAATCGGTAGTCTTTTAACGTGCCTTCGACTGAGCAACATTTTGTAATGCCCTCTATTGTCCTCTGCTAGTAAATCATCGTACTAGAATTTCTGTATTTGATTATTCTTTATGCCTATTCTTATATAGACACAAGTCTTAACTATTATTAAATACTTAGATGATGCCCGCGACTTAGTACTCGTGGATTAAGATGTTTTGATTACCGCGGGAACTCTTTAATTTTCTGGGATAAAAAGATACAAATCCAGTACCAAATTTCATCAAAATCGGTTGAGCAGATCTGCCGTGAAAGCGTAACAAACAGACCGACACACTTTCGCATTTATAATATTAGTATGGATATACTTTTAAAAACCTATGTTTGCTATGAACCTTTATTACTAGTTTATGTCCACAGTCCATGCTCAAATTCTGAATTTTATAAATTACCTCTCTATGCCTTGTTGTTTCAACTTTCAAGTATCTTTAATGTTTCGGAGGATAAAAAACGAGGAATAGAGAATAATCCTCCGACTTATCCGTAGAATTATGTTTAAGATGAAGAGTTATGTTTAAGATGTTTGCAATTAATAATACATATTAATTAATTAACAATATATCTCTTTTACGTCTACATCTAATGCATTTCATTGATGTTTTCATTCTTTGCTATGAATATTTTGAATTTAAAAACCTATGTGTAAGTGTTCTATGAAAGGACATTACAGTTTTTAACTTGTTTGTCTCAATAAATTTCGAAAGACAATTAATCCCATTTTATGTGATTTTAATGAGCTCGTGAACAATAGTAACATCGAATATGGTACATTCACCTTAGCTAGGACCGGTTTACATAATATGTATAGCGTTTACTTATAATATTATTATAAGTAAACGCTATATTATGCTTGTCTAGATGCACAGGCACCACCGGGCACCGACCCTTTGATCATCAACGCGCGTATTCACACCCTAAAGCCCTCAAATTAAGCCATTATTCAAATATTTAAAGGGACGTAAAAACGTGTTGCACAAGCATCATTACTCGAGACGGGCGTCAGGCTTTCTTCACGGCTTTTTTGCTTGCTTTAGTGTTAGGTCAAATTAGTGACTTTTTGTTTCAAAAGGTTACATGGGCAAGTTAGCACATTAAAAACGGCTTTTCTTAGCATACATTCTTTAATAAGTTTTACCCTTTTCTATGGCTAGTATCGAAGGTCAAAGCTTTTGATATTTTTGTCTTGGCATCTCTACTCGTATCTCTTTCAACTGGTGGAATCGCACCATAGCACTTAATGCTTAATTCTAAAGGTTTACGTTTCATACTATTTTGTAATATTTAAGTTCGTTTAATTTCCTACGAGTTTAGTTGTTCTTCTAAACACATTATTATCAATGTTTTTATCTTTTTCGGAACTAAAAAATTGCAAAAAATGCTACCGTTTATCCCTGTGGTTCACCCATAAAATAGTCGTCGTGGTCGTCGTCAACCGACAGACGTCCATTGCTGGTCTCTCGTAGGAACTTCCATACGCCCAGGTCTTGCGTTACATACAAATAAATTATAGTATTTATGGAGAAAAATTTAGAGTGACCGTTTTGTCGATCGATCCGTCGCTAGTGCAATCTCTAGCGTATTGCTAATTAAATGTAATGCAATCATCAACTGAGAAATAACTAAAATATTCAAACTCGACCGAATGAGATGCTAGCGCGTTCTCCATTCCGAGAAGTTGCTCATTTGCCTTAATTGCTCCAACGATTCTAAAGGCTCTGTCAGACTCATCACACAACGCCCGACGGAAGGTTTCACTGAACGCGTGTAAATTTGTAAGCCATACTAATATTTTAATTACAAACGTGGGTCTGTCTGTTAACTTTACTCCGCCCATCCGCTTTTGAAGAAATTTGTTAAAAGATAGCTGGCAACCCAGACATAGGCTACTTTTTGTCCCGGAAAATTAAAGCTTCTCACAGATTTTTTTTAAAGAGGCCGATATCATCATTGCCTCATCAAATAGTATCTAATGATTCCTAATTACCTACCGAAGGGTTTGAGAATGCAAAAACGTTATTGTGCAACCTCTAGATTCTAGTGTGAATAGTTTGAATTTAATGTTGCAGTTTATCTTGAGTTAATTGGGTTATAATCTAGCAATTACGACCTACCAGATTTCAGTAATTCACTTTTATGATAAGTGAAACTGAGTGCCGCATTAAACAGCTCAAATTGCTTAGACTATAAACTTAAGGTTTAGGTTATAGGTTATCTCATACTCTATAACGTAGACTCTCTCTCTCACTATGGAGGGACTTAAGGAGAGGGGCACAACAACCTCATAACCGATACCTGACACTTGTCAAAACCAGTAGTTAGCAGTAGGCAAGTATAGAATTTCAATGTCTTAGTAATTGAAATAATAATTTTGATCACTCAAATCGGTAGTTTTGCATCCACTCGAGCGGAACTGCGGTTTCTACGGTCTTCCGTTATAATAAAAACGGGGCAAGGCCACTTGGGAACGTAGTTTAGTATTTCTTAGTTTTCTTGTTCATTTTCTGAGTGCATAACTCAGACATGATGCGAAGGCACGTACGTTCCGTTTCATGAAGGGCCTTCTATTAAGTGAGGCCTTCGAACTTTAAAAGACTGAGCTGTTATTATTATGTTTCCTTTTGTCTAGTTTCTGATGCTTATTGACACGGATTGGAAATAGCAATACATCAGCATTAATAGCTCTGTGTCATGCCGTTTAAATTATGCTTAACTTTGTATCTACGAGCGGCATAAGATAAAAAGACCTGTAAGTAAAGTGGACGTAAACTTTAGTCCAGGTAAAATATTTTTCATTTCAGGTCAGTAAACAGAGTTAAATAAATGTTTTTCTCTTTTATCTAAAGTAATTTTCATTACTGGTCTCCTGTATTTGTGTTTTCAAAGTTTCCTTTGAAAATCAGCTAATGTTTTCAAAATATGTTATTTTTATTTTAAGATAATATAATTTGTATAGCCTTCTTAGATTCACGATAAAAACGTAAATGACGGAGAAAATGTACACAAATTGTTATTGAGGATGAAATGCAAACGGGAAAAATATGTTAAAAACTGAAGTACAAACGTTTTATTATAACTGTCCAAGCTTTTAGTGAATTTGCGAATAATGCATCCTAGGCCAGAAAAATTACGAAATAACTGGAGATAGAGAGAAAAGAATTATTCGTTTTGTTTTATTTTCTCATAGAAAAAAAAACGAGTGTGCTTTAGAACACACGACTGAAGTAAAACTTAGTAACTGTCTGGCTATGAGAGAAAGAGAGAAAGAAAATGTATGCTCGCACCTCTAATATACGAAACGCAACTCTCTTTCTTTCTATCTTCACTAACTTATTATATCTCCCTCTCAATTTACGTTCGTACTTTTCGTAACGCTCTCCGCACGCATTCACCAGCTTACTCTTACTTGCTTGCTTACTTACTTACTTGACTATATATATATGACTAATTATTTGTTTGAAAACTTTTAAAAAGTAACTTATTTATATACACAAGGTTTTCTTCTTAAAAGTTCAGAGTTAAACCTCTTCATTAGAGGATGTTACAAAAAGCTTGAATTCCTTTTTAGTATTTTCAATACAATTTCATTTCATTACACATTACAATTCATCACACCTATTGCAAAAAAAAAACGTATAATTTTTGTTGCTTTTATCTGAATATATGTAACTATTAATCAAATTATGTATGACACGGCAAGAGTGATGCAGCCTATCGAAACTAACGCGGTTACCCTTTATTGCATCAATTTTCGTACATAAAGGTGACATGACACAGAGCAGCAAGAAACCGACAGCGTTGGCATCCTTATGTGATTGACGACCAGTCTGCTTGAACGAAACGGGTCTGCTCTACGTTTCTGATTCGAGCCGCCAGTATGTGGAATACCCTTCCAGCGCATGTACTCCCTGCCGCGTATAACTTAAGTACCTTCAAGGCAAGAGTGAATAGGCATCTTCTAGGCAAGCGCGCTCCAACCCAGACCTCACCATTAAGCATGACTATCTTCAAGCGCACGCCTATGCTTTGAAAAAAAAAGAGCACTCTAAAAATTCCTCGTATCCGAATCCTATAAGAGAATCATGTAACAATATTTCATACAATGATTTGCTAGTATTGCGAGCGATATTTCGCACCAAAACGCAGGTGGAAATGTATCGCTATATTTCGTTCCAATCATAAAGCATGACAGCCCTAATCGTAAAGTGGGCCGGCTCCAGAAGGCTCCATAGAAGGTTATTTTGCAGCTTAGCCTGCCCACTAAAACTCTGCTCTTGCCTCTAAAACTTTACTGTTTTAAGTACCAGGTATATAATACATACTGTTTTGTAAGGGGTGTGTGAACTCCATTGATGGTTGTGTGGCTTGTATTTAGTTATAGAGCTTTATTTCAATTTTATACCCTTTTCTTTTACATATTTGCGAAAATATCTTTAAGTTAATATATTTTCTTTGTGTCATCTAAATATGTACATATATAAAAGGAAAAGGTGACTGACTGATCTATAAACGCACAGCTCAAATCACTAGAATTAATTGATCGGGCGTAAATTTGTCATGTCAGATGGCTATTATGATGTAGGTAGGCATCCGCTATGAAAGGATTTTTGAAAATTCAACTCCTAAGTTGATAAAATAGGGCTTTGAAATTAGTATGAAAATATAACTTACGTGAGTAAAGCCGCGGAGAAAAGCTAGTTTGGGATAAATTCAGTAAAATTTGTAAAATGTTCCATTATGTTATGTCCTTGGCTTCTTTAATAAATGATGTAACTTGTGCAACCGGTCGAACTTCGTCTTCGATGCTCGTAAAGTGCATCGCAAAGCTGCTGACGCAAATTTAATTTTTCTATCCATATGTACCTAAGCCTGCCTAAGTTGTGTGATACTTACGGTTAAGTATGTATGGATGTATGTTCTTAACTAACGCTTGATAGGAACGGAAATTAACTCAGGTAAGCTATTATAGAAGATGGTCGGTGTAGTTGAGTTAATTAAAGGCTCAATAGCGCAACGGTTTTGCTGGTGGATTTAAATCAGAAGGTTATTGATTCTAATCCCATCTGCTGTAGTTAATACTTACGTTTACTGAAAGGGAATACGCGTAGCTTATTTGTCTTACAAAAATTAACACCAGCAAAGCCTCGTCAAGTGATGTTTCGTTCGCTGTGGTACGATGAAAACCGCTATTTATAACCACTAGCTGATGCCTGCGAGTTTGTCCGCATGGATTGAGGCCATACTATAATCAGATCATACAGCCATGCCATATAATCTATCTCTGTGCCAAATTTCACCTTTTATTCTTTTCTTTTCTGGTGTGATTGAGTAACAAACATCTATCCATCTATCTAAACTTTCGGATTTATAATATTAGTATACATTCTGATTTAGCCTGTTTTTTGACAACAATTGAGACCATAGTCTAGTGCTGTATTATAAAAAAGGTAGGTAAAACTACCTAAAACACAAAGAGATACGAATGTCCTGTTAATGGCATCACGTGACCTGAACCGGACGCATAAATTCGAATTTAGCAACTTGACTCTTGACTAACGTATCCGCTCCTGTAGTCCCCCCACCCCCCTGATAATTTTCACATCAACCATCGCCGAAATTGCCCTTTTCTCATCTCGTGACCGCAACTATGTCTTTAGGCTCGAAAAATACTTCGCGATATTTTTCGCAATTCTGTAACACTAGAAATCATATGGAGTATACGCACTTGAGATAATAATTCGCGAAAAAAAAACAACAAATTGATACAAATTTCGTACGGTGCTGTAAGAATTACATTCGCGCGAATATTTTGTGCCGTATGGAGTTGTATGACGCTTACCGCATTTGAAGTGCGTAGGTAAAATCCGTCCGCGGGAAATACACCAGTGCGGACGTTTTTCGCAGTGCGGGCCTTACAGGCCTGGGCAGCTATAAGGTCAGCGTTAGCGGCGCGGTACTCTAACGTGTTCTAGTACTTTAGCTTCAAATTGCACAGTCTCATGTAATTAAAAATAATGCTGTACGACAGTCTGCGCATAACTGCTTCCTTAACTACTCACCCACTTGTTGTCGTTTTGTCTGTTGAGGTCTTAGAATCGCCGAAATTGCTCTCTTCTCATGTCCGCAACAAAATTTCTTTTATAATTAATGATGTATTGACATGATATTGGAAATTTTCTTCATAACTTAGTCTTAGCCCCCGACCTTCGAAGGTTGTAAAGAATCAGGAAAAAGTTTAAAATCATGGTATTATTAAACGAATTAGCAAATGTTCTGCACGTTTGGACAACGTATAGGTAGGTAGTTTTAGTGAAGTAATTTTTAATTTTAGTTTCCCATTCCAAAATAATAAAGTAAGATAAATTCGAGAGGATTCCTCTCGAATTGTTACCTACTCGGTTTGGTTTATAAAGAAATTATTTACTGTTCTAATTGTAGCTATCAGTTTATTGATCGCGATACTAATATGAGTTTTCACAAGGGACCTTTTTGATTAAATGTAAGATCTCTCTAGCTGTCTTAGGTTAGACTTCAATACTTAAATAACTTGGGGAATAGTATGTGCCAGTATGTTCAGAACGCCAGCAATACCTAGTACCTAAGTATAGAATTTATCTCGTGTTCATAGATGAGCGCCTAACAAGTAATCCCATCAATAAGAATCCCGGATGGGTCCTAAACTAGACGGGGAATATGTCAAATAAATTCCATACGTGTTCGTTGTCTGTACAATGCCTGCCACTCTCTCCTTTACGTCGCCTTTTTCGCTTCAGTGAGCTTCTTTTGGTTTTCATGGTACATGAATTCTAAATACTAAGCACAATGTATATTGTTTCTACCAGTGGCGTGCATGACATAGAGGCATAAAAGCACTGCTTACCCTAGTTTAAAAAACTCAATGCTTATTTTTCATCACGCCCTGCCTGAAATTAGGTATCTAACTAACCAATGCCTACCCTGGCTCCGAATACTGTGCACGCCACTGGTTTCTACTATGTGAAATTTTGTTGGTATTGATTTATAGAATTTTAAAAGGAATGGTTTGAGTATTTTTAAATCAAGTGAATTCTTTTATTTCGTCTATTAGGTAAATACTTATTCAAAAAAATTAAAAAACAAACCTATTCTGTTTTTTATGAAATAGGTATTTGAAATGTTAACAATTCTAGTAAAATTCTTGTTATAGAAAGTTACCTTTATTTATGAAGTGGATTAATGTAAAATTTAACTATTACAGCATGTTATATAAATAGCAAATTGCATAGGACTAATAATAGCAGGCTCTAAATTGGCTTTAGTAGATTTGTACAATTCAGCAACAATAGCAATAGTCAGTAGGAAGCGAATATCAATCAGATCACAATAAGACACGTTCCAGACACACGGTAGACCACTTGGGGATGAAGTGGTTGTAGAGTGGAGTAGTCTACTTTTGTTCTCTGGAAGTCTACTTGTCTATCGAGACAATAAAGAAAAAGGGACTTGGTAGTAGTTAATTAAATGGATACTCAATAACATACACTAATAGGTAAAAGATATTTAAAAATAAAAAGATACTTAAAAAATTATTTATAGAATATTTCGTTGAACATACGTATTATATATACGTAACCGCTACTTGAGCTCCATTGTCTACGTTTACCATAAATGTACTCGTATGTTGTGGAATTTTACAACAATTTGAATGAACAACTGTTTATCATATCATATGAGCGCGTCCTTAGCACAGATGCCTAGAATTCTAGAATATTGACTCTGTTGGGACGATTGTGTCACGCCCACCGCCGACTATAGGTCTCTTAGGATTAATCTCTTTGTGATTATTTATTTATCTGTTAAGGAATATCACGTTAGGTCGTTCGTTAGTAATGCTACGTATTTTATGAGTAGTATAGATATAGTCCTTTTGTTTAACATGCCGTCGTTTAATAAAGAAACCGCCTAGACTCCTAATGGACTTCTATGATTGTGTATTATGTATAGATACAAATTAATTATTTGTTGTGTGTTCGTTCGATTGTTCTTTACCCATCCGTTTGTGCATTATTCAACCGATTGACTGACATATTATCAGCTCAAGTACATACCGTTTAGACTTTTTGGGTTTGATAATTGATTTTGAGAAATTCCCATTGAGGTAGTGTAATCTATCTAGTACATTATTTACATTACATTAGAGGAGACCTTCGTACGGCAGTGGACGTCTATAGGTTGAGACAACGACTAGTACATTATACTTCAATAGAAATTAAATCTGAGCAAAACCGGATACCTGTATAGCGGGTATACTAGTGTTGATATATCTTTTGAAGCGGATACGGAAACTTTCCCCAAAGAATGATGAATTGACGTCTTTGATACATAAATCAACAACGCCAAAATAAATAATAGCTACACTCGTCCAAGAGACACGTTTTACGTAATTGTTCTCACCATAATTTTATGCTAATTCACCTGTTCTTGCTTTATATGTAGTTACGTCATTGAACATAGCCGGATGTTTTATTTACATTTTATCATATTCTTGCTGACTATACTCCGCTTCGCGCAGGTGCTCATAAAGGATTAATTATCTTATAAAAATTAATAATCTATTTTATTTATTAGTCTGATATGCTACATATCGCTTTCCTCAATTACCTGTGCTGTGGCCTTCTCTATAGAATACGTCATCTACCCCCTCCCCGCCTTGCGAGTTGCGACTAACACGACTTATCGGCTACCCACTGCTAAATCATCAGTCACCACTGCCCGCAATAAATCAGTTCTAATGTTATCTATGTCATGTAATATGTTTTGGAAGTTAGATGATAACATTAAACAAGTAATTCATGTTTAAAAAGCAGAGATTGCCAATGACACGGGAAACTGCGGCCAAGGAGAAGAACGTTAATCGAGCGTGAACAAAAACAAGTGACTTTTTGTAAACGACGGACATAATGACTGTCGAGTGAATGAAGCGCGTGACGCTTTGTTCAAAAATGTTAAAATGCAAGATATAGTTGAAGAATAAATGTTAGTAATAGCTGGTCTAACCTTGTTGGTCTAGTGGTTAGCATGTTCTTCTGCGGCCGACGAGGTCCCGGGTTCGAGTCCCGGGTTGGGCCATCATTTATTAAGTATTGGGTTTTTCTGACTAGTGTTTCACCCCCGTGCCTTGGTGAGGGGGTCTAAGTTCTAACTCCCTCTCTCCTATGAGAGTGGAGGCCTGTGCCCAGCAGTGGGATGTTAATGGGCTGTAGTGGTAGTAGTGGTGGATGACAATTGCAATTTGCAATTAAGGAGGATTTCATACCTTAAGGTATTCGGTAAAGTAACGTGACTTGAGATGGGCTCTAAACCAAGAAGTCCTAGTATGATGTCCATGGGTAATACCTACCGATGACTTGATATGGTTTGATATTCAGCAACAAAACGCATAGTATTATCTCAAGCCATAATTAATAAAACTAAACAGTGTCTTTGGCCCGTTAGGAAGTTTTCGAAGTGGTCAAGCAAAAGACGCACGTCAAGCGTGAAGAATAAAATGGCTATTTACGAGTGTATGAAAGACAATAATTTTATGACAACCTGATGACCTCACAATGCCTGAACAATGCTGTTCGAATCTCATTTTTTTTTTAATGAGAAGTGGCCTCCACTATTCAAAAGTCTTATAATCTTTGTTTGTTTGTATAATTATGAGTCTTCGTCCAAATCAAATTCGATTCGTCGAATCATCCTCATCACTACCGAAAATTGTCTACTGCTACTGGAAATAAATTTCCGTCGGTTATTGACGTGACGTCACAATACTGTTTGGAATATTACATTACTTCACAGTCTTTAACCATTCGATACTCAGATTTGCCTCGAGTAGCAAGTGTCCTAGAAAGTAGACCTATCTATCTATACCTTGGTTGCGAGTGGTTATGGATCTAGTTGTTGTTATATTGTTACATTGCAATCAATTTATTATATTTAATATGTTCTATGTTTCTTCCCAAATAAATGACCGAATCTGTGTATTACATATTGTGAGTTTGCATCTTAAAAACCTTATTCATCACCATACGCAAGTAGGTCTATACTATGAAGTATGATAATATGCAATTCAGTAATGGAAATGGCTTTTCAATTTTATACAAAAGTTGAATCAGTTTCAGCAGTATACGTAATTTGTACACGTTTTACGAATGTCCGCAATAACGTAGGGAAATAAATGTAGGGTAACACAAACAAAATCAATTTGCCAACACGAGGTTCCCAACTTTATTTCATTGCATTTTCAACTCGCTGCGGCGTCTGTGAAATGGGGTAACTTATTGCTTCGAAACATTTTAAACGGTTCAACGTGCAAATTGAGTTACAGCATTTTATGGAAATGGAAATATTGACTGTTTATTTCATTCAGCACGTTCTTAATAGATTCAGATTTTACTGTTTCTTTCTCGTCTCTACTTCAACCGATACTTCAAATTCCATACTGATATTATAAATGCGAAAGTGTGTCTGTCGGTCTGCTACGCTTTCACGGCCCATGTTGACCGATTTTAATGAAATTTGGTATAGAGATAGGTTGCATCCCTGGGAAGGACATTGGTTATTATCGCGGATTAAAGAGTTCCCGCAAGATTTAAAGAACACCAATCCACGCGAACGAACCCACGGGCATTATCTAGTGTTAATATAAATATTTGACTGGGTATTGGTTTCTTTATTGGTTATTAAATTATTATACTTATTGATGAAGGATTTACGAAACAAGAAAATCTTAAATTCTTTCTGTTAGTTGCTTCTGTTAAATCATTGCGTTTGTTTTCAGTGATGAGGTATGTCGTATCGAGTACGAGTGGTCTAATGAGGCACGACTGACCTAGTTGTGATAACGCATATCAGTCGATTGCGATGGTTAAGCACCGATGACCCAAGTCGGTAACTGGACTGCGTGCTTTCCTTTTAGATTTCCTTTTAGGGTGACCGAATTTAGTTCAAATTTAGCCGTTTTACTTCCTCCGTGCCTCGGAGAGCACGTTAAGCCGTCGATTATTAAGCCCGGTTATTATCACTAACATCTGATAATAATTGTTACAAATCCTAAGAGTTTAGTAGCTCTTAGTCGAGTCGTATGCGGAAGGACCTGGGAAACCATCGCATTACTAGGTATCGTAAGAAAGCTCCTACCATTATGTGATTAATGGAAAAGGACGACCCTCAGTTATGAGGAAAACGACGCAGAAAGAGTCGTATCGAATTTTAGCAACAGTTTGATGAATAAATTGTACAAATTAAATTCAAATACGAAATAAATTTGCTATTGTTTATTTTGTTCTTGGCGTCTCATTTAACCCTTCCGTTCCAAAGAATCTGTAATTGGTTATTCTGCCTCGATGCCAAGAAACGTTTATATTCAAGTGCTTTACCGGGTATCTTATCCAGGAAGGATTCATTTGTTCAACCCACCTAAGGCTTGGACAAACAAAACGCTCGACGGTAATGTGTCCAACACGTGTTTACGGTTTCAGCCAGTTGGTTGCGGAAAACTTGCATCAATTATTGCATCTATCTCGATTCTTAGATTCACATTTGATTTTATGTTGTTCTTGTTGCGAGAATAGATGACTAGCTGATGCCCGCGACTTTGTCCACGTGATGTAATTTTATTTTCCCGCGAGAACTCCTTAAAATCCTGGGATAAAAAAGAGCCTATATTCAACTCTCCAAGTCCTCGACTATACCCATGCCAAAAATCACGTCGATCCGTTGCTCCGTTGCGGGGTGATTGAAGGACAAACCAACACACTTTCGAATTTATAATATTAGTATGTTTATAATGATTGTACTATCATTTTACCGTTACCGACAAGCAGAATGTTCTGCCATACTGCTAACGTCCCCGCTATTTGTCTGCCCAGCCCTTTAGTTCTGAAGCAGTGTTTGTACTTAGATAGATGTCCTAAATTCCGATTTTCAACTCGGTTTATCCAAATCCTAAAATATTTTAAGTAGAGATAACTAAGAAGTTAAGATACAACGCAAAAATATTTTTAGGGAACAATTGAGATAAGGATTCCCCTTAATTGCTTTATAATGAGTTTTCTGGTGATAAACAATTGGGGTTTTAATGGGCGTTGGGGTGTTATTAAGGATAATTACTAATTTGTTACGTTTGATGTTCGGAATTTTCTAATCAAACTCAAAACTCAAAGTATATTTATTCAAAATAGGTACCTACACAGTACACCTTCTGAACGTCACGTTTACAAAGTATATGACGTGATGGTGATAATTAACCACGGTATCTAAAAACTAAAGCTACGAGGGTTCCAAGCGCGCCCTGGTCTGAGAAGAACCCACAAAAAACTCAGCCGGGTTTTTCGAACTTCATTTTGATGTTGAGTTAAATCATTTTAGCTAGGTGCATTCAAGTGATAATCTAATTCAGATGTCGAAAGGTAAGGCCGCAAGGCGGTGATAACTAACTTTGCGGAGTTACGTGAGTTGTAAGAAATTAAATAAACCTTGTTTTAACGGTGAAGGAAAACAATTGGAGATAATCTGCTTGCCTGCGAGTTCTCGAAAATGTTCTCTAAGGTGTATGAAGTCTGGTTTTGATCCGCACTATGCCAGCTGCGACTCGGACTATGACTTTAACTCTTCTCAGGAGACTCGTGCTCAGAATAGGTCGATGGGATGACATGACGATGAAGATGATAAAGATTTTGTTATTTTGTTGTAAAATCAACACATACATTTTGACTACCTCCTTGGCGCAGTGTTCAGCGCTGTTGTCTTAACGTGCGCAGGTCCCGGGTTCGATTCCCGACGGGGTTAATTTGGGAAATAATTTCTGAATTTTCCCTGGTCTGGCATGGTGGGAGGCTTCAGCCGTGGCCAGTTACCACCCTACCGGCAAAGACATGTCGCCAAGCGATTTAGCGTTCCGGTATGATACCGTGTAGAAACCGATTAGAGGTAAGGGTTTATTATAACTGCCATGCCCCTTACAGGTTGTAACTAACTCGTAATGAATATTAAAAAATCGTTTTGTATGATTGAAATGAACTAAATTGTCGAGAGACGTACGTCTGATATTACATATTATTTTGCTCGGCTCCCAAAGCCCCATTTCATCTCGTACAAAACGCTTCAGTGACACACTTGTGAAACAGAGCGTTAACAGAATCGAACCGCGCGGGTACTATTGTGGGTCGCATAGGGCGTACATTTGTCTCTGTGCACCGCTGGAGCGGTTTGCGCGTTTATTTTTTTGACATCAAGTTGAAGGTTGGCGGCGTCGTCATTTCAACCAATGGATGTCCACTCTTGGATGAAGGTCTCCTGAACTAATCTCCACAGAACACGGTTTTGTGCCGCTTGCTTCCAGCTACTCCGTCCGTTCATCTAGTGGAGTCCATTCAGCGCTACGCTTTCCATTGCGAGGCTGTTCTTCAAGTACCGGCATGGACGCACATTATGCAGCCTTAAGTAGACAACACTTGCCATTCTTTATTTCGTTACTAGTTTAAAGGGCAAAACACACAGGGGACGGGCCGGGTCGGCTCGGGTTCCACGCATGAGACGCGCTGTTCGTTGTATTCACACACAACGCGAGCGCGGGTTGATGGCGGGTCGGGCGCGCAACGTACCTTGCGCAAGCGCAGATGCATATAAATATATATATCTCACCGTATTGCAAAAACCGTCAGATGGCAATCTAACGCTTTTTATCGTGATAGATTGTAAACTATCGACAGATTGTGAACCGTTCAATGTTCTGAGTGTCAATTTTTGAAATATTAATTGTATTTACGTTTTCTTGTCTGTTTCTTGTAGGTTAGGTTAGGGTTCGACATTAATAATCAGGTATATATGTCACCGTAAGATTGTAAAAACCGTTAGATTATAATCTAACTCGCGAAATTGTAAACTATCGCAAGATATCAATGTTCTGAGTGTCAATTTTTGAAATATTCATTGTATTTACGTTTTCTTGTCTGTTTCTTGTAGGTTAGGTTAGGGTTCGACATAAATAATCAATTAGGTTCTATCGGGTTAATATGCCTAACCGATTACAATCTACCGAAAAATAATGCGTTAAATTGTAATCTCGTCACGCACACATATCACGCGCACGCACTAAGCGCACACACGCACACGCACACACACACACACGTACTATTACTAAGTTACAAATATTTATTACTAGATGATGTCCGCGTGCATTGATGTTTTTTGATTCCCGCGGGTACTCTTCAATTTTCCGGGATAAAAGGTAGCCTGTGTCCTTCCCCGGGATGTAAACTATATCTGTACCAAATTTCATCAATATCGGTTGAAAGTGTAGCATACAGACAGACTTTCGCATTTATAAAATTAGTAAAGTATGGATATGGATTATTTTACTTTTATGTTCTACTTACAACTAACTACTACTGCACGACGTAAAATGCAGTTTAAAAAGCTTTTAATTCCGTGCCATTTATGTAGGTTAGTGCAGTTTTTAAAGTTTGAAAATTTGCGGCTTCTGTTCGTGACGTTGTTTTTCGTCGGCCGGTTGTGAAAGCCATTTATGATGATGACCTTGACATTTCGTGGCATTGCAGTTTTAAACTACCGACTACCGTTCACGTTTTATGACGTGTTTTTCCCGAATTTGGATATAATTCGCTAAATACTCGTACTTAAAGTTTTTAAATATCTTTTTCGTGCTAGTTTTAACTAATTCCTTTCCGTAGGTATCTATACCTACGTTGTAAAGAGCATCGCCCATCGCCGGTCCATTAAAAAGCACTGGTCTACTCTCAGAATGAGAAATATTGAGGCCTTATGTATGTCGCTATATTATTTATAAAATATGCCTTACTTTCAAAACTAACACCTTTAATGACTTACACCTGGTATATGATGTTTACAGAATGGGTCACTAAACTTCATAAATATTTATTAAATCGTAAATCTTTATCCCACTGAGGGTAACGATCAGTGTTTTGGCTCGGGGCCAGCAGGCAGGGGCTATGGGGGCAGGGAATCTAGCGCTATTATGAGTTTCTATTACGTTTCTACCTTTATTCATTACTATACGTCCTTTTGTATAGTCTACACAAGATTGACTATTTATTGTTTAGATAAGACCTCCATCTCTTAATAAATAACTAGATGATGCCCGCGACTTCGTCCGCGTGTATTAAGGCTTTTTTTATTCCCCCGGGAACTCTTAAATTTTCTATGATAAAATGGTCCTTTTCCAGGATACAACCTAACCCAGAATTCATCAAAATCAGTTGAATAGATAGGCAGTGAAAGCGTAGCAGACAGACAGACAGACAGACGGACAGACAGACACACTTTTGCATTTATTATACTAGTATGGATATGGATATCTTCTGTGGTCAAAACTCTACCTTTACAGAGCGATATGAAGCGCCAATTAGTATTCTTAAACTTTAATTGAAGTTTTGTAGATTAGCTCACGATATTTACCGTAATTTCTTTTTTACGTGACAAATTGTAATTTATATATATGTCACCGTAAGATTGTAAAAACCGTTAGATTATAATGTAACTCGCGAAATTCTAAACTGTCGAAAGATTAGAATTTAACGCATTATATTCCGGTAGATTGTAATCTGATAGGTATTTAAACCCGATAAAACCTAAGTGCCCGGCCTGGGGCCGGGCACTACTTGGTTATTTATGTCGATCCCTTACCTAACCTACAAGAAAGAGACAAGAAAACGTAAATAAAATTAATATTTCAAAAATTGACACTCAGAACATTGAACAGTTTACAATCTTTCGACAGTTTAGAATTTCGCGAGTTAGATTATAATCTATCGGTTTTTACAATCTTACGGTGACATATATATATCACCATAAGATTGTAAAAACCGTTTGATTGTAATCTAACGCTTTTTGTCTCGATAGATTGTAAACTGTCGACAAATTGTGAACCTTAACATACTGCTTACAATTTAACGCATTATTTTTCGGTAAATTGTAATCTGTTAGGTATATTAACCCGATAGAACCTAATTGCTCGTATGGTGACACATACATTTACTCTGCATTCAACTCGCCCGCGAACTGTACAAGAAAGAGACAAGAATACGAAAATACAATAATCTAGGCCAGGAAAACTCCGGCAAAATCGGCGCATGGGGTAAATTATATATTGTAAAGTTTATAGAGAATAGAATTGGTACGTTATTGTAATAATTTTATTGTAAACAAAACAAATACCTCTTAAAAATATTACAAGATTAATTTGAATTTTACTGTTGTAGGTGTTTATTATCTTATATTAATTACACATCATCATCATCGCGTGCCTTATTCAAAATGAAGTTTGGCGGTCATCATCCGAAAAACTTCTCTATTTTGTGCCGTATCTTTGAGCACATATGACATCATATTTACACATATTTAATCGTAATTACCTGCGTTTAACATTGTGATACTTAAGTACTGTAGGATTCTAATACCGCAGTCCAATGTCGAATAACAATCATCTCTTAAATTAGACACTTACAATAACCTCTATGACTGAGCAGAATACATACCTATTCGTATTAATATGTTAAGCCAATTACGCCTTTATTGCTATGAGTTAAGCATAAGTTTATGGCTTCTGCGGCATGAGGAAAACAATTGAATTTAGCCCTTAATGCCTTTGTAATACGCAAAGCTACTCAAGGGGCATCGGAGTAGGGTTGCCATAATAATATATACCAGAGAAATTTTTTGTTGTTGTGTTTTTTTAGAAATTTCCATGGATTTATAAAGAGTTGATTTAAACTTTAGGAGGATCTTTAATATTATTAAGGCTTTCTAATGCGTTTCTCATTTCTAGTCAATTCAAATTCAATAAAATTTCAAATCCTTTTGTTAAAAATTGAAATTTTCCTCATATTCTCCAATAGAGACTAGTTACTGGAGACAAAGTGTGAGTTTCACAATCAACTCTGATTGGCGGACTCTCTCTCGCTTCAATGCACAATTGCGCAGTTGCAGCAAGAATGCCATAAATTCGGCAGCAGAAGGCTGGCTATGGAGGTATTCCGGACGTGTCAGGAAAAAATACTCTTCTGGTAAGCCTACGGAAGAGGAAATAGAGGTTACGTGCCTAATGCCTATTCAATAAAATTATATTCGATCCATCTTGGCCTATAGCCAGGATCCTTAGACGTGTCCTCCATAGTGCCATTACATCGATACTAACGTGTCTCATTTATGAAATTGACGAGGGTTTCACTTACTTAGTTGCGGAAAACAATTTTAGTTTTTGATGTAGCCCTCAGAGGCTTCACATATTAATTCAAAGTATAATATGTATTTTTTTATATATCCCACTTTGTAACTTTAAGGTAAACATGATTGGTTATGCTTCCAAGCCGTGATAATGATGATAGAGACAGTTTCAATAGTACTGGTTATAAAACATTGAGTTTTCCTAAAACGTTAATTCAATTTAAAAAAAAATCCGTAACTAAAAGCATTGTCGAATTATTTTCGTTTTCCGGTTTTATACTTCAATTTCCTGTCGTCAGCGATCTTTGTTTTCGACTGGAAAATAATTTTCTAGCTTCCTTTAGTGCACAATTGAGATATTGGGAGTGAATACTGAATAATCAATGTCAGCGCTGGTAAGGGCATCGACTCAGCTCAGGTGTTTCATAATGATATGTAAATGCGTCTGAGTGCCAGGCAGCTGTGTGCATCATTAGTGCATTACATATATTATTCTAGGTACGCGCTTTTATTGCATACGTATCTTGTTTACCTACATTTATTAACATCGCGCATATATTATGCATTAAAACGGGGTTTTTAAATTTATATATGTACTTTATTTTTATTTTGATGAAATCAACATCGTAGTAAGCTAATAAACTTTGCTAATCGGTTATTACGTAACATGATTATTTTGCCTTCTTTCCAAAGTTAAATTACTGATGGCACAAAGAGAAGACACGGTCTTTAACTATTCGCCCGCTAACCAACAACGTTTATTATAGATTTCTTAAATAATTGCTTTCTTCTTTCTTAGATTTATGATGATTGGAGTAAGTATTTATTATTATTAGATACTTTTTGCATGCCAATACTCGACAGACTGTAGTTCCTACTAAAATTTATAATGTTACACCAATCTATGCAAATAAATGATTTGATTTGATTTTATAGTCCCGTAAGAACTTATTGATTATGCGGGATAAAAAGTATCCCATGGTCTCCAAGATGTAAGCTAGATCTATGCAAAATTTTTACAATGTCGGTTCAGCGGTTGAGCCTTGAAAAAGGTAACAGAGAGAGATATATTTTCGAATTTATAATATTAGTCTGGCTTTAGAAGTAGAAAAGGGATGAAAAAATGTGCTACCACTCGAGACTAGACAACAAACATGTGCCCCCGTATCATTACTGCAAACGTAGCTTTTGAAAACCTACAGTTTACAATCCCCGCGGCTACGTGGAACCATTATTATTTCAATGCGCTCACTTTGCTTATTTCCATTTTCATAGAGTCTACTCTCTACAGTTTACACTGCAACGTTATTCTCTTAAAGGCTGATTTACATTATTGCAATAGCAACTAAATCCAGTGCTGTATCGTCGTCATCAATTGTGAGACGTGTAACGTTGCAGCGGTGGGCATATTTTGCAAGGCTTTCCACAAATCGCGGTTTTATGATGAATGTTTCCAGCAGCTTTCAACTTGTCGAATATTATCGTTTAGTTGACAGGTGAACTGCCACTTGTCCAGCAACAACCCATTGTTTAGTGCAAGATCGGATTTTTAACACCTCGGAGATACCAATCAGCAATATTCTTTCACTGACCGGTTGTAAAGTATAACTCTTAAATCACTTTTTATCTCATAATTAAATGCACTAATAATAATTGTTTCACTGATCGATTTTACTTTACAAATAGATCTGGATGGAATTAAATTACTGGATCTATAGACTAGAATCATATAAACCGGGCACTATATCCATTTTCATGGTCTACCTACTCTACAACGCCATTATTCTCTTCAACTTTTTCCAACGAACGTTATCCATAACGTTCTTATCTTTTTAATCCCGTTGTGACATTAAACTTGACGTGACTGCGTCCCCGATACTCTTCTTTTAAAAGTCTTTTGACGTCGCTTCTTTTGTAATGCGTAATTAGATTTTCTGAAAATAATTATTTAATTACGAGTTTCATCTTATTTCGTATGCTTGGCTTCCCGAATCCGTATTCATCAAAAAGTTTGAAGGTAAGCCATATTTTTTTTTGAATATCTGCTCATCTAAATTGTCTTCTTATTTGTAATGCGTAGAAGTCTCTTCCTCTGACGTCAATTTATCATAACACATGCTGCGGGTAATTAGTTTTGTTTCAGGCAATACAACAAATGTAGGGACGGTAGTTCTATTTACGTCACATGATCAGACGTGGTGGTTCGGAGTTTTGTGCGTGTACAATTCAAAATCCCTAAAGTATTATTATTTTAGTACTTCTGAGTTACTTTACTTTCTGTTAAGAATCGAATACCTAAATAAAATTTTGTATGTCATAATAATCTCTAAAAATGATTGATCAATCATGATACAAGTCATGAGTTACTCGTACTTATGCGACTTTTACATGTTTACAATGTGCTTGGTAGATATATGTCACCGTAAGATTGTAAAAACCGTTAGATTATAATCTAACTCGCGAAATTATAAACTGTCGAAATATTGTGAACCGTTCAATGTTCTGAGTTTCAATTTTTGAAATATTCATTGTATTTACGTTTTCTTGACTGTTTATTGTAGGTTAGGTTAGGGTTCGACATAAATAATCAGGTAGTGCCCGGCCGCAGGCCGGACACTTAGGTTTTATCGGGTTAAAATACCTAGCAGATTATAATCTACCAAAAAATAATGCGTTAAATTGTAATCTTCCGACAGTTTGCAATTTCGCGAGTTATATTATAATCTAACGGTTTTTACAATCTTACGGTGATCTATATATTATATTGAGTATCTGTCAGAAAAACTTCACTGTATAGAAAGATATTAATAATATCTTATACTTAGCTCGTTTACGGCAAGTTTTGGAACTCTCTCTCTTTCCCTCGTCTGTATTCATATCATAAGGGTACCTCTAAGGATAATTATTATTCACTAGAGAGTTATGAGATTAATCATAGACTCTTACTGTAGAATGTTTACTTATTAATAAATTTGGCATGGTAAACGATCTCTCCTCATCTCTACAATATGAATATGTCGGAGAGGGTTGGAGTAGTAATGTATCTCTCACTATTACAATTTCTAACAAATCGCCATGCAAATCACACAAACTATTTGCAAATCAATTAAATGTCCACTCCGGACATAATGTTGCGGACATTTGCCAATTCGCCCGTTCCTATGGGTGTGTACAGACATGGCAAACATTTGTCCACTGTCTGAATACTCCCAGCCCTTTTATTATACCTATTTGCGAACTCTGTCCGTCCTATACAAACACTGTTTTAACCTAACTAAACGATCTTGTTATATAAGTAGTTTGAACTTAATGCTTCGATCGAAGGAGTTAGTTGGTAGTTGGTGTGTCTGGCCATCAAACTAGATATAAACATATATTTGTATATTCAAACTAGTTTGAATATACAGATATCTTGATCATATATTGATAAATTATCACTACGACTAACTGTATAGTAGATATTTTTAACCGACTTCAAAGAAGGAGGAGGTTCTCAATTGGACTGTATGTTTTTTTAAATTATTTTTTTGTCTGTATGTTATGCGATCATTCCGCCAATTATTAATGAATTTTGATGATTCTTTTTTTGGTAGGTGATACTTCAGAGGTGGTGCCATATAAATTTTATCGAAATTAAAAATAAATCTACAAAAAAAAAATTGGTATATACCCAGATAAGGTATTTTTACTTTAATTAATTTTAATTTAATTACAATCTCTGTCATAAAATAAATAGATGATTCGAAAGCACTTGTAAAAGTTTAATTAACTTAAAAATCTTTTGACTTTGGACAGGACTAAAAGTATAAAAGATTTTGCAGCGGCAAATCTCACACTGTATGATACAGACGTCTTTTACAGTTAGTTGAACATCAAATTTCTACAATTTATCCGAAAGGCATCGGTCCCCTATTTCCGAAATAGCGGAAGGACCGTACAGGTATCTCGTCGCCGGAAAATAACCGCACCCACTCGACTGTCATTATCTTTTCACTACGCTGCGGATCTTGAAATGTCCAACTCGCGCTTGTACGTATAATAGAATAGCGCCCTGCTGCGTTTAGACGTTTACTTGGTAAAACAGAGTTTCCCTTTCTACTCTGCTTGCCTGTTTTTATTTGATACTGTAGTAATAGTTGATGACCGCGACTTTGCCGTTGTGGATTTGCGTTTGAGTATAGCTTTCCGCGGAAACTCTTTGATTACCCAGGCAAAATTTGTGTAATTCGGCTGTACAGATAATCATGAAAGTTTAGCAGACACATTAACGCATTTATAATACTCTTCACCATCGTCATCAACCCATTACGGAGAATGAGTCTCTCAGAATAAATTATGCGGATTGGTTGGATTTGATTGGTATCCTTGGTTATGTAGACCAAACCACGTGTTCGGTCCAAGACCTAGTGTCACGGCAAGCCTCTTCCAGGGGCCACATCATATAAAGTGGAGCGGAACGAGCTTACCCACAACTTTATTTTTTATTTTTTATTTTAGACTAGATGATGCCCGCGACTTCGTCCGCGTGGATTAGTTTTTTTTAATTCCAACGGGATCTCTTTAATTTTGTGGGATTAAAAGTAGCCTTTGTTCTATTCCAGACTTATAATAGAATATATAATTATCATCTAACTCTGTGCCAAATTTCATCCAGATCCGTCCTGGCGTGATTGAGTAACGAACCATCCATCTATCCAAAACTTTCGCATTGATAATATTGGTATAGATGCAAGTAACTCGCATAAACTCAAACTCAAACTCAAATAATGTTTATTCAATTTAGGTAGGTATACTACACTTATTGACGTCCAGTTATTTATAAAATATAATGGTGATAATCAGTAACGGTATATTAAACTAAAGCTACGGCTACATAATTCGAACGTAGCACAAAATTGACATAAAGATGGGACATGAATACAGACCGAGTGTATTGTGTGAAACGTAATGATGAGGGTGCCAGCCGCCTACCATTCCATTAACTGTGCCTATCACTGTGTATACAGATTTAGAGGGGAAATTGTTTGGAAAATGGTTTTGACATGTAGGAAATTCGGAATTAATACTGTATATTTTTTTTGTCATGCCGTCGACTTTGGAAACTGAGTCCTACTTATTAAGAAATGTCATAAGCAAAACCTGCTTTGTGTAGGATTAAGGATAACAACGTGATATATATTTTGCCAAGTTCAGCCCCCCGATTATGTAAGGAAATCGTAATCGTAATCGTCTGTCAAACAAATCATTCGACCTGTTTAAGAAGGTCATAGATGCTTGCATGTCAAAACGCATGTATTTACTCCTAAACTAGCGGCACGCTATGATGGCCGGTTTGACGTTTGTCCGCTCATGAAGTTCCGTATTAATTGATAACGACTTTGAAGGAAATAATTGTATTACTTTATTGACGATAGTGATGTGCAGAGATTCATAAATTTTATCGAATGTAGTTTTAGCTTTAGGACTCAAAATTTATTTATTAAATTGATTTCTTAAATGTATACAAGTGTAGAAAAATCAGTTTGCACCATTTAAGGGGTGAATGTACTTGTGAATATGAACAATTTTCACTATGTGGACAAACCTCTGAAATCGCAAAAAAATATCAATAAATTTTTAAAAATGGAATCTAATACGATCGTCACATAGGATCGCTGGCTAGCACAACTACTAAAACTGTCAGATGTGAAAATAGATAATATTATAGAAAACGAACATATAATTATTAATGTATGTGATGATAGCAGTGACGACAGTGAAAATAGTAGTATGGACGAATCTGATTAATTATGGCCTTTTGTGGCACCTTTTTTGGTATCTTTTGTATTCATATGTTTCTTGTGTGCATATAAAGTATGTATATTCATTTTCGTTCAAATATTCAGTTCGTTCAAATAAATTAAATAAACATATACATTTTTGTTTTATTAAACCTATTTAATCAGGTACAAAAACAAAACTTAATTGTTTTTTGTTCGAGAATAAATTGACATTCCACATCACTATTGTAATGTGTCAAACCGGCCATCATAGCGTGCCGCTAGAGTAAAAAAGTTCGAGTTATACGTTATGAACTGTCAAATTAATACGATTGGCTTAGACAATTGGGCCTCAGGTCTTACAAAGTAAATTGAATATTTGTCTGACTCGTCCGCGCATCGTTCATCCGGTTGAATTGAAATTTTGTATAGTTTTGTTGGGACTCTTCTTCTTGGTTCTTGATATTACTATGTCAAGAACCACGAAGAAGAAGAATACTTTCTTCTTCGTGGTTCATGTCGAAAGCGCGTTAATGTTACTCCATCAACGTGCATTCAATAGTGCAAGCCGCACGAAATTATATATGTGTCAGTTAAGTTTATTTGACGATATTATCATTCGTAGTATTAGAAGTACAATGCGGAGGGAGAAGCTACAAGAAGAACTGTGATGGATTGAACGTAGCACAAAATAACAATAACAATATTAATTCACTGATCGGATCAATATTCAATCTATTTTGCTATAATCAATCTTTGTTTTGAAATCCCGATTGGTATTCGCGGTTACTCGTATAGGGATCGCGACCCCGCGTCACTCGTGTTGATAGCAACTCGCATAGTAACAGAATCTTTAATCAACTTTTGCCTCTAGCCGATGACCTACCGGCGCGTTGACTCGTATAGTACGTAAAACGTCCCAAAAATTATCCATACCAATATTATTATTGCGATAGTGTCTGTCCGTTTCTATCTGCATGCTACCTTTTCACGATCTAATCGTATAACCAATTATGTTGGAATTTGGTACAGATATTGCTCCAATAAGATTGGCTAATAGTGAAATTCTGTGCTACGATAAAAGGCTTCAAAATATTTCAGTTTGCGGCACCTCAACGTGCACTAATGACTTCCAAGGAATCTCTGAAAGGTTGGTGTACTAAATTGCAGTAAAATTGTCTGAAATTGATAGCTTGCACCCTGGGGACGGGCAATAGGCTAAAACATTGGAAATACTAATATTCTAGCCGGCGAAGTTTCACACTTGTCGTTTGAACAGCGGTTATTTTCCACACTTCGACGAGTCCGTTCGCTGTACGTGTACATTCCACTTTGAAACCCCAACGAGTATAGGTGGCGAGTTAGTGTTGTGAGTCACTATTATTTGATTGGTGTTGCTAAGGGCGGGGTTGTTTTCATAATCCCAAACTAACAGTAAAGTTTAACGCCAATTAACAAGATTAACGCTTAGCGCTCAATATTAGCGAATCCTTAACCACATTATGCATCCTGAACTAACAATGACCGTTGTTATTCTAAGGCCAGTTCGTATTTAATATTGGACCAGGGAAACATAGCGGATAAGCGCAATCGATAAAACTCGCGCGGAAAAATGCTCGTATGTGTTGTATAGGTACAACTAATGTTAGAACTTTAGAAGAGCGCCAGTACTAGTTATTGTCTGCCGAAGAAAATAGCACCGAGAGAGGTTTCTGATTTACTCCTTCCAATAGCATCTCCTTTTATATGATGGAACTTTCAAAAGGAGTTTCTCAGTTTAACGATTCCAACGATAACTAAGTATAATCAGTAACAGGAAATTACTCCTTTATGAAAGGAAACGTTTTTGGACACAGAAAACCGAAAAGAAATTCGCTCTCGATTTTCCGCTAGTTTTGAACTACGCATTAGGAAACATTTCTACATCAATAAATTAATGTTAGGACATTATTTATTACAGTACATCAAACTTTTTTGAGTGTTTCCTAGGAAATATTAATTTTAATACGCCATTATTCAGACATGCCCAATTATAAAGGTACTCGTAGGTACCTTTATAATACATTACATTTTCATCAAATTATAATGAAAACGGCCTCTTTTGTCCCGAGGCAAAGGTCTTTAACCTAATGTTATGGTACCTATCTACCAACCTACCCATGTGTTTTTTATTCAACAATCATTTTAAGTAATTACTTATCTATTGAGATAAATTCATTTTATTTATTTATTAAGTCGTCTATTTTTATCAATGAAAAATAGCTAATCTTTGATAAAAAAGAGACAATTCTGTTTGAATAAAACTGAGTGATTCAGTTGTATTCAAACAGAATTGTCTCTTTTTTATTTTAAAATAAAATTAACTTAAAATTACTAAACTGTTATCGACAAATATTCAAACAAAAAATTCTATTCATAATGAAAACAAAGATATTGCAAGGAAAGACCAGACAGTAATGACTAATAATATAAGTACGTAACTCACTAATGACCTACCTATTTCGCAAGCACTACGTTCTGGGGGGGTTACTACCATCGGTTAAAGCAGTATTACTTCAAAATGACAGTTTTATGTACCTTAACGTTCCTAATTTAAGGATTATAATTCTAAAATAAGATCAACAATATTGAAACAATACGGCTTTAAGCGATGGCACCTAATGTGCGCCCTGGGGCCATACTGTCAACGCTTGAAGCCATAGTGTTTCATTATTGTTGACTTTCGTGTTTTAGAAATAGAATCCTTATTTTAGGAAAGTCAAGGTACATGACATCAAACTATAATTTTGAGTAATAGTGCTTAAGTATTGCTTTGAGCGTTGGCAGTACGGCTCCTAGTATTATATTGGTATTATTACGGTTTGGTCGGTCGTGAAGTGGCCCAACCGGTCGCCGTTAATCATTGGTGTTTATAAACTTCACCCTGGAACACAAAGTGTGCCGCACCTGGTCATTATTAATGCGCAATATGTAAGTAAGGCTTGCATTCGATCTAGTTGTCAATAGTAGAAAGCTTAGGGCTGCATATAGATGCCTGATTTCAGTCGTCTCAACTTAAGGCCCTGTGATAGCGTAATCAACAAAACGGAGTTTTTTTAAAGCAGTGTATCATCAAACGGTACCATAATTTATGCTTGTAAAAATAGCAAATTATGTTTTACAAGCAAGCAAGCTTGAAAACTCAAGACCTTTAAGCAGCCATTGTCACATCTCAAAACACAATTTAAACTTAAAATTTTAGTTTACCTTATAAAGCAATTTTTCTCCTTACTGACCAATAATTTGCTCTAGAAATTTAAGATATTTATATTTACAAATTAAACAGTGTCGGATTAATTTATATTGAACAGTTTTTTTTACAAATGATTTCTTGTATTTTTTACGAAATGCGCTTGCTTGATTTCACCCCCGCGCGCCTATATTTTGATCTCGTGAGCCTTGCCTTAAGTGCTTTATTTGAACTATCTTTTTTTTTATATGCTGACTTATCAGCAAATAAAACCCTAAGGGGTTGTTACATTTTTGGAAAGAAATTTAATTCATAACAAGCAGTAACTAAGTATTAAAAAACTTAAACTGTAAAGTATTCAGAGACACTCCACTTTTTTGGATGTATATCGATTTTGTTCGTGTAAAATGTAGCCTATGTTACCAGGACCATAATAAGGAATCGATTGACACCTCATTCATCAAAATCGGCGCAGTGACACATACATACCTACATATTACATACATAAGGTACATATACATCTACTTACTTACATACATACATTCCTTCCCTTCCTTTTGGCTTTGCCGTACTCGGGTAAAAGTAGCCCTAGATATTCACTATAAGAAATAAAATATCGAAACATAAGATTGAGAGAAGAAAATTGAGTCCATGAAAATACACTAAGACATACCTGTACCATCATAATATGAAAGATCACAGAGTATGAAAAATATAATCATAAGATTGAGGGAAAAAATTGATTCCATGAAAATAATAAATTATTGTACGAGTATAAATATTCTCCATAAGCGTTGGCGTCCTATTATCTACAACATTAGGTACTCGGAGTGGAATTTTCAATGAATTCCAGGTTTTACCTCTCCCTCGGAATCTGATTTTCCGATTTTGGGCTTTCCGTGAAATTTGCGAATTTGGTTGTTTTTGAGTTATATTCATAAATCAAAATCAGCTAGCTACCTCTTTGGGTAACTCATTAGCTACTTGAGTTGATCTCAAATACAATTCACGAGTAATGAAAATTTTCTAAACACTCTAAAGTGAAAACCTAGTTCAGAAACCAATAATGTTTACTTTTTATTCGAATAAAAAATTAGTGCTTTAAATCTCCAAGTTAACAACATCTGGTTCGGAATGTCATTCCTACCGAGAGGGCATAATGTTGGTAAGGTCTTATGTAAAGACCCACATTATTTTTTACTAGACGATGTCGCGACTTCGTTCGCGTGGATTAAGTTTTTTCAGTTGCCGCGGGAACTCCTTAATTTTCCGGGATGAAAAGTAGCCTCTATCCAAAAGTAGCATCCTTCCCCGGGATGCATCCTTCCCCGGGATGCAACCTATCCCTGTATCAAATTTCATCAATATCGTTTGAACAGGCGAGCCATGAAAGCGTAGCAGACAGACACTTTCGCATTTATATTATTAGTACGGATTATGGATTATGGATGGAATAAATGCGTAATTGGTATGAAATTTCAATCCCACAGGCCACATCCCCATTTCAAATTCTACGGCGTAAATGTAACAAAATTGTGACTATAATGTAAAGGGAATTCGCGCTCCGGATTTGCATAGATGATAATAAATTGATTAATTCGAAAGACGTCATTCCCGTGCCGAATGTAACGTACCCAGTAGGTACCCACCGTACCTCGTTATTTGCAATTACATCAATTGGTGTGGATGAAACATTGACCTTATGTGGATTATGTACTGTGGTCGTACCGGTATGTACCGTCCGGTTTCAGCTCGTATAAGGTACGCTCATGGTACACCTATTTATAAGAGACGCTTGTATCCTATATTAAATACATAAATTGAGCTAGCTGATGCAAGTGTATTGTACTTACTCGGAAAAGTCAGAGGCAAGTGCCTAGAACTTGGAATTCGAGGCTAACTAGACTATCGTTCCTTTTCAAATAGATTTTTCGTATATCGTTTTATAGTCTTTGTAATTGTGTTTCCCAAATCCCAATTTGCTGTAAAATTATAAACATCGTACCAAATTATTAGCGTCACATCAGAACCAATTGAATTTAGCCTTATGATCACATCTTTATACCTTATTATAATTCTTATAACTTTGAAATCATTAAGTAAACGACTTCATCGAAAAGCAAATATTTTTAATGAAGTAAGATAAATGATGCATTGCTATCATTATTCATAACATAACAAAGAAAGCAATGAGAAATAAATGGCTCATTTATGGAGTTTCATCGATGTGGCATCGAACATGACTACTGTGTTATTTTTCAAGATCATCTTTAAAGTTGTGAATGAAAAAACATTGACCTTTAGTGAATCAAAGATGGGCCTCGCCCGCTCGCGTCAGACGCTTGTATCTCTGGTCTTATCATTGGAGTAACATTGGACGATTGTTGCTGTGAGTTCCTTAATTCTTCTACTAGTAGATACCTTATACTCGTATCAGTACAACGCTAAAGCTCGCACGAGCAGGACGCGTTCTGAAGACTTGTTAATAAGAATTGTTAAGTCATTTACCACATCGCTTTGTGTTCCGTGAATGGTGCGTTTGATGACTAAAGTTCTTTAATTACTTAATGAGATGTTGTAGTAATTTTCCTCAACCGGACCCGACGTATCGAACAAATAGTATAGCATACAAATGTAAGCAAATCACGGCGGTTTCTACGGAATAATAACATGCAGGAATTGTGAAGTGTGAGGATTGCAGTGTTTTCATGGAACTTTGAGAAAATGTTGTAAGTGATACCGTGATACGAGTGCGAACTGTGAAGTACCAGGGGATACGCGGTGTCAGGAGGTCGGAATGTACGAGGTTTCGTGCGTGGCGGGGAACAAAGTAGATGCTGCGTACGCAGTCAA
Source organism: Erebia palarica (assembly GCA_964035005.1). NCBI lineage: Eukaryota > Metazoa > Arthropoda > Insecta > Lepidoptera > Nymphalidae > Erebia > Erebia palarica. The sequence goes on along the minus strand of OZ035993.1, from coordinate 23,102,135 downwards.
GAGTTTATCCAACGTAGTTCAACCAGGGATGGGTCACACGGTGTCAGTTCAGCGCCACCATGCGCACTCCCAGTCATACAAACACAAACCAGAACCTCCGCCTGTTAGTAAACCTGACGCTTTGAAATCCCACGTAATGAGGTTGCTTAAACGCTCGAAAAGTCATACGCCAGCTACCAGGGTAGCAGAAAATCAAGTTGATCCACGCTCAGCTTTCGATAGAAGAACAGTGTTCTCGAAACCCGTGGCAGACGAGCAAAGGCGACGGAGGAATTCTGCTGAAAGACGTCGGAGCTCAGACAAGCGTGTGATGGTGACGATTGTTGATGGATTACCCATGGTGGTGACTGGGCAGAGTCAAATGCCACCGCCGCCGCAGCACCCTCCTCCAGTGACGCACCATCGACATTCCCACAGAGATAAGGTAGGATTAGTGATAAGGATATTTTACTCGTAGTATAAGCCGGAAAAGCCTACTTGTTTTTTTTTTCATGTTAATATCGTGACAGCGTTGTAACTTTTTTTCCTTCCCGATAACGTTAAAGGTCAAGTTTAATTCTCACGAATACCGGTTATTAATAACACTCGTCTGTAATAGGGGTTTTACGTTCTAAACGTACGTTTTTTTGTTATTAATACATGGTAGACACAATAAGTAAATAAATTACCCAAGTAAGTAATTACTTTAAATATTTTTATGTTGCAAATTCTCAACATTACCTTCTATATTCATTGGCATTTATTATCGTTTAGGTCAATACTCCTCAAAACAACTACAAAATAATTAAGTAAGTAATACTTAAAGGGTGTTTGTTAATTTGTTTGTTAATTAATGAGTTGGTACTTGGTACCTATATAATAAACGAAAACAGCTGATCGTATATTTACCTATGGGATTATAATATTTGCTTTATCTTGCTTACTTTCATGATAACTGATAATGTTTAAATGTAGTAAGAAAAAGTCACTGAGTAGTATTTCCAAATGGTACAGAATAAATAATACGCAGGATTATTTCCTTCGTGTGCGTATCTTTGAATACGAAAATAGAAAATCAAATGTGTTAATGTAATGTAACTTGTACCTAAATATATTTACCTTTTGATAAATGTCAACAAGTGCTATTTTATCTGTTTATATAAACGGGGTTTTAGACAGTCTATTTTTTATCTGTATAACTACGTAAGTGATAACTAAATATCAACATACTAGTTTTCGTTTTCTATTATTATATTAGGATATAACTCGACGATTTTCATAACTTGAGATGTTCACCGCTAACATTTACAGGTTATATTATGTAATAACATTTATGTAACTAATTAACAATTAATAATTTTGATATTTATTATAAGTTAAATCCATTCTTACAAAAACGAGTAGGTACATAGTATTGTTTATCTATGCACTTCTATAAATTAGCTTTCATTACCTAGTGCCTATTTTCGTAAGAGTTTCGTTGTGCGTTTCTACAATTAGCGAGAATCAGAAGAAAGGGAGCCCTTCAAATTTCCCCATTGCACTAATAAATGGAGAAATTACTTTGCGCTATGACTTAGCTACATCAAAATAGGTCTACTATTATATGTAAAATTGGTAAATTGTTATAACTATATTATATATTGGTGAAAGCAAGATAAATGGACTGAAATAGGGCTTTCATTTTAGTTTATAAATCGTATACAACAGAATTGGATTAATTGTCATCCAATCTAAGCGTGTGTATGCAACGTTTCAGCTCAGGTTGGGGGGTTAAAATTCAGTTGCAAGATTTGAGTTTTGACCTAAACAAACCCAGAAACATTGCGAGCGAAATAACAAAAGATAATAATAATATAAAACTAACTACTTTTAACAGATAATAAGGCATTAAGTAAATTGTAATTGCGTGTTTAGCGCGTGACGAATACTTGCGTCATTCAGGGACCTTATCTTAATTTATGTTTTATGATGACGCTGATCGACCTTGAACTGAAATGTGAACTGTTTGAACTATAAAGCTTAGACTGGTATTATTATGTTATGCTAGCTGAATGATGCCCGCGACTTCTTTCGCTATATTTACTAAATAATAATATACGCGTGTGTGTGGTGCAGTGTTGAGCGCTGTTGTCTTAATGTGCGGAGGTCCCTGGTTCGATTCCTAGAAGGAGGGTCAATTTGGGAATTTATAATTTCTGAATTTTCCTCGGTCTGGTCTGGTGGGAGGCTTCGGCCGTGGCTTGTTACCACCCTACCGGCAAAGTCGCATATTTTATAATATTAGTATGATAACAAAGTCAGTTGTCATTCTTTATTCATAATTATAAATATTGCAATATAATTTTCTCCTTTTAAAGTAGTTTCCGTTCAAAAGGAAAATCTATTCCTTTACCGATTACTATATGCTGAGTCGGAAAATCGCGAACCTTGGCGAACTGCGAAGTTTTCCCTTTTAAAAAGGAACCCTTTTGGAAGGAGGTAATCACAAGGAACGTCAGGATATTTCTCTCAGTGTTACCTATCTTGTATTGATGGCATGGTTATTACTAACGGAAGTAATTCACGATTCGACGTAGATAATTTAGAAATTTATAATTTCTGAATTTTCCTTGGTCTTGCCTGGTGGGAGCCTTCGGCCGTGGCTAGTTACCACCCTACCGGCAAAGACGTGCCGCCAAGCGATTTCGCGTTCCGGTACGATGCCGTATAGAAACCGATTAGGGGTATGGGCTTAATACAACTGCCATGCCCCTAACAGGTTAGCCCACAACCATCTTAGACTGCATCATCGCTTACCATCAGGTGAGATCGCAATCAAGGGCTAAATTGTAGTGGTTAAAAAAAAACGACCGTGGCTGTCGGTAGTGTCTTAAAAATGGCTTTTAAGAAAAATCCTCATCAAAACATTTCGTGAGCAACATAATCGACACAGCAGGTACATTAATTATATTATCTATTTTTATACGCACACAACTCTAAAACTTTATTGAAATAAATCATCAGAGCGCCCTCATACATACGTGAGTTTCGATCGTTAGCCTAATTTGAAAATATTAAGGTGGCCTCTCACGGTATGTGATAGCACAAGATACTGCATCTAAGAGGTCGAACCCTTTGGCGGCCATAATATGAGGCTTCGGGAACTCTTCAGAACATGCGCCGGTGTCTCTTGCGCGACGCTCATACTCTGGACTCGTTCCAAGGGAATTGAACAGGACTGATTTTTAGTGGGCATTCTGGTTGAGCCTAGACAGAGAGTATGTGATCCCTACGTGTCTGTTCTCGGCAGGATGCGTAAATGCATCCTCACAGTGAATAAAAACGTTGATGATGTTTAATCGGAGTTGTGGTTTGGAACATTTTTTATTACGTCAAGCTGCTGTCTCTTCGGGGTTATCTTTTTTTTATCAAGTTGCCCTTGACTGCGATCTCACCTGATGGTAAGTGATGATGCAGTCTAAGATGGTAGCGGGCTAACCTGTTAGGGGCATGGCAGTAATATTAAACCCATACCCCTATTCGGTTCCTACACGGTATCGTACCGGAACGCTAAATCGCTTGGTGGCACGTCTTTACCGGTAGGGTGGTAACTAGGCACGGCCGAAGCCTCCCACCAGGCCAGACCAGGGAAAATTAAGAAATTATAAATTCCCAAATTGACCATGCCGGGGATCGAACCCGGGACCTCCTCACGTTAAGACAACAGCGCTACACACTGCGCCACGGAGGTCGTCAAAAAAGACAGACTCTGGGAGCTCTTTACATCTACTGTAAAGAGCTCCCCAGAGTCCAAATTCCAGTCGCTCGTCTTAAGTTCGACAGACCAATGCTATTCGAAGGATGAATCATGGAGTTGATCACTACCGCCATATTGACAACATTTAGACAACTCATCACGAGGTAGTATGGCTCTTTGTACTAAGTGAACCAGTGAGAAGCCACCTTAACAAACATAGGTATATCAATCTGATGATTTTTCGGCCTACATTTGATTTTGAACGTGCATGCACGCATTATGAAATTCAGACTGTAAACGGCGACACGACGTGCAAAAGTGATAGTGTGACTAATGGACCGATTATAGCAGAGCAGGGTTGATACAAAACTTACACAAGTCATAATTAAAAAAATTAAAAAACACGAATTAAAAAGTTAAAAATCTAAATTAATCTAGTTAAATTAGAATCTTATTCACATTTTTATTAAATTATATTTTTTTGCGAATCACTGGATATTGAACTATAGTGTTATATATTTTTGGAATCTACTCATCATTTTCTAGATGATGATTATATAGTTAATCTTATTATCCAATATTTTTTTTCAAATTTTGTATTTAATGCGGAACCATGGTCATCCCATCCAAATCGTTTTTTTTCAAAGGTTGTAATTTTTTATTTTTTGTAATTTATATAAAATTATAATTTTCTTCTTCCTACCACGATTGACGACGTATCACGTTGCCGTATTTTTTACAGTTCATGCTATCATTAATTATCAGCCCCAAGGAGTCGTCTCATTTTGTTTTTCTTGTGTATATTCCGGGACTTTTTCTTCTTCCTTCTTTAGATTTCTTTACTATTATATCATGGAAGTCTCTTTATGTAATGTAGATTATAGTAAGAGTATCACAACCCCTAATATATATTGATTGAAAGTGTATTTATGTGTTGGTTAATTTGTCCTTCTTCCTGGAAAATTAATAAGTGCCACGGAATTTTCAAAAACCTTAATCCTCGCGGGAGAAAGTAGTCATCTTGTTCCTTCATAAATGGCCAACCCTAATATTGGCTTAATTTTATAAACGCTCGAATACCGAGGAAGCGCAGTTAGCCTGCTATCAATTCACTTTTAATTTCGAGTGGGAAATGAATTCGGAACATTTTAATGGTCTCCACGTATTTTACGAGCTCGCAGCGGCAGGGAAACGAAAACTGACTGTTATAGCGTTTTGTTACTTATTGCTGCGTTAACTTTGATGTAGGTGCGATTACTTTATACCCGACTGCGCTACTGCGAACGGTGTTTTTTATACGACTGCCTGAAAAAAGGAGTATATTCTTTTCAGGGTTCATGTATGTATGTATGTATGTATCATGTATGTATGTGAGTTTGTATATTCCACCATAACTTCTATACGCCTGAACCGATTTTGATAAATGAGGTATCGTTAGAATCCCTAGCTTATTCTGGGAGACATAGGCTAGTAAAATTTAAAAAAAAAATTATGGGGTGACCATGGTCCCGCATTAAAGACCAAATTTGAAAAAAAAAATCGAAAATAAGATTAACTATATAATCATCATCTAGAAAATGATGAGTAGATTCCAGAAATATATAACAATATATAGTGATTCACAAAAAAATATCATTTAATAAAAAATGTGAATAAGATTCCAAAGGCTATATATGCAAATCGCTTCATAAGGAGGTAAACTCCAAAAATAATATGGCAGGGCAGTCGTATTTTTTAACTCGTTATATTAATTTCCTCTACTATAAGTTTTTAACCTTTAAAAACTCATAAGTTAGAGATGCGTGGCCGGGGATCGAACCCCGAATGAGGCTGGGCGTTTATAATTAAAGCCTCGTTACTCAATTAATAGGACATACCTACAGATATATCTCTTATAAAACGTCATGTTTTGACTCGTAGCTAAACAATAGGATATCGCAGTTTGTCCATTCTCAGAGGAGATTCGTACTCGGCAAAGATCCGGAATTGGGTTGATGACAAGTTAGCTCTTGACGCGATCTCACCTTGTTGGTATGGATGAATGATGATGTAGTCTAAGATGGTAGACGGCTAACCTGTTACAGGTGTGGCAGTTATATACCAATACACTTATCTGTTTCTACGCAGCATCGGACTGGAACGCTAAATCGCTTAGTGATACGTCTTTGCCGGTAGGGTGGGTAACGGGCCACGGTTTAGCCTTCAACCAGACCAGACCACAGAAAGTTCAGAAAAAAATTCTCAAATTGACCGTACAGGGAGGGGATCGAATCCAGGACTTTGGATGGATATGAATGTTTATCGATACTTCTAAAGTCGTGCAGTGTTTATAGGCTAGGTTTGGTTTTTTATAAAACTAGAATTAAGGTTTAACGTCTAATTATCTGCATTAAAATGCTTATCAAACTGCGTAACTTCCGAGTGATATACTTTGTGGGCAGACCCTAATGTTTAGAACCTCCTTTGACATACACACTTAGTTGTTTTAGAAACTATTCCCATAGTTGTGGACTGTGTTCTCTTATGAGACACGGCTATACAAGTACAGTCAAGTTTTTCCACTCTAGTTTACTCTCATCTCAACACAAAGTGGAATCTTGAAATTTTGATAAAAACTTACTTCACGGCCGTCTATACATCATAAATATTTATTGTCATATCATTTATTATTTTCCTTTCAAGTACCTAGTACTAAGTTATGTACTCGATATAGATATACGTACAAACAATATTTTATTTATTACATAACTCATTCTTCTGATTAAAGAGTCATTTGTGAATATTAAGGACTACTTAACCACACTAATGCTGGAAATGAATCGGTACATGAGGTACTAAATAAATTCTGGACATTCCCTTTTGTTTACTTGTTAAATTGAAATATTCAAGTATTTAAAATACCTATTATAACTAAATCGTCGAACCTTATCAATATAATTATTTATGTTTCCATAAAAGTAACATAATTATGTAGGTTGTGTGTAAAATGGAGAGAAATATATTATTTATAAATTTGAAACGAAAGTTTCTAATGTATTAATTCTTACAGTGTGTATAACTAGTAAGCAAAAACGAATTTTGCTCACTTGTTTTAAGCAGCAAAGGCGCTGTTTTTGAGCTAGTGAGGTGAAAAGTGATATTAATTTAGGTTTTCTATTTAACTTCGGTACGATTAATTTCACAATACGTAATATTTTCGCACTTTGATTGGGCTGTGATTGGTCTCTTGGTCTTAAGGTGTCTGGAGGTAATCCGCTTGGGACGCTTATTTTCTTTATACCAATTTCAGTCGTATTATACATAAGGAATTGAGTTGAGTTTAAATTGATAAAAAGATAGTCACGACTCGGCACGACTTCAATCCGCCTAACAAATAAACCGATACAATAATAATGACAAAGTTTATTAATAACGATTGAAACTATTTTCGTTTCGCGTTTTTGCACTGGTGATATTTATAACTCGTCCTTGCTTGCGTAACCAAGCACTCTCGCCCACGAGGGTTGTCGCGATTTTGGGCCGATGCTTTTGATGGAAATTCTTCGCATTTTCATCCCACTGTGTGTTTTTAGGCTGCCATCGCCTTTATTTGGAAGCTTTATTTGAAGGTCTCTTTGTAACAATATTACCATTTCCGAACGATATTTTATTTACTTAATAAATAATCATCTCTTATGTACAATCGTTCTACTAATATAGTATAGTATTAAATGTATGTATGCCTCGTTGGTCTAGGGGTTAGCATGTTCGACTGCGACCGACGAGGTCCCGGGTTCGAGTCCCGAGTCGGGCCATAACAAGTAAGAAATTCTCAGTACTAGCCCGGAGTTAGGAAATTGGCGGTGTTGCACTCCCGTGCCTCGGAGAGCACGTAAAGCCGTCGGTCCTGCGCCTGAATTCTCTCCGGTCGTGAATCGGGCTATGAGAGTAAAGGAACAGAGAGTGCACCTGTGTATGTGCACACACTTGTGCACTATAATATCTCCCGCGCAGATGGCTAGTCACTCTGGAGATTGGCCGCCGTGGCCGAAATTCGATCGAGAGGACATTATTTATTAGTATGTATTTATAGCTGTGTGAAATAATTTCTATAGTTTGTACGAATAAGCCTATTGTCGGCGGCACTGTGTGGTGTACGGTAAAATTCATATGAATTAATGATAACACCACATCAAAATGTAAACCAATATTTTTTATACTATTAAATTTTTTAAATAAAAAATACCATTAACTATCTATCATAAATCTAAAAACTTATGGCATGTGAGATGCAGGCTACGATGGTAGTGGGCTAACTTGTTAATTGATTTCTATCGAGAGATCGTGCCGCAACGCTAAATTACTTAGCTTGGCGGTCTTTCTCTTTGCGTCGTATTCCTTATTAGTGATGGTCGTGGCCCCTTTCCATTAATAACATAATGGTAGGAGTTTTCTTGGGGTAATAATGCGATCTGTTCCCAGGTCCTTCCGCATAAGACTCGACTAAGAGTATTAAACTCTTAGGTTTTTGTAACGATTATTATCAGATGTTAGTGATAATGACGGGGACCGTCGGCTCCGAGGCACGGAGGAAACGAAAATACCAAATTTGAACCTCCAAATTCGATCACCCATCCAGTTACCGACTTGGGTCAACGTTGCTTAACAATCGCAATCGACTGATACGCGTTGTCACAACTAGGCCACTCGTCCCTCGTCCCTTGTCGTCGTGGCTTGGCGGTAGCGATACCTAAGTCTGCCGGAGAGGTGGTAACTAGCCACAGCCGAAGCCTCCCACCAGACCAAACTCCTACGTATCGGCGTCGTCATAGTCTTAGTAACTAATTCTATCATAAATAGTAGATACGTAAATAGTATCTTACGAAAGTGTGCCATCCATCAACTTAGTCACCCGATGACATTTTGCCGCGAAACAGGTTTTTTTGCCAAACACAATAGACTAGAAAGTCTGAGTATCTAACTATCATAAAAATAAATAAACACTTCGCAACGATTGCTAAGCGGCAATTAGGGTTGTCAACTCTGAAAATTTGAAATAAATAAAATAAAATATTTAGCAAGCACTGCGTCTTGCCGTCTGTGCGCGCCATTGACTTATGTATTATACATGTCACCGTAAGATTATAAAAACCGTTAGATTATAATCTTAACTCGCTAAATTCTAAATTGTCGAAAGATTAGAATTTAACGCATTATTTTCCGGTAGATTGTAATCTGATAGGTATTTAAACCCGATAAAACCTAACTTGATTATTTATGTCGAACCCTAACCTAACCTACAAGAAAGAGACAAGAAAACGTAAATACAATGAATATTTCAAAAATTTACACTCAGATCATTGAACAGTTGATCTTTCGACAGTTTAGAATTTCGCGAGTTAGATTATAATCTAACGGTTTTTACAATCTTACGGTGACATCTGATGCCCGCGTCTCCGTCCGCGTGGATTAAGGTGTTTTAGGGGTGTACAAATTAGTTATAAACTTATTCTCATACCTACTGAATATACATATCAAATTTCATCAAAATCGGTCAAGCCGTTTCGGAGGAGTATAAACACTAAAACTATGAAACAAGAATTTTATATATTAGAAGATAATTCAATGGTGCGTGCTCCAATATTATGGACCCCGAATGTATTCGAAACATTGAAGTAATAAAACATCATTGAGTTGAAAATATTCCGAAGAAAACACGCAAATTGACCCGCTTAATAGTTATTTTAGTAATTAATATCATTCAAGCAATTTAAAACGCTAAAAAATAAACTTTTTAAAAGACGGTAAAAGTATAAGACCGGCCACTACCGCGCCGGTGATGTGTCCACGTCTTTAGCGTTTGTTTATCTTATACAGTTCCTATCATAGTGCTCACAGACCTGATTGTGCCATCTAGCGGCGAATAGTGAAGTTAGGGAAATTTCCTCGAGTTTTAAATTTTATTGTATTTGGAATACCTAGTTTATTATTTATGATAGTATGATCACTATAATGTGATATAAAGAAACATTAATAATACCTATTAAATTTTGACTTCCTACGATACATGGAAAATAAATATTGCTGTAACTCCTCACTAGATGGCGTTACAAGTTCCTATCCAATTCGAACTGTTTGAAAGTTTTACCTTTGAAAAAGGCTGTAAAAGACAATGAAATCGAAGAATGATACTTCTTCTTAGTACTTACTTACTTTACCCGCTTTCAGCCAAAGCAGCGCAAGTGTTGCGGATGGTTAGGATTTGCATCGAAAAAAGAGAATAATATCTCGAGGTTCGATGGAAATCCTAGCCATTTTTGCTGTGTGTCATATAATATAATAATTATTGTTTACTTAATTATTAATCCTGTTATTCTACAGAGAGGCATATTCGCCAAGCGAATAATCTCTAAAAATAATGATATAAAAAAAGAAAAAAAAAAGATGTTTAAGTAATGTTTATTCAAAATTGGTGACTACACTGTACACTTTTAACTTCACCTTTTTTTAACTTCATTAAAATATTATAAGACTACGCTATTTTACTGAACTGCCTTGTTGGTCTAGTGGTTAGCATGTATGACTGCGGCCGACGAGGTCCCGGGTTCGAGTCCCGGTCAGGCCATAATTAAGTATTGGGTTTTTCTGATTAGAAATTTCCAGTACTAGCCCGGAGTTAGGAAGTTGGCGGTGTTCCACCCCCGTGCCTCGGAGAGCACGTTAAGCTGTCGGTCCCGGTTATTATCTCTAACGTGATAATCGTCGTTAAAGCCCGCCAACCCGCATTGGAGCAGCGTGGTGGGTCTAAGCTCTAATTCCCTCTCTCCTATGAGAGTGGAGACCTGTGCCCAGCAGTGGGACGTTAATGGGCTGTAGTGACGCTATTTTAAAAGTAAAATTAGCGAAAGATAACGAGCGAGAGTTCCAAACGCGCCGTGGTCTTCAAGCTCTGAGGAATTTCGGACAAGATGACATCTCGAAACTTCTATAACGCTGCCCAGGCAGGTTGATTCTAGCTGGAGGCATGTATTTTGTGGGTCACGCTGCAGGAAAGCCAGAATTAGGCCGCAAAAAAGGCCGGTTCCCACCATAAGTGGGGTTCACGGTTACTCTCCGTACATGGCACGTATTTCGCGTAGGAACAGGTCTTAAAATCTAGTTCTTGCTTCGTTTCCTGTCTACACGGCCTCGGGTCAATGACCGGGCTTATGTATGAGCTGTAATCGCTGTTTGTCTCATTGTTTTTTGTGTAACACCGATTGTTTGATTATTTAGTCACCTAGGAGTGCTGGACGTACAAGTTTTTTAAACGCTGATAGTAACTTGATAACTAAGCTGTCTCAGTGAAAGGCTGTGGTAAATATTGAAACCCATATCCTAGTTAGTGTCTCTGTATCTGATTTCTCATGAACGAATTACGAAAGGTTAAACCACACCATACCAAAAGACAATGCCAGGTTCTGCTCCACCCATTTTCATCATTTACATAAAATGTAAACTTTTGAAAATTGTCTTAGGAATATATATGTCCACTTTTAATTTACTTAATTGATGAAAAACTTGCTGATTTAAAAAAAATTAAAAAGAAATTCTACTCCCTGTCCGCTTCTTATTTCTCTTGCGTTAAAATATTTATGTTTTGTTATCTAAACAAAAAGCTATAAAATCCTGCATACGGCATGCTTGTAAACGAATTTAAATAAGTGGGGTAAAGCTCTATTCTGGCATGTTCCTTTCAAATGCATCATCTTAGTAATGATTCTATAAAAGTTACAATCCGAGGAATACATAAAAAAGTGACAATTGATAAATTGTACGACATTTCTTTATGAGATTATTCATACAATTTTACAATAAGTATAACACTTTTTTAACATGAGCCTGCACCGTACCCCCTTTCCAAGTTCAACTACAGTGAAAACTTGGTGAGATCATATTCGTCGTCAATGGCTAACTTGACAACGAATAATAACATAGTGGCCTAACACACTGAACACAACTACACGTAGTCATATAGTCTAGCTCTCGTAGACGCCCTGCAAAAACTAGTCGAGCACGCCTAGAGCCATAAAAGTGTGAACTTGATCCAGATACAGGCTTTGTTAATTTGCACGTAAACGTCATTACGCGGGTGGTCACGTTTTTAATAAACAGATAACAGAATCTTTGTTATATTCATTCTTAATTTGATCAAAACGCTCGAGCTTCGAGCATTTAGGCGAAATTACCTTGTGTCTGCAACTATTGTAAGTTTTTTTAGGAGACTGAAAACAAGCATTCAAGGCTTTGAGCTTTGGTTTTAAAAAAATAAACCGTTAGCGTTGCTAATTGCGTTTTGATAAATGAGGTATCGTTAGAATCCCTAGCTTATTCCGGGTGACGTAAATAGTAAAATTTAAAAAAAAAATTTGGTTCACAAAACCGTAACATAAGAAACTAAAAGCTATATATCCGTCGCATGGCTTAGACGCTAAGATACCTCATAAATTAAAATCAAATCATAAATTTGGTTTTACATGCACAGAGATAATATGCTATTACATACCTATCTACATACCCACCCAGATACGCGCGAATAAATAAAGAAATCTGCTGGGAAAATGGGACTTGCCCAGCAATTCCTCTCTGTGAGATAGTATATCACTCGACTCCACCCGTCCTAGTACGGAGATACATGCACTAATGTCGTATTCCACTCATTACGTATGCAAGTAGGTCGGCCATCACTTAATTGCATCGTCCATTGTGTATTTAAGTACATGAGTAAAAATCAAGCTAAAATACACCCTATTTTGAGTGTTTGAAAGCATATTTTGAATTGCGATTTGGTAAGTTGAAACTTAGTTGATAAATAGGCGAACAATAGAGAAATTGAATCAGGTTAAAGTTTAAGTAAACAAACTAAAGCATAATATTTTGTACGTGTTCGCCTCGCATATTTTTTTTAGGAAAAGATGACGAATTCGTTGGTCCTCTTCATCTTACACCGACTCGTAGAAATGGATACGGAAACTTAAAGTCATTGAAAAAACAGAAGGAATAGACTTTATCATCACTCTTATCAAAGTGAGGTTATTCATATAAAAAGGTGTACTGCCACTGTGGAATTTAGGTGAAGAGCTTTTATTATAATACATAAATGTAATGGGCACTTTCATCTGGCAAGCTAAAGAATACCATCATAGAAAATGACGGTGATTGCCGCTTTACAGAATTCTACGAGTATCATGTACTGGTATATGAATTCTGTAAAGTGAAGAAACATAATTTTTTTGAATATTTTTTTATAAATTTATTTTGATTTAGATTTATTATATATATATATATAACCTGAATTAACACATAGCTTATGGAGATACAACAATTTAAAAGAAGTGTTAGACTGATAACGGAAAATCTTATCAGTTTTTTCAAATACGTACCTACAGTATTAGTGATCTTCATTTTTATTTTATTAAAGCTCAAAGTGTTTGGAATAAATAATAACTTAAACGGCTCATGAAAGTAACAAAACACACATCTGCTACCTACATAGGTATACCATGTAGGGACCTCTACCAATATTTGAATAACAGGTGTTTGAGACACCTGATATGCGCTGAGTTCTGTTCGACATTGAGTGGGAACATAGACTATCGGTATTTGTATTATAGGGGTTTATTCGAATTGCTGTGCTTTAGTATGCGATACTAGATCCCAGTGGCTATGTTATTAAATCCAATGTTTTAACGTTTTAACTGTTTATAATGATTCTTTATTAATATTTTAACATGTGACTGTCTATCTGTTCCGTTCTCACGACCTTTCCCCTTAGTTGATTTTGATAAAATGTGGTTCAGATACAGAGATAGCTTGCATCCCGAAGATGTATAACTAGGTATTTTTAAAATCCAAGTGTATCATCTAGATTCTAGTAGATACTAAAAAAGTATCTTAACAAATAATAAGAGACTGATTTTGGATTTTTTGGATGGACTAAATGCCAAAACATATCGAATAATTACTTAGTTTTGTCATAAAAATCGCTTTGGAATTGAGAGAATTTAGAATTACTCAGGACTTGGTAATTGAGGGGAATATATGTACAGTAGCGAACCTAAAATTTGCATAAAAGAGAACCCAAAACGTGCTTCGGATATTTATAAATTATTCAATTTACAATTAACTTGACCCGGATTCTTCAGGATAAAATCTGGAATTATGTAAAATGTAAATTATAAAGAATTCATTTCCGTCCAAGCGTTTTCTATCATTCAATAATTGAAAGTTACATGGTCGTAGTAAATTCCTATACAAGTCATAAAAGAAAGCTGTTGCACGATTTGTCTACTCATTGCAAGCTGTGTTAGGAAAGTGAAGCTAGTGTATATGTCACCGTAAGATTGTAAAAACCGTTAGATTATAATCTAACTCGCGAAATTCTAAACTGTCGAAAGATTGTAAACTGTTCAATGTTCTGAGTGTCAATTTTTGAAATATTCATTTTGTTTACGTTTTCTTGTCTCTTTCTTGTCGGTTAGGTTAGGGTTCGACATAAACAATCAAGTAGTGCCCGGCCGCAGGCCGGGCACTTAGGTTTTATCGGGTTTAAAAACTTATCAGATTACAATCTACCGGAAATTAATGCGTTAAATTCTAATCTTTCGACAGTTTAGAATTTCGCGAGTTAGATTATAATCTAACGGTTTTTACAATCTTACGGTGACATATAGACAAAATACTCACAAAAACACAGTAAACATTGTCAAACTGATTTTCTGCTTATCTACCACGTCACGTGAACGCTTTTCTTTCACCCCCTTCCCCCCTCGAAGGCTGATAACCGGGTGAGCGTAGCCGCGACGTGCGCGGGCGCAGGCGACCTCCACCTCAGTCGCCTACCATACGTCGTGGGGAGCCGACGTATTGCTGCTCCAATTTAATTTAATTTTAATAAACATTCTAAGCCCTCAGTGTTGTACACTGTGATGTTAAAAGTTTAAGTGATTTTAGTGAAGTGCAAAGGATGTCAATTTGGATGTGATTAATTTTTTTGTACCTGTGCATCGCGTTGGTACCTAGAACACCTAGTCTGTACCGTTGCGTCGCGCTTGGCCGATTCAGTTAATAACTTGTGGATCTACAGTGACTTGGTGTAATGGTTTCGCTAAGATTTAGTACCGCGGAAAGGTCACTTACCTTGATCGGTTGAGGTATCGAAGGTTTTTTTTGTGTCGATTCTATTGTTATTCTATCGTCTATATAAATTTCACAGGTTATTTTGCTAGGCATTTCATCGTTGGATTCTTTGTTGTTTGGCATCTGTTTCAGTTTATTATCTACCGTATGTGTTCGATAGCTGTTCTTATAATGGGTTTGTCGTATTGACTCATATCGAAGCGTGGTGTCGTGTGTTTTCTCGGAAGCCACGCTTTATTGAAGGTCTGTTTGAACGAAAACTGGTTTTTGTGCCGTGCATGTGGTTTTTGTTCGATATCTCGTATTAATAACTGGCTTTTGAGCGCTACTCCGTCTGCGAGTAAGTCGTCTTACTGAGATTCCGAGATAAAAGTATTCTGAAATCGGATTGGTGGTTACAATTTCGCCAGTGTGGATGCGGCCGCCTCTGCTTGTGAAAGTTTCGCCAAAATCAGTTCAGCCATTTCGAAGATAAAAACGGACGAACTAAAAGTATTTTTTTTTGTATAAAAGTGGTGTTTGGGTTTTGATAACTTACAAATAACCATATTTGGATCAGTTTAAGAAAAGGAATAAGTATTGTGATTGAGGAGTAAAATCACTGACAGATCTAGTTGAGTAGATTTAGTTAAGTATAGTAGATCAAATATTATACCTATTGCACGGTGTTGCT
The DNA here is from genome assembly GCA_964035005.1 of Erebia palarica. Taxonomy (NCBI): domain Eukaryota; kingdom Metazoa; phylum Arthropoda; class Insecta; order Lepidoptera; family Nymphalidae; genus Erebia; species Erebia palarica. The sequence continues at coordinate 23,086,587 of OZ035993.1, read as the reverse complement.
ATTATTATCATGTCAAACCAATTTACCCGGACCCGGTGGACACGGTGTTTTGAATTACTTTAGATTTCAGTTTTACTGTCTAGCTGTAGACTCTAGATCGTGTAACAAAACGCTAAGATTAACTAACCTCAGCACTATTCTCAGAGCACTTAGCCTTAGCGAAATAGATCTGACTTTCCCTTAGTACAGTAGCTTTTAAAGCTCCTGTAGACATACCAACTTCCTAGTTAAACTTAGTTGGAGCCTTTTGATTATTTGCCACATGTTTGGTTTTTTTGGCACCGACCATAGTTCTTTATTAATATTCCTATATCAAGATTTGAATCCCTAACTCCACTAAACATTGATAAAAATCATCGCAATACTTTCAATCGGTGGATGAAGTTTAATTCTAGCGGAGTTAGTGAACTAATTGGCACATCTGTAGAAGGCTGTAAAGGAAAGTCCGATAGAAATAACACCGCAATTGTATACCAATTTCAAGTAGCGCCGATGACTCACGACCGATCATCTCGCAAAGAATAATTGCGCGTTTTTTTTCTTTTATTTCACGGTCGACAGATTATAATTTGTGCTGCTGCGGAGGTTGTGTTTCGGCCAAGTGAAACGGGCAGCAATTGGACCTTGCAATTGCAACAGTTGCGTTGAATACAATACTTCGCTACTGTATTTACCCTTCATGAGTAGAGTTTTAACTTCTATATGTACATACATATATTCTAGATGTATATACTTAAGTTACAAGTGATGATAAATCTGTTTTTACAAAATTTGGCGCAGAAGGCGGCTTACATTCTAAAGATGCAAGGCATAGGCTACTTTTTATCTATTATATTGCTTATTTTTTTATTTAGAAAGAGTAACTGCTGAGTTCTTCACAGTAGCATAGTCATTCAATAGTATATTCTTTCCGAACCGGTGGTGGTCACCGACAAGACGTAACATAAGTGAAACAATGTTGTCTTCCATCAAATATATAAATTTGAGTCGTCCAGCCGCCAATCCGCATTGGAGCAGTGTGGTGGGCCTTAGCTCTAATTCCCAGCCCAGCAGTGGGACGTAGTGGTGAGTGGATGGTGTTGGAGTCATCCAATCTCAGTAGCACACTCTGTCATTAGTAACTATCTGCTCTCCAAACCGGTGGTAGTCACTGGCAGGACGTAACATAAATGACACAATGTTGTCATCAAATATAGCATAAATTCGAATCATCCAAAATTTTTGTTTTCTTATCCAAACAGTAAGAGTAGGTATACCAAAGTGTTATAATATTTATAAAAGTTGAAAAAAATCTGCATCCATTTCGCAGTCACGAAAGTCTTCAATGGAAACTCTCGTGACCCAGTTCGGTATAGTGGGTTAAACACGCCGGCTTGACTAGAAAAGTGGCCAATAAAAAATGAGTAATTTCTGTCTGTTTGCGACTCGGTATGGAAACTAGACGGATAGTGACAGGACAGGTTTTTGTTAGATATAGGTAGGTTTAGGTAATTATATCTTGACAACTATGATGAAGCTTTTTGCGTATTTCGCACTAAGTTTCTCATGATACTTTGATGTAGCTATTATGTTCATACTACGTTATAAATATACTTACTACCTACGTGGCCGGTTGCATATATATAGTTGTATATAGGTAAACGTCTGTCCATAGAAACAAGAGTCATTAGACTGTTTAATTTGGTTCTAAATAGATTTTCTTTCATTCCTTTCAAGACACTTTCTTCTTTACATTTGTTCTCTTTAATTTACTAAAATATTAAAATAAAATAGATCATATGTTTTTATAATATATCTAGACATTAAAGCCTGATCTAAAATATAAAAGAGACGTAGAATAAAGGAAAAGGCTAACTAACTTGTAAATATCTTTGCGACACAAGAATATTTCAAAAAAATCTCAATTTGATGCTGCATTTTATTCGAAAGTTGTGAGCGGAATATGGCAATGAAAATATTATTTGAAGAATTCAACTATAAAATACCTCGAGCAAGGAATGGATATAAAACGCTTGCAACGTTCTATTTACGCATTGAATTCGATATTATCGTATCTAACGATTGCATTTCCCTTGTAGTATTGCGTTTAATACAATGTGTACAAGGTTCAAAATAGCTTTAGAAAAAAATTCACAATTGTAGTCTATTCCGCTGAAAATAACCACTTTTGTCCTTATCAATATTGTTAAAGGATTTATCAAGTCTTCACTGATAGGGTCTGATAGTGATAGTATGATAACGGACTATGTTTCTGATGGTGCTTTTGTATGATGTCATCCAACGTGAAATTAATTTTCACGTTCAAAATGAGAAATTATTGTTTTTGCCATTTTTATACATACTGTAAAGAATATGTCTGAGCCCAGAGGACCGCTCCCAGAACAACTCAGAATAATTCAATTTCTTGGATGACAAGAAAAGTTATTTTAGAAGAAGAAATAGAGTCGACGAATTACCATTTTTTGTTGTATTGAAAGAAATGAAAATTTTATGTTACTTTGTATAGTTTGTTTTGCGATTTCAAAATCATTCCTAAGACTTATTGCAAAGTGAAGAAGTTAAGACTGTTTCTCATTCTCAGAGTAACGTTTAACTGCATAATAAATTTGATGTTTCGACAGATGTTGTATATGTCACCGTAAGATTGCAAAAACCGTTAGATTGTAATCTAACTAGCGAAATTGTAAACTGTCGACAGATTGTGAACCGTTCAATGTTCTGAGTGTCAATTATTGAAATATTCATTGTATTTACGTTTGTTTGTCTGTTTCTTGTAGGTTAGGTTAGGGATCGACATAAACAACCAAGTAATGCCGTTACGTTTTATCGGGTTAATATACCTAACAGATTACAATCTACCGAAAAATAAAGCGTTAAGTTGTAATCTGTCGACACTTTTACAATTTCGTTAGTTAGGTTACAATCTAACGGTTTTTGCAATTTTACGGTGACATATATAATTTTCGTCCGTCAGTTACTTTTACTTGGCGATCGTACTCGTGCGCGATCGTGAATTAGGTCCTTTAAAGTAAATGTATTTGATACTTATTAGCAAGATGTTACGTATACCTAGATATAGAGTAGTAGTTATCGGGCCCGCGAGGGTAAAAGCAAGTGGTAAGTGTGATCAGATGTCCGATCGTCCTCGTCAGAGGTTGTATGCTGACCTTAACACAGATAACTTGCACTATTTTTGTTATTTACTATATGTTAATCGATCGAACGGGTTCTAATGAAATGCGCCGCATAAGTGCATTTTAATGACGCTTTTTATACTTTGTCATATTACCTGTGCAACTAATTCGTTTTTCTTTTTCATTATGATAAATTTTAAATTTTTAAATATATATAAACCTAAGGAGATTTTCCGCTGGTAGAATTGCAGACTGTCCTGTTTCACAACAATGTAAAGTAGCAGTTATCCTATTTTTATTTTATCAGCGTATTACGTTTTGGCCTTAAAATCTTGTCATTCTGAGTCCAGTCCGTCGATGGTGGGATTTAGATGGTGGTGATGAACGGTTAAAACCATTTTCATGAAATTTAGTATGCAGGGATTTCGGGGGCGATAAATCGATCTAGCTAGGATTCATTTTTTAGAAAATGTCGTTTTATCCGTATTTCTAGTGAAAACTGCTACAATATCATCAGAATACGAAGGTAAATTTCGCCGTCATGTACAGGTTATAATAGCTCAGATGGGAAATTGGGCGGTCCTAAAACCAGAAAGCCCGGTTCGAGTCCAGATGTCACCAGTCTGATTTTTTCCCTTTTTTTCAAGTTCCTTCTTTTGTGAGTAAAACTATTTTGCCCAATTGCACTCGTAACTTTTTATTTAAATAACCAGTTCATATTTTTTTTTTATTATGTCGGTAAGATCGAAAAATATTGTTCAGTATGTAATTAGTATTGAAATATAATTTCCAAAAAGCACGATTTACCAAAAAATATACCGGGCACAGCTCGGTCACCCAGGTATTACTTATTATTTTAGAATAAACACGGTAACACGTTTTGCCTTGCTGTATTGCTCAGGCATAATGAGTTTTCGTCATAACGACATAATCGCTCAGTCGTTTGCGATTTGTTCCTTGATACTCGAGAAAAAAAACACTTTTTGTCTTGGGATAAGACGACCTCAGTGGTGCAGTGTTGATCACTGTTGCCGTATCGTGGGAGGTCAAATTCAGAAATTATAAATTCCCAAATTGAATCAATTCATAATTGATTTGAAGAATTTATAGGCTGTTGGAGTTGAATTTTTGCTTGACGTTTTAGCCAACTCAACGGAATTCAACTCTTCTTTTCTCGTTGAAATGCTAAGCTTCTTAAAAATGTTAAAGAACGTTCACTGGTAAAGAATGTTATTTTCTCTGCAAAGAATTACTCAGTAATTTAAATATAATTATTATTTAAAAATTATATTATAAATTATAATTATACAGTGTAAATTGCTACGCGTAAATTATTTATTTAAGTATTTATTTTCATAATTAAACTAACCTAACCCCATTTTGGTATTTGATCAAAAATCTCGCAACTTAAATAGTCACAACTTGTCCCACCCACTCAGTTGTCTATATGATACATATCTGTTGTATTGTTATCTGATATCGCACAACGTTATAAATTTCGTACCAGCAACTCTACTCACCTCACTGATAGCGGTGTGGAATTAGAAGTTACACTGAGCCTGTCCAATATTATCTTTACACATGGTCATTTGTAAAATTACATTATATTAAGTACTAGCGAATGCCCGCGACTTCGTCTGCGTGGTTTGAGGTTTTTGGTTTCCGCGGGAACTCTTTAATTTTCCAGGATAAAAAGTATCCTATGTGCTATTCCAGACTATAATCTATCTCTGTGCCAAATTTCAGAAAGATCCGTTCACTCGTTGGGGCGTGATTGAGTAACAAACATCCATACATCCATACTTCCATACATCCATACCTACATCCATCCAAACTTTCGCATTTATAATATTAGTAAGATATCTACTTGCTAAAAATCATCGGTAGTAACTTAAAGTAAGAGCCACAAAGAAAACATTAAAATAAATTTACAGCATTTAAGGCTTTATTGTGCCCCTTTTTAGGCGTATTAACGTCTGCGATCATGAGGCTTTGTGTAAAGAAAGAATCTTGCATCAATTTAAAACAAGTTCGCAGAAACCACTTTAAGTGACTATTTATGCGAGTCTGCATACGTTATTCTTAAAATATTTTAAAATATTCAAACATATGCGCGTCAAAACGTTTTGAGTAACTAAAATACATTACGATTTATACGAATAGGTAGGTATACAGACAGCCTGATAAAATATGGGTAAATGGGTTTATGTATGTTTGCTTGGTGCTCAAACAAAATATAATTAAATGATCACGTGACGAAAATAATAACAGTTACGTAATTATTTAACTGAACTTTAATCTTAGAAGTGAATTAATGTGTAAGCTTGTTGAAATGTACAAAGTGAACTAAAATTCCATATCTACTAATGAAATATATCTTGAAGGCCTTTAGATTTTGTAGAACATACCACTTATTTTCCACCATTTTTTCCTTTATCTTTTAGCTTTCGCACCTTTCAACCTTCAGGTAAGTATTAAGTTATATTGATATACAGGTCAAGGTCTTTCGAAGGGCGTATCTCACAGGTGGAACTAGACTCTCTCTCGGGGGGCCTATTTCACTGTTTGCTCTTATTTCATATTTGCTATTTTGTTGTTGAATTAATTTCGCAAAGTACGGCAGTTAGAATTAATTTGGCACATTAAATTTTCTTGTAGATATAATTTGTAGGTAGTTCATTAACCCTTTGTTCTACTGGATGCTTCTGCTTCTGAGTGCCCGACGTTGATGCACAAATTACGACATCGTTCTGGGATTCTCTTCTATGCGGTCATTGTGGTCAGTTGTCATCGTTTAGAATCGATATTAGAGAGTTGGTGTGATGAGGGACATGGCTTTAGAGTTTAAACTGTAGACATCAGCGTCGGGGTACCTAGTACCTCAGATGTGCGCCATTATAGTGGTTTCGTGTCTGAGAGGCCCGGAGTCCCAACACTAGCTGAGTGGATTACCTGTTTGTTGCTCTGTTGTACAATACAGTGCCGATTTTGCATGTAAATGCTATGTAAGTTTAAGTTTATTTCTGCGAAGAAGTGTCTCAAATAAAGAGTTTTCTTTCTTTCTAAATTGATCAAAGTTAATTGGATGCAGGAACTGATAAATTATGTTCCTATCGAATTCGAAGCTTTTGTGAAACCCGTCTCTAAATGTAGGAGAAACGTGTTATGTACGGTGTACTTGAGTTAGTTTGCTCTTGAATTCTAGTTTCCGATACACATGTAATAATTTTACCGGTAAATAACGAAATTGAGGCCTTTCATACGACGCGGCTACGACAATTCAATTAAGTAGCGATCTTATCATGTGTCCATGTGAAATTGTGAACTGGCAAGTAATAGTTTGCCGTAACATGTAGACATATAATATAGACGTTATGCTAATAGTACAAGTTTATATACAAACTAGGTAATGCCCGCGACTTTGTCCGTGTGGATTGAGATTTTTCGGTTCCTGCGGGAACTCATTAAGTAATTTTCCGGGATAAAAAGTAGCCTATAATATGTTATTCCAGACTATATTCAATCTCCGTGCCAAATTTCATCCAGATCCGTTCAGCCGTTCTGGCGTGATTGAGTAACAAACATCCATCCATCCATTCATACATCCATCCATCCATCCAAATTTTTCGCATTAATAATATTATTATAGATTATCTGTACACACTTATTATTAGAAATCCAGCGATTTTTATTTTCTTTGAATTTTGTTTAACCTATGGATGCTGGTTCTTTAAAAGATTACACAGCATCGTGAAAATAAAAGAAAGAATGAATTATTTCACCTCTTCACCTATTCTGGCAGTGCATAAGTAGGGATAATCTGGGGGGTTACTATCATCACTTAAAGCAGTATTACTTCTAAATTACAGTTTTATGTCACGTACCTTGACGTCCCTAAAATAAGGATTATAATTATAAAACTCGAACGTCAACAATATTAAAACAATACGGATTTACGCAATGGTAGTATGTCTCCAGGTTTCAATTTGTCGCGGTCGTGGAGCGTAAGTTACGTTTGGTGTACCCTACTATTCAGAATTGGGCACATTTAATCTGCGACGAGTGCGTACCGTTACCGTCTCTACCGTTATTAATGAATGCCCACACTGTATCATGTACCAACTGTGGTATGACGGTGATTAATTCCATAAGTACCAAGTAATTAAGAGAGCTTGTTCCATCCCCAAGATGTTTGGTTCGCATCATACAAATATTATAAATGCGAAAGTGTGTTTGTTTGTTGGTTTGACCTTCAATCACGCCTCAACGGAGCAACGGTTCGGCGAGATTGTTGACATGAGCATAGTTGAGGACCTGCAGAGTACAGAAAGAAACTTAAGGAGTTTCCGCGGTAGTCAAGAATCTTAAACCACGCGGACGAAGTCGTGGGCATCAGCTAGTTTGAATATAAGCCCATATATCAAACTCAATGCAATTTTGCAGATACGCTCTGTAAACTAATAACTGCATATTTGATTAGCCAGATTTCCGGAAAACTATGTACTGTTATGTATTAACTATGTATGTTTTAAACTTATACAGCCTCAAACAATCTCAAAATATATCTACATCATCCTACAATCATTCTACAGGAGACGAGCTATCTCCTTGACTTTTGGTCAAGATCGGTTCAGTGTTCGGATCGGTGTTGTGATCAGACCGATTAAATTTATGACCGATTTTGTTAAAATTCTGATATTTTTTAATTACAATCACCGCCTTTCATTGTATTCTTTTGAGGAACCGCCGCAGTCGATTAAATTACCTCTGTCTATAAGAAAATTGTACCTACCAATGATCGCAGGAATTACAATCGATTTCATTTTGCGCGTCTACTGCTATCCACCTACTATTACGATTGACGCTGAATGTTTTAGCATTTTAATAGAGTCCGCATAAACTCTGATACCATTTAAGGCTTTGTGAAACCTATTGATCGATATTCTCGGAATTATGGTTGGATATTTTAGACTTTTATTGCATATCTATTCTAGCGTGTATGACTCACTACACATACAAAGTCAGCCGCATTTATCTAATTGATAGCGCTTTATTATAAAGTGTGAACTAATTTTTGAAATTAGTTCGAACTTTATGATAAAGCGCTATAATTTAGTTCAAATTTTAATTGCACTTGGGTTCAAATATGAACATGCCCCTACCAAGTTAGTACGCTACCACCATAGCCTCCATCATCACTTACCAACCAGATGTGTATTATAGTGTACATAAGTACTGCAGTCGCAAGCACTGCTGCAGAGCGTGGTTCGGATACACAGTTACTTGTGGGTTCAGCAAGAGATAGATTCAGGTCCCCGGCTTAATTCTGGCCTTTATAGTAGATAACTTTAACTTTATCCACCTTAATCCACTTAAATATATAATGAATACAATGAGCAAACTAGATAATTCCTGAACTAATAAACGCGTAGGCTCGTCGTGTGGGTAGTAACAAGTCAATATTTTCCCTGCGGCGCTCCGTTAATCGATATTTATTAATTTATTGCTGTAATCGAGCCAAAATTCAAATGGTTGAATCGATTTTGAATTAGGACAAATTCATGACACTGATGTATATTTTAATGGGACGAATTTGAATAATTTTAATTGGCTGTTAAAAATGCAATAAAAATTAATTGTTTCTTTCCATTTTTATTATACGTATTTTGTGATACGTCTTTATTAAAATGTTTCAATAGGTAGAAGTTGTAGTTATTAAAATTCTTAAATCATGATTCAACACAAATCACTAAATCCTGAACTTAAGCAAGGACTAAGGTATTTATAATTTACCTAGCTGAGTTTTTTGTGGGCTAGAAAAATAGTTTCTTTGCAAAATACTTAATGCCTGAGTACCGAGTTTATAGCTACCTCATCTCCGTTAATCTTTCTTTCAGTACGTCTCATTTCACCATAATCGTCGTGGAGTTTCCTGAGATTATTTTTGGAAAGAGTACCGTTTAGCTGGTAATTATTTAAGAAAGGCGCGCAATTTAGAAAATGAGTGGAAATTTATCGCAACGTTAATCGAGGCGTTATTTTCCACCATTGTTCCACAGTTCATTAGCATAAATGTATTAGATAAAAGCCATTTAAATAATAAAGGAGATATTTTTTGCAAATCTTTATGGACCCTTATCGTTCCGCGATGGAATTTATAATGACTATATGTTGTAATTAGGTACTCTTGTCAGTCTTTTATCAATTGTATTCAGCGGCTCCCGGTGAAAGCGAACTTGGAACTTTCGCTTAAGATCTCGTCGAGCTATGACACTTACTCTGGTTATCTTTATAGATACCCTCATTTTATGATCGCTAACGATGGGCCTGCTAGAAATCTCAGTCATGGATGGTTGGACAAAAGCTTTGCTCGGAGTTTCTCTTGCCCGTCGCGTGACTGCAAATCGAGAATACCTACAAATCAACCCGATCCCGATGTATCGTCACAAAACTTATTTTCATTGTCCTTTACATCTTAACAATGTCGTAAACTTTCTCTAATGTCATGTGGGCGATGTTCCATATCGGGGTTGCATCATAATGACCGGTTCCTATACAATTTTGTACATATTTTGTTTGTTTTCTCTTTACGTTTCTGATCACTTGTCTCTTTTGTGAATGTGGCTGTCGATGTCATGGCGCGTAATAGGACACTTTTACATACTTTCATTATAATTATGGAAAGAAAAATGGCGATGCTTATGTAATAGTTGTTTGTGTCGATATCTATATGGACGCTAAAGGCCATTTCAATTTTGAGTAGTTTATGGTTACTTTTCGACGGTTATGACAGGTCTGACTATGTTATATAGTCTTACTATAGATTAAAGATTGCAGTATTATAATACAATACAATAAAATACAAAACTTTTTTATTAAAGTAGACTTTGACAAGCGCTTTTAAATAATCAAGTGAATCTACCACTGGTTCGGAATGCCATTTTAAGAGTCAAAACCATATTCTGTGTTTTCTTTATTACCTAAATTCTCTTAGCCCTCAATTGAGCGCTTATCTATTTAAATAGACTGACACAAGCCATGATTTGAAGAGTGATTGTTGAAAACTTACCATCTAGTCTCAGATAAATAATTATTGTATATGGAGCTTAATATCGGTCCGAAGTACTTTAGACATGGTACGACCAATAACAAACAATATCAACAATTTACAGAACTTTTCTTTAACTTTCCTTATAAAATGTAATTAACCTTTGTTAGTTCAACCGTCCTTATAGGGTGGATTTCGCACCGTCACGTACAAATCTGCCTCAGTGGTTTCTGTACGCAACAGGCGTGAACTCCCGTAGGCCGTTACTGCTTGCGGTGACAAGGCAACAATAGGAAATAATTATCGTACCGTAAGCTTCGAGCTTGTATAGTGCTTAGCGATGATTTGTCGTGTTTAGGTGCAAGCAAGCAAGCGGGTGATCGCTCAAACTATTGTTGTGTGATTAACGTTTGCCGTTGTTTGCTATACCCTTGTCATTCTATTGTTCGTTATTATGAAGGAATCCATTTAGGTGCAACAGGCTATTTTTCTGTACTTACATCAATATCGTCTAGTTCCTCTATTAGAATAAACCCCCGCGTTTCTTTCTCCGCGCGTTTTACCTCGCGTATTTTTAAAGACTAGTTTCTTTAATGATAATCGCCACGTTTTACAACATTCCATGAAGTTTTTAATCTAGATTCTAGCCGCTTTATTCTAGACTCTAGCCGCAATCATTATTTTAATCTACCACAAGTTAGCTCTTGACTGCGATCTCACCCGATGGTAAGTGAAGATGCAGTCTAAGCTGGTAGCGGACTTACCTGTTGGGGCGTGGCAGTTATATTAAAGCCATACCCCTAATCGTTTCTACACAGCATCATACCGGATTGCTAAATCGCTTGGCGGCACGTCTTTGCCGGTAGGGTGGTAACTAGCCACGGCCGAAGCCTCCCACCAGGCATGTAGATGACTGAAGCCCTGTATCTTTGTAACCTGATGGCTAATGACTGACATGTTTATTATTTACGTGATTATTTATTAATAATACAAGTAGAAGGACTCATTTAAATGCAAACGTAATGTTTCCTAGTAATTGACTCTTGAGTTTTAATTCACCGATCGCCTGAAAAAAAATTGCCTAGCCCCATTTGACAAGCATCGTTTTAAATCCTAACGAATGTAATCGACAGTGATTAGTGAACACTGTTACACACATACGCATTAAATCATTTTTGCAAATTAAAAAAGTATTACAAAAGTAACTGGACCGGTTAAAATTGACAAGTTAGCTGTCCGAGATCCGAGAGGTCAAAAACATTTACAATGGCGGGCTAAATGCTCATAATGAGCCCCTAATTGCGACATATGGAATTTCCTGTCGCACACAAATTACCATCGGCTTTTGGGATGTTAAATTTCAACTCGAAATTAGCATGGGAACAAAAAGCAGCACAGAATTTGATCGAAGAGTTTCGAAGAATTTGCGATAGAGTAGACTACGACGCTGAAACTCTTTGTAATACGAACGGTAATGACTAAAGAGTGTGCTAAAATTGGGTGCACTGTGTCTAAATATTGAATTTCTGACAATAAAGATTGTGTCTGCCGTCCCAATGGGTTACGAACCTTACTGATTATGATTATTGTAACTGATTTAATCCGATCTGTGAAAATAGTAATATTATTTGGCGACAATAAATAATAATGAATGGGACATAATACGGTTGAACTTTATTGACAGGTTTTAGGCCATTTTCCTCAATAAGCGTTGTAAATATGATTCAGAAATGGGTGTTTAATTTTTTTAAATGACTGCATCATAGCCTGATCTACGATGCAGCCTAAGGTGAAGAATGTATATTTAATCCTCTTTTGAAGGTCACAATATTTTATCTGGCAGGAAAAACGGAAAACGGATGGAAAAACAACGGGTTTTCAACCCAATTTGTAAGACTTTTAAGGCAATTCTCATCATTGGCAAATTGCAATGTTTATGACAGTAGGTAAGTTATTATAGATCTATAACTACTTTAACAACAACAAACTACCAATCGTTATAGAATCGGTCTGTGGTTACGCTATACTCAGATGATCATGCACTACATCTTCGCGTGAATGAAATAATTACTTCATGCATCTACTTGTTAGTTAAACCTTGAAACATATAATGAAAAACATCATTAATTAATTATGTTGCGTTGAAATGTTCGTTAGTCTTACTTCTCCTTTTGTTTCAATATGTTGGAATGCTTGTTGTTAAACGTCTTGTTTTTAAAACTTTACTGATTAGCATTTAAGCGGCTACTTACACAAAAAGTGTCGTTGGGAATGGGAACATTTATGGGAGCGGATTTTTTTTGTTAGTTAAATTTTTTGTCTGTATCTTATATCTGAAGTAGGAACACGTATTACTCACTGGATCTTTCAAGTTTAAAATATCTCGTAGATAAGATACCACCTACTTGTATGTTTTTATAATATGACTAGTGAGAATTTGCCTCAATTCGAGATTGTTCCTCTTTTCCTTCCTCTTCTCGGTCAGAGCTTTAAAGTTGTCGTATTGAATTAGCGTTGCCTGAATCGCGCCTCATATTTCTGCAATGTAACTTCAGTGAATATAGGCTAAAAGAAATATATTTTTACTAACTAAGGTACTTCATATCTAGACTGGTTACTTTCAAATCGTGTAGACATGAAGCACATTTGCCAATTTTTTGCTGAGTTTAAATAAAACAAACAATCAGCAATTTTATCTTATCGTAAGAGTTTCTCGTATCATTCCCGCGAGGCCTCCAACATTGCTTGAGCGGGACAGCGATATAGAATACTCGTTTAGAAAGAGAAGGCTGTTGACTCTCGGTCCGATGCGCGTGAGTCATGCTCTGGTGCTTTAGCCTTTTTGTTTCTGGTTTGTTTCGAGTGGTGAGCGGACTTTTTTTTTTGCTTTTTTTTATTACACTTACCTGGATTCTCAGATCTAATGGTAGCTCGTTTACGTTTTACATCTACATTGTTGATTGATATGACTCATTTCTGGTAGAGGCAAAAAATACATGAATAAATTTGGTCCGTTTTATCAATTTATTCATGTATTTTATTTATTTATTGCTAGTTAAAGTAATCTACAGGAAACACATTATTTTTTTGTTCACTTACCTATACGATATATCAAAAGAAAATGTGAACAAAACCATTACAAAGCATACCATCTCTTCGCAATGACATCAAACAACGCCTCTACTCTAGACATCTTTAACCGTAAAGTGTGACGAAAGCAACGACCGTACCGACCAGTCGGGTCGGCCGCTTGATGGATTACTTTCGTCTGACTTTGTCATCTCTGTGTCGCAAATGTTTGCCAAATCATATCCAAATGAAGATATTATTGTAGTTGACGAAAATGTTTGCTTTAGTACGAGTATGCCCAATTTAGGACTCTGTAGTTAGGAAATCTAATACATCTTAAAATCATATTATTTCACAATTTGTTGCCCAATGTACCAATGTATGTTAAATTTCGGGTTCATTTAAAATCAAAATAAATCAATCTTCTTACATATTTAAAGGGTATTTTTTTAAATCCAAAAACGAGCGTTTCTAATTTCATTGTTTTTTTCTTTGCAAAGATGAAATTATTTTATTGTTTTCAGGGTTCATGTATGTATGTATGTGAGTTTGTACATTCCACCATAACTTCTATTCGCCTGAACCGATTTTGATAAATGAGGTATCGTTAGATTCCCTAGCTTATTCCAGGTGACATAGGCTAGTAAAATTTTTAAGAAATTGATGGAGTGACCATGGTCCCGCGTTAAAGACTAAAGATGAAAAAAAAATCGAAAATAAGATTAACTATATAATTAATCATCATCTAGAAAATGATGAGTAGATTTCAAAAATATATAACACTATAGTTCAATATCCAGTGATTCACAAAAGAATATCATTTATTGTTTTTAACTTTTTATTTCGTTTCTTGGCAGGGCAGTCGTGTTTTTTAATATTTTTAATTAATGCTTATTAACTTTAACTGTAGATCATCAAGTTTCAAGAATAGACCCAGTATGCCAGTTATTTTTACAGAGTACTGTAAGATGCCCAAGATTTTGTCTACGTGGATTTAGGTTTTTGAAAACCCCGTGGGAAATCTTTTATTTTCGAGGATAAATTGAGCTTGTAAATGCCAATCTTCAAGTCTTCAAAAATATATCCATGAAAAACCAAATGCGGCTTCGTTGCGGTTTGTCTGAAAGACAAACCAACACACAAATAGAGATTTAATTTAAAGTAGTTAATAGAAGTTATGAGAACCCCCAGATCTTATTGAAAGCGACGATTTAGTTTATGGTAGCTTACCTAACACTAAGGAAATACTAACAGGAAAGTAGTTAAGTTTGTTCATTGACCGGACGTGTAAGAAAAGAGGAAGTTATTAAGCTACCTAATGGACTGATATAATATGAAACTGTGTCCTGTCATGTCCTTTACTTCCTAATACGTACATAATAAAGCAGTCATTTGAAGGTTTAACGCGATTAAAACCACGAAAACCTTCTTACAATAATATGAAGTGTGATGTTCAAACAAACATCGAGGTTAACTAACTTGTTGACTTAGTTGATGAGATTTATCTTAGAACGTTTGAGATAATGGTGTTCAAGTAATATGTTTTCACCTTGGAGTTAGATCACTTATGTCGTTTTATCGACATAACTTTGCAATACCAAGGCCTGTTAAAAGTATATCCATACAAATATAATAAATGCGAAAGTGTGTCTGTCTGTCTGCTACGCTTTCACGGCCCATCTATTAAACCGATTTTGATGGAATTTGGTATAGAGGTAGTGTCCCGGGGAAGGACATCGTCTACATTTTATACCGGAAAATTAACGAGTTCACGTAGGAATAAACAAAACCACGACAATTCAGGGATCCGGGATATATAAAGATATGTACTTACCTATATCAAAATCCCCAGTAGGATCGTTTTGTTTTCATAGTTGAGCTCATTTTAACGCAGTTCCTCAGTAAAATGTTTATTTGAGCGTAGTTATTCTGTTTTTCAGCATTCTGTTGCTGCGAGAATAAAATCTGTCAGTTTAATAGTATATAGCTCTTAAACTTGAATAATATTTGTGGACTTGTCAATTATCATAAGAAGCACCCAGTTGTTTGATGTAATTTGATTTCAATAAGCAAAATCTATTTCAATCGAATTTAATTTCGTTTCTGTGTATGGAAGATAATGATCTGTTGAGATTAAACTTGCCTTGAATCTGTAACGTTCCAATATGCGAATGTATAATTATTTCCTGTAGATACTTATAATTTACTCGTGCTCCTTCCATCTGATTAGTGATTATACAACGGATAATTCGTTCAATGGTCTTCGGTGAGACGGTAATGTAACGTAATGACCGCGTGCGAATACAGCCCGACGGTGAGTCACACCGAGGATTCGCCGGATGATTTGTAAGGTTTAAATGTCATTGGACTTGTTGCCTGTTCATTTGTTACGTTACATTTGTGTTGCATTGTGTAACATAATTGCTTAAGTCGAAATAAAATCATCAAATGGTTTGTTTTTAATGGTTGCCGAAAAGATGAAAAAAATAATTAAAAAATGGTTTATTTCAACGTACATTATTAACAAATAATTGTGGCTGAGGCCTTTTGTTAAGCATAAGAAAACCTGTGTCAGAAGGCCTAGATCTTCCAAATTTAACATTTAATATAATCTATTGTTTTTTTTTTAAATTCTAATCATGCAGGCATGCAATGAAGATAGCAAGTGTGCGCGTGTGTGTATGTGTGTATGTGAACGATCACACTTATAAGCGGCCTGATCCACAAATTTAAAGTTGCAAAGCGAGCTATGGAGGGTTAGGCGTTTCCCTGAAGGATAGGATCCGAAATGAAGAACTAAGGTCACTGAAATGGCCAAATAAATTTGCAAATTAAACAGTAAGCAGGTCATGCTTATCGTAAGGGCAATGGCCGATGTAGCCGAAAAGTCCTGGAGTGCAGGAGACGCTGTATAAGTATACTAGTAAGTATAAGCATAGCTTGACTTGATAAGAAAAGGCCATACGTCCAATTCGTTCATGTCAGTATACTCGATAATCATAAAGTATTTATAGTAATTGAATTCGTTTATACCGTTTATGTTATAATACTTACTTGGCACACTTAATCTACTTGGCAATGATGACTTAAGATTTTATACCAGCAGTTCGTATTCGTAAATAATAAGAAAAATATTATTTGTACTTATCAATAATTCAACATGCACAGCTGCATAAATGTTTTCTTAACAAAGTGTGTTACCTACGTATAAATCATTATCATTAGTGTCGAGGTGTGAATCACTATATATTTTGTATCTTTTTTCGTATGTTTTAAGCATTTTATACTGAGATGTTAATCTCTATCTCTATCTCTCTATATCTAATCAAAATCTATTCATGTGGAAGTATCTGAAAGCCCTCTGTATAAATACGTAGGTATCTCAAGGAAACCCCCATCAATACCTAATTAATAGAACGGATCGGCACTCTCAGCATTAAAGATTTCGAAGCAAAGAGAGAGATTAAAACCATGTATTTAAAATATTGAGAGGTTTCTAATATTTTATTTGGAAATGGGAGATTCTAGTTTAGCAATAAATCTTAGATATCGCTCTAGCTAGACATTAAAATTTTGACAGGAAACGATATTAGCGTCGTCTATTTACGACGTCTGCAAAATCGAGACGGAAACGAGAAATTGGTTATTATACTAGATTCCTTTTGGAGATTTATTAACTCTCGTGTTTATCACGTCGATCGAGTTCGAAACGAGCTTTTTACTTTGGATAAAAAGTTAAAAGGCTGGTACAGACAACGCGTTGTTTAAGTTTTTTTTATTCCCGCGTAAGTAATTTTTCGGGATAATAAGAAGCCCATGGCACTCTACAGGTCATCAACTACTATACCCATGCCAAAAATCACGTCGATCCGTTGCTCCGTTGCGGCGTGATTGAAGAAGAAACCAACACATTTTAGCATTTATAATATTACTAGCGAATGCCCGCGACTTCGTCTGCGTTTGAGGTTTTCTGGTTCCCGCGGGAACTCTTAAATTTTCTGAAATAGCCTATGTGCTATTCCAGACTATAATCCTATGTCTGTGCCAAATTTCAGCCAGATCTGTTCAGCCGTTGGGGCGTGATTGAGTAACAAACATCCATACATCCAGACATCCTTACTTCGCATTTATATTAGTATAGAAGTAATATGATTGAAATGGATGAACTTATGATATGTCAAGACTCCACTAGCTGGAAAGCAGATTCTACTGATAAGGCGCCGTATGCTTCAGGTCTAATTAATGAAACTGTAGCCACAACATGCAAAAAACGTGCTCTAGTGGTGGCGTTAATTTTTTTCATACTATCCATTGTATTGATTATGTGGTGTAAAATAAAAGTACATTCATTCAGGATTCATTAATAGGGATGATCCCTATATATCAAAAATAAATTATTACTAACTGATTAATAAATAGAGGGTCTTCCAAAAGACCTAAACCTCACATCCTCGCTTAGTTTCAAGTTTGATAACTATTTTATAATATAGATTAAAGAAAAAAAAGTGCGTTGAAATTTGATGACTTCACAATTGCAAATTTCCATTTCCATACTAGAAGAGCGTTTTTAAGTTTGATAAAGAGTTGCTGGTTTGATTGAGTTGTCATCATCCCTAATGTATGACAACTTCTAGAAGTAGCGTTATCGCGAGGCTTCGCTTCTTTCGAACGTTGTGTGCGTCTAAAGCCTTTCCAGAAAACTGGTTCCTACCAGGGCCCGCCTGCAAAATTCCGTGCGTTGTACGCTTCGCAAAATGGCAGCTTTAAAATTTTCCTTTATAATTCGCTAATTTGCGTGGGACGTAATTGCACAGTTCGCCTCGTCAAAGTAGATCGAGTATTGTTATTATCAAGCCGTTAAATTCTGTTCAGATTAATGGTTAATGTAGTTTTGCTTCCTACGATTTGAGTCGCTTGTGTGAAACTTGTTAGGACTGCATGATATATTAAACTGTTAGTGTTAATTAATATCGCATATTATTCACCATGTTCGTTTATTCTGGTGTGCAAGTTGTAGAGTTATTGGTTTATTTATAACGTATTTTTTTTTTAATTCCCACCCGAACTCCTTAATTATCCAATTTCATTAAAATCGGTTGAAAAGATGGGCTGTTTAAGCGTACCAGACAAACACACTTTCGCGTTTATAATATTAGTATGGAATTATGGATGTCGATGTCCGAGACGGACCCCGTGAATTTAGGTTTTTAAGAGATCTCGTGGGTATACTTGCAAAGAGACTTAAAAAATCCACTAAAAAGTTAGCTTGTTAAAGAATGAAATGTATTCCAGTATGAAAACAACTAGCTACGTAGGAGGCGAAATAAAGCATTTAACTGATTAAACTCCAGTTTTTCTGGGTTTTTCCATCATCGTTATTGTTATAAATTCATCGAAATATAGCTATTTGCCTATACTCTTCTTTAATCCTTAACTGCAATTTAATACATAAATCAGTAATTGCTGTTGTAATGATGTATTGTAATTATTTAATGTATTGTAATGATGATGTGATGTCGCATTCGCGGAAAACATTAATTTCCCGTAGAAAAATAATTATCACTTAAAAAAGCGGGTGTTGAGTTATAGAATGTCTTCTTTCGAATGTCGAAATACTGAGAATAGAAAGAGAAATCTGTGTTTAACTATTCACCAGCTAACCAACGTTTATTAAGTAAGGCCAAATTGTCTTTTGTTTTCTCGCATATGTGTATTACCAACTGTAGTTTTGTTGTTCACAGCAAAAAAACAATGTAATCAGATCCTTTTGGTTGGTCGGCGGAATTTTGTGGTGGAGCATAAAAGTAGAAAATAAACCCTGCACGTACGTGATAGAGGTCGATTCGACCGCAAACGAATCGAGTTGCGTTGTTTTCTAAAGCCGACGGCGGGAGTTGAATTACCAGTAGTGCAGGCTTAATATGAGAACCTCAACGGGATTCCACTTTGCGAATTGCAAAGAAAAGTTTCTTTTTAATTGTATTAATACGCTTCAAAAATTGCGGAATCGGCAGGATTAGAACATTCTGGGCATCGCGTCTTGAGTGCCGGCTGGGCCACGTTTCACTTCACTTAATCATCAGCACTTGATTCTACCCTGGCCTAGGTGTCAAAGGCGCTAAGAGTGCCATAGGAACATTGCTTACACTCAGCGGTTTGGGCTTGACATTTTTGATACATAATATAATATTCAGTTTTTCCGATTATATAATAGATATATTTATTTTTCACACATAATTTGCGCTTTTCAGATTTAGTCTGTCTAAAGAAAGCTGAGAGACGATTATTTAACGTTTCTAAATATTTTGGCAAATTCTGTATAGCACAATCCCTAAACTAAAATGAGAGCCTAGTACCTATTACGAAAGGGATAGCAATATAAATAGAGCTTTCATAATAGTTCAGTTTAGCCTTATTGGCTAAAAAACAATACAGAATGTTCTAGTGCGTTTTAGGAAGTTATTTCTAGTACCTAGGTTTGGATTTCGGGGACACCCGAAATATTTTTAGCAACCATTTTGCACTCTCAAACAGACTATCATACAAATCAACAGTCATTAAGTTTACACGAAAGCAGTCCCGCGCGTAAGCGTATTTCGCACGTACCTATATTTAGAAGTCCCGAAATAGCTCCAATCACGTGCTCGAGAGGTATAAATAGTCCGCATCCGTTCAGTTTCATTCTATTTTTACAACGGCATTAATCACTCTTATTTGAATTGGGTGCGGAAATCTTTGGATAATAATAATAATATTATTATCATCAGCTGTCGTCTCCCTATATCTATCGTCTAATATTATAAAGAATGTGAAAGTGAGTTTGTGATTTTGTTCAGAACAACCGATTGACGTGATTTTTTGTACAGTATACACCCAGTATACTGTATAGACATAACAGACAGGTTGATAAGCTTTTTATCCCGAAAAATCAAAGTGATACCCGGGATTTTGAAAATCTAAAGCCACGCAGACTAAGTCGTGGGTATGATCTAGTTTACCTTAATTTCAAGGGTAAAGTTGACTTGCATATTAGTCCTCGGTTTCGTGCGTTTAATTTGTCTTAAATTCAACGCGTACAAAAACTACTTACTAAACTTAAACTTGCTTTGATATTATTTAGTATCGATAATCCGCACAACAACTTATCGAAAATCCGCATAATCTCTTTACACCCTGCTTCCAATCCGAATCCGAGAATTCGGATTAGATCCGGATCGGATGCAGTGCGAATAAAGCGTAAGAGCATAATAATTTTGTGAACGCTTGACCTCAATGAATAAACGAAATATCTTTTCAACCTTTTACATTTAATGAAATTTCGTTTATGAGACGGTAAGTCTGATTGGACTTCCTAGAAATAACTACCGTTCGTTGTATTTGTGGACTTGACTGATCCGTGAATAAGCAGATGTCATCATGGATTATGACGAATTAGAACACAATCAGATTTTTTGTATACTCACTAAGTTTTTAGACCTACTAACGTGCGAAATGGAATTTTTCGTCTTCATTAGGGTCCACTTAATCCCATACCTATTAAGGTGTTCTAGTCTATATTGCTACATTTGTTTAAAGACGACTTGAATTGACCAGCACTTTAATTTTCATGTGAGATTCATACAAGGAATTGATTTTTAATTTTAATATGCGCAGACAAATATGCTACTCAGACAACAGGTAAACATACGACAGGTAGAAACAAAATATACCACAAAAAGTAATTTGAAGTGCAAAAAATCTCAGACAAAGAACTCATTACTGCTATAACTACTGACATATAAACTTGAGATAGGTATAAAGTAATTCGTGACATTAGGTAGTTAAGTTAACTGGTGCGTTGTATGACGGCCAAGACAGAGTTGGGTGAGTCATGCCGCTCGCCATCTGTTGCAAGGCTTATCAAGGTTCCGAGCTTTGAGTGATCATCGTGACCGCTTGGGGCATACACTTCCCACGGATGCTAGTTTCCTAACTCACTCCCTCTCTAGTTATCCTCATTTTTGAGGGTCGTGACTCTTCTTCTTTCTAGTGTCTAGTTACGATATTGTACCAAGTTTCTAAATAGCAATTGCAAAAATGTTCTTATTTTGATCTTATCAATAGATTTAAGACAACGTTAGTTATTTGACATACTTAAATCCTTATTTCATTTGTCATTACCCAGAACATTTTAAAATTGTATAGATACATTAAGTTTTGAAAATCCTTGTAAATGATTATAATGGGTGTCCAAACATTTTTTTGGACATTATTATGCTTCAGGATGCTCTTTGGCTAAGTAAAATTAGAGACCAAGTAATGTATCTGTGTTTCTAAATTCATTAAAACTACTCGTAGAGGAGAGTATAATGATAGAATCCTACAGCGATCGATGATTAAGTAATTCAAATCACATATCAACTTTGAAAGAGCCGAAACCTGTTGTGGTATCTTTTTAGAATATAGCAGGTTAACGGGAAATTTCCTACGTACTCCATGATGTTCCATCATACAAGTGGTGGTAACTGGTAACATATTTGATCTTATGACGAGCTTTTAAAGATTATTTGGCAACTGAAAAATTATCTCTTAAATTAAAGTACCTATTTCAAGATTCGTCAAATACAATTTACAAAAAATTCTCTAAGAATGTTTTCCGTATGAGGAATTGATTAGTGGAAATTGTGATGTATGTCATAACGTGTTACTTGTCTCGCTTTGTGTTCGTCTGTTGATACAAGTGTCTGGGTGTCGGTGTTATCTATTTCAGGTGTGTCCGCCGCAACAGCTTTGTGTGCCGCTCTGGGGTACGGTGAACGGTTTGCTGCCATTCGTATATCACTAACAATATTGTTTGTCTCTCTCTTTGCAGATGCAGCGCTAGCTGGTGATCTCGCTTCGACTGCACGCCGCGGAGTCTTTGTCGTTTTGCCGTAGAAGTTGTCTAGACACTTCATGCGTCACGAATTAATAGATTCTTCAAGCGTTTGTTGTTTTACTTTAGCGGCGAAATGGATTACTGTTTTAGGCAATTGCGTAATAGATTCTTGAAGCGTTACTTATTGTTCTAGTTAGTGCTTACTGCGGTTTTCTTGGAATTATTTGTACAAGACATTTTCTTGTGCTATTGCTATGGTATCGATTAAATATTCGTTATGCCATTATTTAGTAAAAAGAGAGCTCCTGGCTCACCCACCCACTCACTCACTGGACACTTACTGAGCAACAGACTCAGGAACGCACAGGTCAAATACTTGGTTTCAAAAACTGAAATTTTGCTTAGAGGTTGTTTATAATGTAGACAAGAAATACGACCGGTATTTAGAAATTCCCGAGCGAAGCTGCGGGCGGTCATTAGTTTTGCAAGCTTTTATACAGTTTTTCATCTTTTTTTTTAATCCACTACAAGTTAGCACTTGACTGCGATCTCGCCTGATGATAAGTGATGATGCAGTCATACAGTTGTTAGAGGCAGTTTATGCTATTTTGTCCATGTTGTCTAATAGGTTTGCTTTGGTTTGCTTGATTTTCGTATTTTAATAGGCCCATCATGTTGTATTGATCCTTACTTATAAGAAACTTGATGATGCCCGCGACATCGTCCGCGTGGATTAAGTTTTTTCGATTCCCGCAGGAACTCCTTAATTTTCCGGGATTAAGAGTAGCCTATATCCTTCCCCGGGATACAAACTATCCCTGTACCAAATTTCATGAAAATCGGTTAACAGTTGGGCCATGAAAGTGTAGCAGACAGACAGATTGACAGACAGACAGAAACTCTTTCGCATTTATAATATTAGTGTGGACTATTGAGTTTCGTCAATTTGAAAGTAAGGCCGCCAACTGTTCTTATCTCTACAACATTATTATTATAATATTGATACCGATTTTATTGCACAGTATTATAAGTAATATTTGCTTATCTCCGCGAATGTTTGTTAAAGCGGTCGATTCTTATCGAATTACGTTTAGTTACGGTCGACTTGTCTTTTCTCTTTTTATACCTTCGTTTGATTAGGTTTGCTTCTTACGCAACGGTCGTGTCGAATTTCCTGCTTAATTAAATATTTTCAACCAACTGGAATTAACGATTCTCTTTTTTTATATCTAGATGATAGATATCTAATGTTATATTTAGGCAATCGGTGTCTAACGTGTTATCGATTTGATATCGGTCGGCTACTAATAATTTATATCAAGCTGTGTTTGCGTCAATGGAAGTTTAGATTTTTCGCTGAAATGACGTCAAGTTCTTTGGATAGCGGTAGTTTGAGTGTATTGTGCCATTAGAATGTATTCACTAAATAATGGTTCTTTTATTTATGTTTAAAGTAGTTTTTTTCTTTAGTTACAAATTTACAAGAGACTTGTGAGCTGCACGTTTTTGTACAAATTTTTGATTGTCATTATCCGTGTTCGTTTTATCTTTTTTGATACAGTATCGATAATCGTGTCACTCCAATTATATCGAAATTCGAAGTAGTCCATTGGTCATATTGATACGTGTTTCAGATTTATATCGTCGTTATGAAACTCTCAGATAAATGTAGTCAATCGTAGCATCGTGTGTGATAATAAAACTGATAATAAACAATCGAATGGGCCACCTCATTGGATACAGTGCTAATATATTTGAACTATAATGAATAAAAACTGAAGTTTAAAATCCAAAATGGAGAGAAAGTTGACGCGAGAGGATTTCATGCGGAAAAGTTTCCGAGCGCCAAGAGTGTCTCCCGCTCCAGATCCAGCGGCAACCGTGAATGGAGCACCACCACCTTCACCAGTTTCCCTAGCAATGTTGGAAAGAACGCCACAAACTCCTAGGGCCGAATACGAGGTCACAGCATCCGGTATAGCCCCTAAAAAATTAGAACTCAACAGAGCACATCCAATACATTTAAAATCATTCCAAGCAGAACCTCCTGATGATAATGGTCCTACACCTCCATCAGACGATGTTTTACGTAAACTAGAAAGGCAAATAGGTGAAATGGAACGTGGATTAGAAAGAGCACAAAACGGAACTGTCAAAGTTGACGAAAGGGTTCGATATGCTGAGCATGAGAATTTACTACGCACTGGAGTATCATCTGTAGGAGGCGGCGGTTATTTACCAGCTGATTCTGATACAGAACACGATTCAGTACCGTTTAATAGAAATGAAACTACAAGAAGCAGTACAGGAGCGGCTGCTCCAACAAGTAGACCGGCTACTAGATTATCTCGAACAAATTCAGATACACAACAACATAATTCAGTAGCTGCTACAGCAAGATTAATGAGGAAATTAGCTGATGGCGGTACTAAAGACGAGAAGACGAAGGTTATTTCGAGGAAGGCAATTCAAGCAAGGATGGAAAAGGTTAAGAATTCTGTGGTAGGGACGAAACATGAACATAGAGTGTTGGCAGAGCATAGGGCTGAACCGACGTCGCCGAAGAGTCCAACTTCGCCTGTCTCACCGCGCTCTTCAGTGCAGGTAAAGAAATTGTGAACGTCCTGTAAAAGTCCGAACTTTATCTACATCTATAAGAAAACTTAAAACAAAATATAGTAAACTGACTTAGGTTAAGATCATATTTTATTTATGGTTTAATTATAACTTAGCCGTTTAAATTGGATTTATTTTATTGCGGTACTTTAAATTTGTCATGGGTAATAAAGGTACCTACGTAATTCAAATAAAATAAAAAAATAAAAGTGCATGGAAGGACTTAATAATCAAACGTTACATTAAAGACTAGAAAATAGGGATATATAACGAAGAATAATTAATTCAGGATTAGCAAAATCTTGTGGCGAGCATGATTTTAGAAAATTGTTTCTTATGAACGCATTCTTGCGAACGAAATATTTACTTTATCTTATAGCAAAGCTAGAGCTACCCTGATTGAATTTAATGGCATCACGAGTTATAACGTCATAAACCAACATTTTTGGTTTGATTGAAGTAGTGTATATTATAATTGTACGTCAAACGTCGAGAACCAAAATTTTTTTCAATCAGCCCACTCAACTCACGTGCTTTGTGAATTGTGTTGTGCAGAATGAAGTGTATGAATAGGAATTATCATTGAATAACTTTGCGTAGTTGGTTGGTTTGATAAATGTAGTCGCAGGTTACGCGACATTGACTTGAATAAGGTACTAGTTTTAGGTAGGACATACTCATAGATATATAACAATTTAGGATCTTTAAGGGATCTTTGGATAACTTGCACAATATAGTTTTTTCTGTCGCTGTCACTCTTAGGCGTCCGCAGTACAGCCAAAATGCTGTCAGCATTATAAAAATGAACTAAATCTGTTTAAATGTCCGTGTGTAAGCGGCCCTTAATATTATAACTAGGTCTGTAATGTTAACGTAGGTCTTTTAATCTTAAATATGTTGCTGCTAGAGCTGATGCCCGCCACTTCGTCCACAACGCGTGTATGTTTAGGTTTAAAGCTTACCCATGGAAAAAAGTTGTCTGTGTTACTCACTCTCCGAAATGTCCTCCGAAACTATCGCTTTATCGTCACGTCAATCTGTTGTGTTGCAACGTGATTGATGAACAAACACTTTCGCATTTACAATATTAATAGGTAGTGCCTATCAGTTATACATACTTCAATTTGCCTTTTTTACAAGTTTTTATTTAACTTGCAATGCTTGTGAGTTTGTTTAGGTCAAATCTTGCTACTGAATTTTAAAACAATTATCCCCAATATGAATGACAATTCATGATTAGCTAAGTGACGTCATTCTAAATCCAATATGGCGGACTAGTTATTTTTTATGAACCCGCTTATAATTAGGGTCAATTAAAAAAGGTTTGTGAGAAGAATACGAAAAATATAATGACGTCCCACTAAATTCAATATGGCGGACGTTAAAAGCTTGTTTAATAAAAGTTTTTAATGTTTTGAGGCTTATTTCATTCTTTGTATTGAATGTGCAGAGATATATTAATGCTGAAGATGCAAACTATTTCGTGATCGGCTATCAAAAATGCACATTAAGGGGGCTTTATCGTTTTAATTGCGTCATTGACCGATTAGTTATTGTGTCACCAATTAAAATTGAAATTTTTCTTCGAAAACTTACTGTATTCCGTACAGATAAGGCTGCTTTTTAAAAATCTACCTCATAGGACACTGCAATGGATCTTGAGTCGTTCGGTCTTAATTCAAACGAAACCGAATAAGAGTAATTTTATTGGGAGGATATTAATTAAGTATGAATTATGCGATGAGTAGGGTTGTCAAAGTTATAAAATTATTTTTACATAAAATTATCACTGTTTATTCGCAAGCGCTTATCTCACAAAGCGCTTTGATTTGTTTGAAATTTCACCAAGCTTGATTTGTTGATTGGGACGGATCCCGCGTGCAGGGTGGAAAAAACTACCGAGACGTGGATGAAATTTGAAAAATACATTAAATATTGAAGATATCTTCACTTAAGGATATTATTGTTTTGTTTTTAAAAATAACAATATCTGTATCAAACGTTTAAACTTACATGAACTGGGAATCCAACCAGCTAAAGATACAAAAATGTATTAGTCAGTCACTGTTACTCATTGAACCAATCGTTTGGGTCTATTATGCTTATTAACTTGTTTAAACGTTTATATTGATTTAAAAAATATATTTTTATTCTAATCTAAGGCCATTTGAGTAGAGCTTGCAAGTTTGAGCTAGTATATTTTAATAAGAACAAAACCGTTGCAGATTACAATATTTGCAGCGATCTCTAAGAAAACGTACAAGGGGCGCGGTCGAAAAGGAAAAAGGTATTTTTATGTCGAGACATAATAAAACTTTTTTAATTTTATCCTGCGGACTCTTCCTTGTGATATTAAAATATGTATATGAGAACGTATCATGTTATATAACTATGTAGTAGGTACATATATAGCAAATAATATATGCAACCCTAAATATATAATTGTAAACTGAAATGCGGTAATTTAATGGACTTAAAACAATATTCCTTGAATGTACTCAATATTATATCGGTACCATAGTTTGTAAGCAAAGTAAGTGTTTAGACAGACGGATGGCATTAGGACCGCACGTAGTTTTGATGCAGGTGTGCCAACGGCACAATAACTCCAGTTTCGCAGTCGGCGTGCAGTCCTAATGCAGTCCGTCTGTTTATACCCAAAATTGTAACCGAGAAAACTTGCTTATTCGTTCAAGTATTAACTAACTTTATTACTTAGTTATTTATAGAAATACTTACCTAAAAATAAAATAGAAACAACCGTTTTTGACAACCCTATTCAAATAGTCGTTAAGTGCTACTTCGGTTTTGAGCAGTGAGAAATAAAATAAAATGTTCTCAAGTGAAATATGGTATTATATAAAAAGCTATTTTTCGAGTTCCGTAGTCAAGAAGGAACCCTTATAGATTTGCTGTTTCCTGGTACTAGAAAGCTGTACTTTGGCATTTTTAGGGTATATACAAAATATTAATTACACCGACAAAGTGGTAAAATAAAAAATTTATCATTTTTTTTAAGGTAACTAGTAACTCCCCTACACAGTCCATATTGTAAAGTGGGGATGAATTTTGTTTTCTCGGCTATGCCATAGTGTGCGGTGTCAAGGTTAGGTTTTAAGTGTTTAGATTGTTTTAAGATATGTGAAAAAAATCATGGCAGTAGTATATAATAAGGAAGTGAAAAGGAAAACCATCGCAGAGCTAAGTGACGGGTAACTACGGAACCCCGCATTGCGCACTTGGCCGGTTACTAGTTTTGATACACTACTTTGATACTTGGCGAAGATTTTTAAGCGAAATTCTAACATGGACTTACATTGTTATCCATACCTATATTTAACAATAGAATCATAAAATAACTATTGGTTTTTACATGAGATTTCATTGTCGATTAGATACTATTTTTATTACGATTTCTCATCATGAAATGAGATGATAATAAGGATGACAAGATGATAATAATATTATTAATTTTAGTACTAGATGTCTATTTATGTTTTAATTTTTTCGCTAACCAAATAACTCATCGTAAATTTTTACTTTTTTTACAGGTAAGCCATTCACTTATTTTTAAAAGAGAGCCACTTACTTGGATTTCGGGTAAGATACTAAGTATTTATTTAAAGTTACTCCACTGTTATCACTGTTTTTTCTTATGGTTTCAGTCTTCTATGTTATAGATATTCAACTATGCAGGGTATCTAATAAGCAAACATTCAGACTGGTCAGTGGTCAATATTATGGCATAATATACTTCTAGATAGATACATTTTAAAATTTTAAATTATTCCATTTTGCAAATCAGATTTATTTCGATCGACCAGATTAGGTACTGACGTCGTTCGTGTTAGGTCATGAAAAAGACATTCGTAATTAATCATTATACCTCCTTCACAAGTGTAAGTCCGTATCTATAAACATCGATAGTAACAGGCATTTCATCGAGAACCCGTTAGGAAAACAAGTCATAATTAACAAAATTAAAAAACACGACTGCCCTGCCAAAAAAAAATAATATAATTAAATAGAATCTTATTCACATTTTTATTATATTATTTTTTTTGAATCAATGGATATTGAACCATAGTGTTATATATTATTGGAATCTACTCATCATTTTCTAGACGATGATTATATAGTAAATCTTATTTTCGTTTTTTTTTTTCAAAGGACATGACCAGTAATTGCCCTCCGATTCGGGACAATGATTTCCGTTTTTACAGTAAGGTTTAAAAATTCAAAACGAAATTATTATGGATTTATTATTCCAAATAAGGTCAGGGTTCAAATGACAAAAAAACCAGTACGTTTATTGTTTAAATCTTGAGCGTCCGCTTTCCTCTTTAAGCACTACTCCATTTTGACGTTCCATTATATCCATGCCTAATAATAATAATCTTGTAACCCTACATGAATACCATTTAAGTACCTGAGTCATTATATTATGAATGATTTATTTTTGATCAATTAAATAGTAATGAAAAGGAAATGTATGTTTGGTTTATAATTATTTTTATTTATTGACAAGTCTCAAACTAATAGATCGAACAACGTATTTTGAAATACTGCGTTTAAAGGAACGCCCTTTCACATTGCATATGCTGCCATCTGTGGTTAAATAGTTGAACTTGTTAACCAAAAGTAGTAACCAATACTTAAAAATATTTTCTAGACTCACCACAATAACTAGCGCCATCTAGTGTGGGAAAGCAGTTTTTGGTGAAACTTTTTTTATTTATTTTCTCAGTTTTCAGAGCCTTCAGACTCCTGAAACTTTTTTATTTGAAAACTATAAAATATAACAATTACAATAATAAAGAAATAATACTTGAAAATATTTTTTTAGACTCGCTCAACACAATAAATAGCGCCATCTAGTTCGGGAAAGCAGTCTTTTGGTGAAACTTTTTTGTTCATTTTCGCAGTTTTCCGAGCCTTCAGACTCCTGAAACTTTTTTATCTGAAAACAGTGAAATATTGCAATTACAATAATAAAGAAATCATTGCTGAACATTGATTTTTGACACCTAGGCAAGCTGCCATAGTTCCACCGGTCAAGTCCTTTAGTCTAATGCGGGACCATGATCACCCCATCAATTTTTTTTTAATTTTACTAGCCTATATCACCCAGAATAAGCTAGGGATCCTAACGATACCTCATTTATCAAAATCGGTTCAGGCATATAGAAGTTATGGTGGAATATACAAACTCGTATACATACATACATGAACCCTGAAAACAATATACTCCTTTTTTCAGGCAGTCGTATAAAAATGAAGTTGAAATTAACAAAACCCCTTTGGCAATGATTAAACATGCTAATGAATGTCGCCGCGCGCTAACGAGCCGGGCGCGGCACCGGCACGCCAGGTCGAGGTCGCGCTGAAAACCGTGTTTCTATCCATATCACACAATATGTTATCCATACTTCCATAAGCTAGTAACAGCGTCGTATCGTGTGCGCAAGGTGCACAAATCCTCTGTGGGGTCGAGTGTACGCTTTTACGAGTTAAAGACAACCGACTGATAATTAATTATTAGAAGATTTATTTTGTGACGACAACATTAAACAGGATTATTATAATTTTTGTTCCGAAGAAAATCAGATGCCCACATACCCAAGCCAGCTAAGATGAGTTGCTGTTGAGATGATGATGAAGGTTGTCCTGCGCCTTTAAAGATTTGAACAATTATAAATGGTCTTCAAAATTGAAAAGTTGATATTTCGAAGTTCAACAGGATGATGCTTCAGAAAAGGAATCCCTATATGCCGAGAGCGTATGAAATTAATAAATGAAAAATTTCATTTGAGATTATAAACGATCAGTAGGCACGATGATATTATATAGACGTACTGTACGTATGAGTACCAGAGTACTTACTCTGAGTTTTAATTCGATTGATCGTATGAGCATTCGATGACATTAGCGTCAAAGTAAAATGAACTTAAAAGTATGAATATAGAGCTCAATTTCGTGTATGCATTCATATACGTTTACGTATACGATACGTTTCCAAATTTAAATCTTTTGTAATGAATTTGTGACTTTAAATCAAGCGCTTTTGGGTCCATTTTACTGTGACGCTAATGTCATCAAATTCTTATACGATCAATCGAATTAAAACTCAGAGTAAGGGTAAAGGACTGTGATTCCATTCAATGCTTAAGGAATAAATACCTAATCGATTTTCAGTATAAAATACTTTTAGTAGGGTCTATCATATCGTATTTTACCAATCTGAAAGCAAAGATTTCAAAATAAACGAAGCGAGTTTTATGTGGAAGAAAAGTATGAATGAGAAAATTCTGGATTTGATATCATCTTTTATCTGTGTATTAGGTATGCCATAAATAAATTTTTATTCCGAATTACTTCAGTGTCACACTTTAACAGGAAAATTACACATAAGGCTTGTAATATAATTATACCATTTTAATTTTACACCTGAGATTTGCTCATAAAAACCTTTAGTTTAGCAGGAATACCATAAATTCAGCCAATCACAACAATTGATACTGTAACAATGATTGATGCAGAAGATACGCGGTCGCCCTGGGGATTGTTGATCGATGACGCGATAATTTTTTCGATCTGATTAGCCTGTTTTGTACATCTCCGCTCTGCTCCGCTTCAATGGACAGGCACCCTAACATCTAGCGTCGCTAGCGCCGCTAGCGTCACGTCGGGTAGGCGTGACACTAGCACGTGGCAAAACGTTATTGATTAAATGTAAAAAAGGGTTATTAACGTATTGAGTTCGTTCTACATGACAAGTTTCTCGCTGGATCTTGATAAGCTAGAATAGCATTCCAATGTCCAACCCAGTAGTAGATTCAAATTACGATTCAAAAACATAGGTATGTACGTAAAATTTTCTTTTGGAACGGAGTTCCATAACGCGAGTTGCGAAAGGGGGCTAGACGGAAAAAATTAAGACCAAAAGTTGTAACGACACTTTTTATACGACTGCCTGAAAAAAGGAGTATATTGTTTTCAGGGTTCATGTATGTATGTATGTATGTATGTAAGTATGTATGTATGTATGTGAGTTTGTATTATTCCACCATTAGTTCTATTCGCCTGAACCAATTTTGATAAATGAGTTATCGTTAGAATCCCTAGCTTACTCCGGGTGACATAGGCTAGTAAAATTTGAAAAAAAACTTGATGGGGTGACCATGGTCCCGCATTAAAGACAAAAGTTGATTTTTTTTTTCGAAAATAAGATTTACTATATAATCATCATCTAGAAACTGATGAGTAGATTCCAAAAATATATAACACTGTAGTTCAATATCCAGTGATTCACAAACAAATATCATTTAATAAAAATGTGAATCAGATTCCAAAGGCTATATATGCAAATCGCTTCTTAAGGAGGTAAACTCCGAAAATAATATAGCAGGGCAGTCGTATTTTTTAATTCGTTAAATTAATTTTTTCTTGTTGCTATAGTTGTAAGCCGTGCGGCGTGCGCGTGTCTCTCTGTCTGTCTCTCTCTTTCTCTCTCATAGAAAGCAAGCCAGCAATTTTCGTTTCGTCTTTCTATTTCGCATTGAACAGTGTGGTGTCGCGACGATTATTTTTGTTGAGTGCATACAGGTTTTTTGTACATAATAAATAATAAAAAAGTAATAACAATAATGAATCCTGACAGTGTTTCTGCACAAGTTCCGGATATCGCTGATGAACTTCGTTCCATTCGGGTGTCCCTTGACACCTCTCAAGTTTTTTTTTTAAATTGGAAATGATGAAAAATGCTAATGAATGTCGCCCGTGCTAACGAGATGGGCGCGGCAACGGCACGGCAGGGCAAGGTCGCGTTAAAAAGCGAGTTTCGATCGCTTTTGTCGGTTACCATATAAAGTCATTGAGATAACGCATTGTTTCTCGCTTACGAATATTTTTTTTTTGTTGTAACATGAAATATTACTCACCTTTTCGTAGAAATTTTTTAAACTCTTGATGCGCCGCCTTATAGTGTAAGACATAAATCATAATGCTGTGGCGTTGTATGTTGAAGTTTGACATTTTTCTATTCCAATGCAAGTTAAACCTGGTGGTAATTAATGATACAGTCAAGATGATAGCGGGCCAGCCTAGTAAAGTTATGGCAGCTATATTAATTAAACCCATACCCCGAATCGGTTTCTACGTGGCATCGTACCGGAACGCTAAATAGTAAGTTGACGTACCGATGAATACACATGTTAACCAGTAGATAGATAATTTTTTTAGATGATTAAGATAATATTCAAGTATCTATTTAAGATGTTATAATTCGATTTTTAATAAATGAAATGATTATTGTGTGCTTAAAATTACTGAAAACATTTTTTTTTAAACCAAATTTTTCATGATACCATTCACGATAACCGCGTGAGTCACAAATCGGACAGTTTTCTCTACGTCACGCGAAAATGTAGAGTGTAAACAATAAACGAATCGCCAAGTCGATCTATTTCGAACCGTCCTTGACTCGCTGTGTGAGTCGGATAACGGGTTGTTGACTAATGTAGATGGTTTGGTTTTGTTTGTTTACATGAATGTACTAAAAAACTGTTATCCTGTAGGTTGCGTGGGTCAAAGTCAAATGTATTGCTTACGAGATGCATGCAGTGCAATCCGCGTGGGTTAAGTTTCTTAATTAATTCTGTGCAAACCCTTTTAATTTTTTATAAGCTACATATTATATGCAAAAATCAAGTTGATCCGTGCGGCGTGGTTGAAGGACAATCCGAAACACAAACACAGTTTCTCGCATTTATAATTTGAATAGTTTATTTTCGTATGTTCGAGTATAAATAAACGAAGAAACTGTCTGACTATATTAACTTGCAGTTCAAACCAAAGAGTCCAATGAGAGAGGGAGACAAATAGTCAAAGAACTATTGCATGTTGGTTCTCTCTGAAGCGTAGATAAGAACTAAGAAGGGTTTTTGAAACATTTCAACGGTATCTTTTAAATTATCACCATCTCACAAATTTCAATATTGTAATTTCAATTGTAATAAAGCAAAGGTGTTCATAAATAGTTATAAATAGCTCATATTTCAATAATTAATATGCGGCGTACAGATTTTCTTGAGATATTTCATTACGCAAACATATCAGGTCTTGCTTGACGCACTGAAGCCCTGTGTAGGAAGCCTTATATTACATTAGGTAAGTTGTCCAGTGAACACGCAACGCCTTGCGCTCTATAGCTTGCCGCGAATTAAATGCTTCTCATAACTGACCCACCCCGGCTTAGCTTTGCTTGAGTGTAATTTCGGATCATCCTTTCTTACTGGTGGTCATTATAATATATGCCTTCTAGAGTCAAATGTTAGAGCTGTACGTTTATATAAGTCGGAAGGACTGGGAACCCCCCCGCATTACTAGTCACTTTTACTCCCTCAAGAAAACTACTACCAATATGTGTTTAAATTAATGGACACGAGCCTTGGCAATGAAATTAAATTGGAGTTTATTTCTATATAATTTTTAAGTGTCATCTTGAAATAGTAGTTTGTGATATTTACTGCACGAGAGCAGTAAAATCTACAAAAAAAAAAGCACGAGGGCAGTAAGTAAATTTAACTTACAGGCCCTGTTTACTGCTTCTGTAAGTACATTTTTCGAGCAAGTTTATTGAAAAAGGATTTTTTTTGCAATTTTGCTGCGATAGTATTGTTATCGTATTAAGTAAGTATGTAGTTGGAGGTTGCTTGCATTATAGTTTTCCATCGCGTATCGCCTGTGATGGAACCTCGGGTGTAAGCTAATAGCTCTTCCAGTAAGGTAAGGAAATTCGAACTCTATTAGCTTATATTATGATTGAGTATGATGTTGCTAATTTTGGTTTTACGATGTTTAGACTTTAAACATCGAGATGAATTTATTGTATCTAAGGAATCCCATGAGATTTGTAACACCTGGTTGGGCACGCCGCACGACACGACAGACTATAGGTATTTTATGTAATCGGATGAGAACAAAACTATATTTTTAAGTCTTCAGCTGTAGGCCTAGCATATTAAGTACTATTTACTACATATCATAGATAGACACATTGCTTGATATTACACACTTGTTCGATAGATACACTGCTTTTAAAACTCGTTTTTGTTGATTTTACAATATGACAGCCATAAAGAGAAGAAGCCATTAGAGCCGAATTAAAAAACTTATTCCAGACGGACGCAGTGGTCGCTAGAATCAGCTAGTTAACTAATAGTGTAGGGTTTCTCGAACCCATCGCTCTATCATAATATCTTCATTATTATAGTCTTGATAAAAGTACTATAAAAATTCAAATTCTTTTTTTTTCCCTTTGATATCGATTACATTTAGCAAGTTCTCACTTAACGTAGTATGACGCACGCACTGTTTCTATTTTTGTGGAAGTTTGAATTAATGAAACTGCCGTCCTTCCCAATAATAACTCTTGATTCCATTGTTGATTCAAAATAAAAGTCGCTGAGGAAACCGTCAGCGGGGCTGTGACGCAACATGCTAGGGGTAAATGCAATCGTACCTTTACTCAGCAATAACACCCTCAAAACATTACTCTATACACGCGAAAATGAACCTTAACTTAACTGTGTAAAGCAGGAAGTAGTATATAGTTTGTGACTTTTATAAGACATTTACATATTACTACCCTATATTAAAAAAAATAGGGTGAACTCACTTGAAGCCCCGCGTATCCCGCAGTGAGCTTTCGGACTCCGTCCCGAACGGATGTCCGTTATATTGTAGCCACGCGGAAGTGATGTAGTTTATAGTTTTTTATTGGTAAATTTTGCGACTATGGCCAGGAAACGGGTAAGGGTTGTTGCTAGGGTGAAGTGTAGCGGTTATTATGTTAAGTTGTTTTGTTATGAATAGTTGTGGACTGTTATGTTGTGATGATATGATATGATTATATTTTTGTGAACAGCTGATAGTCGTGATATGTACCTCATATTTTTGATACGTGTTTCTTTGAGTTTTAGATTAGAATTTGTAACTTGCTTCTTTTAAATTTTTATTTTCTAATTTTGTTTACTTTATTTTGAGTTAGTCCTCACTTCCGAGTGCTCCGTCAATAGATGATACCTACTAATTGCATTTATGATTTTAATAAAGAATGTGCAACTATATTGAATTAGATTTAGTCTTCACACTTTTCGTAGGAAACATTACATAGCCATTAGCCATGATTCTTGTGATTTAAAAAAAAATATGCGCCGAATTGAGAACTTCCTCCTTTTTTAGTTTAGAAGTCGATTAAAAAGCAAGTACCTTTGCCACTACAGGTATCAGTATTTTTACATCAATAATAAAGTTATAAGTCAAACTTTGGTAAAAAGTAGTAGAATCCTGATTTTTGCAAGCTAAACTGACCTTTTTATACGACTGTCTATGTAATCATCATCTAGAAAATGATGAGTAGATTCCAAAAATATATAACACTATCGTTCAATATCCAGTGATTCACAAATATCATTTAATAAAAATGTGAATAAGATTCTAATTTATAAATGTCACCGTAAGATTGTAAAAACCGTTAGATTATAATCTAACTCGCGAAATTGTAAACTGTCGAAAGATTACAATTTAACGCATTATTTTTCGGTTGATTGTAATCTGTTAGGTATATTAACCCGATAGAACCTAAGTGCCATTTCCGAATAATTAATTAAATAATATTTCCTAAATATAGTTTTCTAAATATACTGTACATCAATTGATCAGTCGCGGTCTGATAATGTTTATCAGTTCTCAAATTAGATTCTTTATAAAACTGCGTACAGTAAGGTCTAAAACGCCTTAACAAGGTATTTATTACGTGCCAAGTTAGCAATAGTTTTCTTGCTTTGAATTCAACGAAGAGTTTTATTGAGTTTCTTTTATAATACTTAAAACTCATTTCCTAATTTCAAGTTGACACATAAGCATCATCGCCATGGATGTAGGAATCTGGGATCATCACATTTGTTAAAGTGACATTTTATTAAGAAAAATTATATAAACCTAGCTGATTCCCGTGGAAAAATTTTCGGAATAAAATGTAAGTAGTAATGTGTTATTCCAGACTATAATCTATCTATGTGCCAAGTTTCATCCATATCCGTTCAGCCGTTCTCGGGTGATTGAGTAACAAACATCCATCCATCCATCCATCCCAATTCAGCTTTCGCATTTATAATATTAGTATAGATTAAAAAAACGGTTTGCTTCATCATTTCTGTTTAGTCCTACTGCAGCATCCAATGCATGTAAAATAAACTATGCCTAATCAAACCACATATCGACCATCTGACACAGATGTGTGCATGCAATTATGAACCTTATGGTGGTAAACACTTTCAGACTGCGACTGTATGTAACTCGTTGAGTAAACAGAATCGATTGTGTAACTGGCGCGTTTGAATGTTTGTTTTGATCTCGGTGCTTTTCCCAATGACCCGGTTGCGATTGTGAACTTAGTCCTGGAGATAATTGGTATTGTGTAGAACAGAATCGCATTGACCCTTTTGCTGATTTGTTTGGTGTCCTAGATCTCGTGATACAAATATTGTTCACGTGAAAATGATTTAGAACTGTGCAAAAGGGTTCAATATTTACAGATATTTTAAAAGTAAGCATCTAAGTATTACCACTTGGTGATGGTGATAAGTACGGTATCTTAAAACTAAAGCTAAGAGTTCCATATGCGCCCTGTTCTGAATAAAGATATTAATAAGCGGACATAAGCTATAAAGAACAATACGTTCTGAAATATTGGTCAATCCTTGTTTGAGACCGGTCTTAGATCGAGAATCTTATTAGCTGAAATCGGTTTGTTAATTCGGGCATTAGCGAAGCGAGCGCGAATTTGAGTGTCAGCATTTTCTTGCCAAATTGAATTGAATTGAATTACTCAATACTCAATATCATTTATTCAATATAGGTACACTGTAGATACACTTATTGACGTTAAAAATTACTTACTTATAAAACATGATAGTGATAATTGTTTACGGTATCTTAAAACTAAAGCTACGAGGGTTCTAAACGCGCCCTGTCTGAGATCTTGCCCACAACAAACTCAGCCGGTTTTTTTTTTATCACCATCTCACAAATCATCTTAACTAAGGAACTATCAGAATTGAATTAGTAGTATGTAGCAAGTCACCGTGCAGTTAGATGTTGTTACCATGTGGACAGTGGATAATAGATCGAGTTACGTTGCATTACGTAACAAAACATCCAGTACTTCACGGTTCGATGGCCCACGCGGAGTTGGGCGCGATCGATAGCTACGGAACTTACGGAAGGCGAATATGGATTATTATAACTACGTAAAGAAGTGTATAGTAATTAGTCGCACTTCAAACTTTCAAACCTCAATATTCTTTAATCAAATAAACTTTTACGAGTGCTTTTTTATCGTCGAATAAATCTACTGCTGTTGTTTACCGCACTTGTTTACCCAAAAGGTAAACAAGTAATATTTTGCTGAAACGAATACGATATGCGCTAAGCACGGCGCTTAGGACGTTATTTAGTTCGCAGTTACAACGTCCTAAGTGCCATACTAACGATGAAATCCTAGGTGACGCGTCGTTGTCGGTAGACCTACCCTCCGATTGTGTAAGGAAATCGTAATCGTAACCGTTCGTCAAACGGATAATTCGACCTGTTTTCAAGAATGTAATGAAGGAGTTCATTCATGTCTGCACGTCAAAAAACGTGTATGCTAAAACTCCTTAGATTAATCGAGTGATACGTTTTAAGCTGTCAAATGATTACGATTCGCTTAGACAATTGGACCTCTGAGTAAAGACCAGAGGCCCAATTGTCTAAGTCAATCGTATTCATTTGACAGCTCATAAAGTATAACTCGAACTTTTTAAAGAGTTACATACATGCGTTTTGACGTGCAAGCATCTGTGACCTCCTTAAACAGGTCGAATTATACGTTTGACAGACGACTACGATTACGATTTCCTTACACAATCGGAGGGCTGAAACAATAATTTTGAAATTATAAATTCCCATGCCTCCTTACTCATCTGAGCTATGGCGCCTACCGCTGCGCTGGGGCGTTCGTCAAATCATGTTTATTATGTTCCCAATTTTATTTTTTATTATTTCAGCTCCCAGCTAGATCTTTACATACTGTTATTTTAATCTATTGACAGATTAAAATTTTTGGTTTCATATTCTATTATCTTAAAGGCGATCAGTGACTTTGCAACATTGATTAAAAAATGTGTGCTCGAATTGTGGCAAGTGAACTTTGATGGTTTAGTGATAAGTTGCAATCTCGAGATATTAGCGGTATGGGCGTCAAGTGCAGATATTTGGTGAATATAATATCAATCAATTAGTGCATGCTTTTTCACGTTACTGTGTGTTTGTTTTGTTGTATTAGAAACTAGAAAGCACAAATTGGTAGAGGTCGGTCTAATCAAATAAACCGGCCAAGTGCGAGTCGGACTAGTACACAAAGGGTTCCGTACCATCGTACAAGAAAGATTTAACAATATGTACCGACTATTATATGGCGATCCATTGAATTTTTTACTTTATTTTATTTTATTAATATTTGTTATAGCAGCTAAAGTATTATTAAACTCTTTGAAAATTTCATGTCTACCCATACGATAAACTTGTATTTAAAAAGCCTTTTTTGCACATATTAAAACTTGTACGATGATACGGAACCCTTCGTGTGCGAGTCCGACTCGTACTCGCTGAATTTTTAGATTAGACCTCTGTTACTAAATAATAATATAAATATATAACTAGTGGTTCGCCCCGAACTGAGACCTCGCGGTATCCATTCACTGCACCGTACGCATTAAAACGCGCCGAATCTGATGACGTCAATCGTCATCCGCTTGTGTGGATGGGATACGTATACTCGTACCTACTGTATTTTACTAAAATGCAGCTCGTTCGGTGAGCGGGTGTTATGTAACATATGATTTCATAATAAAAAAATAAAAATATAGATTTCAACAGATTTAACGTTTTAAATGATTGATACTCGATACGATTTAAAAAATCATCCTGCGCCCGCTTCATACTACAAACATCATTTATCATAAATTCTATCTCTAAACAGAGGCCCTATTCTAGTGTCTACCTAGTCTTAACTGAAAGAGACTTATGTTAGCTACTTGAAATAGGGTTATTTTTCGGGTTTAACTTCGAGGAATGGCATCATTATTTCAGACTAGCTGATGTCCGCGACTTCGTACGCGTGGATTGAGGTTTTTTGGTTCCCGCAGGAACTCCTTATTTTTCCGGGATAATAGAGCCTATGTCACTCTCCAGGTCCTCAACTATACCCATGGCAAAAACCACGTAGGACAAATCAACAAGGACAAACCAACAAACTAATAAACCAACAAACAAAACACTTTCGCGTATTTATAATATTATATTAGTATGATAATATAAAAGTAAAATAAAAATCCACCTTTGGTCGTAAAGCAAGAACCATTTCTTTTATTACAGCTAAATAGGTAATGTTAGCGGTAATAGGCTCATATATTATTCCCGTGGAAGCCATTAACTTGGGCTGGTCGTGGAGTGTGCTTGATGTAAAAATATGTCGGAAATTGGGTTTGATGCCCGCGACTTTATAAATTTATCCACACGTGTATTTTAAAAACTTTTTATCACAGAAAATCGAATGCTTTATTTGAATTTGAGGCAAGAGTGAGGCATCTTCTAGGCAATCGCGTTTCGTGACCTCATCATTACTTTGCACTAAGCATGATTGTCGTCAAGCGCAAGCCTATCTCGCAATAAAAATAAAAATAAAACCGTGAAAAAAGTTGTCTCCCCAGGTCTTCAATTACTATGCCCATGCAAAAAATCACGTTCGCGTTGATCCGTTGCTCTGTTGCGGCATGATTAGAAAACAAACAAACACACTCTCGCATTTTGTATGTGGAACGCCACATTAATATTAGATGGACTTGTTATACTAAAATAAAAATTATAGTAGCAAAACTAGGTATTTAGCTACAGTATGTGCAGGCGGGGCGTCGGTTTCCACTTTCCATATTTTACTGTCGATGGTACTCATGGTGACGTCGAAACTATTATAGAATGTAGACTAGGATAAAACTAAAATACAATAAAGTATTGTAATCTTGGGAGCAGTAGTAAGTAAGCCTAACTACATACAAATCGCCGATGTCGTGGCTCGATGCGGTCCCCGGTGACCCATTTTCTCTTTTCAACGTCAAGTTTATTTTTCCGACCATCGGCACCGCCGCTACGGTTATATCTACGGTATACCTACGGGAACATGCTTAACGTATTTCTTGGATACTCTGATTCTACGTTGTTATTTTATTTTGTTTGCTAGTCGACGTTTGACTGCCATAAAGTTCAAAGGAAACCGGTGCCGGCACATATACTGAAAAAAAAATTATAGGTGCTAATAAATATTTTAGCAGTTAGCTATTTAAATTTTTGCTTTAGTTTATGAAATACACACTAATATTATAAATATTAAA
This sequence comes from Erebia palarica, assembly GCA_964035005.1. Lineage (NCBI taxonomy): Eukaryota > Metazoa > Arthropoda > Insecta > Lepidoptera > Nymphalidae > Erebia > Erebia palarica. The sequence continues at coordinate 23,045,370 of OZ035993.1, read as the reverse complement.
GTGGTTCTGTCTCTCAATCACGTCGCAACAGAGCGGAAAGTCCGTGCGAATATAGATCGGGTCGGCTAGTGAACAATAAAGAAATTGCCGTTAGGTGCCAAGGATTCCAAAGACCTTCATTTAACAGGGATCTTAGTATATAGCTAAATCGGTCCATCTGCAAGGAATATTAGGATTAATGTAGCCCAATTCGCCAGTCATTTGCGCTATTCTTCGAGCCATACGTCATTAGAATGCCATGGCGACGTCACCGGTAGCGTAGCCTATTCAGCGACCTTTGGTTATCAGTAGGTAACTAAAGGTCGCCAAATAGAGTAACCAAGCCTTCTCAGTTGGGCGAATGGCTGGCAACTGAAGTTAGGATTTTATTGGCTAGATCTTCAAAGAGTGATTTAGTTATATATTTTTAAAATGTGAATTATTTGGCTACGCTGCTGGCGACGTCGCCATGGCGTCCATATTAGATATACCGTATGGGTCTTGACTCTTAACCTTCCCCCGAACACGAGGTGAAGGCGAAACCTTATAGCAGTAGATTATGAATGTGCTGCAATATATCCCCTGGAGGCTTGGGTGGTTTGTTTGGGCCTTAATTAAGCAACAAATCTAGATTAATACGCCTATTTACCTCGAACCTTGAACCGTAAAGGCGCGGTGAGGTATTTATTTACAGGTATTTTACCACACCTGCCCGTAGGTATTCGCTCGGGTGACGGGTATGAAGTATGAACGTTGTTTAACGATTAGTACTTAGCTTACCTACACCTGTTATTACCTCTTTAGTCGAGAAGTCTGCTTATTAGAATGCTAGTCACGGTCCTGGGTTTAATTCCGAGTCGAACCAAAAAAGTTTTGAATTTTTTTGACAAGTTCTCACGGAAGTTTGTTCTGTACCTCGGAGAGCACGTAAAACCATTCGTGCGCGTGATCTCTTTCCTGTTGTGTTGAATTGCCGAACCATTGGACTTCATAGTCCAATGTTTCGGCAATTCTACACTCTCATGAGTGTAGAAATAGTTTACTGTAAATAATATTACCATACAATATTTCTTCAGTCTCAGAGTAGCATACAAGCTTGGAGTTTTATGCTGACGAATATGAAGAATTTTCCAAAACCCAGTAAACTTAGTCAGGCAAAGTCACGCTTTATACCTCGATAAGAACGTCGTGCAAAACAATGCAATAAACTAATTACTCTAGCGGCACGCTATGATGGCCGGTTTGACGTTTGTCCGCTCATGAAGTTCCGTATTAATTAATAACGACTTTGAAGGAAATAATTGTATTACTTTATTGACGATAGTGATGTGCAGAGATTCATAAATTTTATCGAATGTAGTTTTAGGTTTAGGACTCAAAATTTATTTATTAAATTGATTTCTTAAATGTATACAAGTGTAGAAAAATCAGTTTGCACCATTTAAGGGGTGAATGTACTTGTGAATATGAACAATTTTCACTATGTGGACAAACCTCTGAAATCGCAAAAAAATATCAATAAAATAGATACCTTTTGTGGCACCTTTTTTGGTATCTTTTGTATTCATATGTTTCTTGTGTGCATATAAAGTATGTATATTCATTTTCGTTCAAATATTCAGTTCGTTCAAATAAATTAAATAAACATATACATTTTTGTTTTATTAAACCTATTTAATCAGGTACAAAAACAAAACTTAATTGTTTTTTGTTCGAGAATAAATTGACATTCCACATCACTATTGTAATGTGTCAAACCGGCCATCATAGCGTGCCGCTAATATAATAAAATTATAAATGATTTATTTATTTCATGTAGGACAACTTGTGTCACTTATAAAACGTTAAGACTCTACCACCGGTTCGGAAAGGTGATTCTACTGAGACGAGCCGGCAAGAAACTCAGCTCTTTTCATAGTTATAAGTCATTTATAAGTATTACACTGACTTGTGGGTCACTGGATGCGAGGCCGGTTGCTTCCAATAGAGCTTTGACTTTCAATATTAGTTAGTTTGACTAAAGTGTATTATTATTTATTATCAACTCGAAATAAACCTCGCTAAATCTATTTATACTAATATTTTAAATGCGAAAGTTTGGATGGATGTATGGCTGTATGGATGGATGGATGGATGTTTATTACTCAATCACGCTAAAACGACTGAACGGATGTGATGGAATTTGGCACAGACATAGATTATAGTCTGGAATAAAACATTGGCTACTTTTTATCCCGGAAAATTAAAGAGTTCCTGCGGGAACCGAAAAACCTCAATTCACGCGGACGAAGTTGCGGGCCATTATTTAGTACTTGGATAAATCTTTCAGTTTCCTTTTCTCTCTGATTGCCTATAAATTATTGAGTTAAAATATTTCTGACAATTCAATAAGCCTGGGTGGCTGGCCCAAATAAATACAACTGGATGGCAGTTGTATAGTCCGCGCGCCAGCTCTGAGGAATCGGGGGCTGAGGTAGCGGGCGGGTGCGCCCCGCGTCCGACCGTCGCCTCATACCCCGCACACTCCCCCATACTAGTGCCGACCGTGACGTGAGTGTACGTTTTATCGAGTCCTCATTATACGACTGCCTGAAAAAAGGAGTATATTGTTTTCAGGGTTCATGTATGTATGTATGTATGTATGTATGTATGTATGTATGTATGTATGTACGTATGTATGTATGTATGTATGTATGTATGTATGTATGTATGTGAATTTGTATATTCCACCATAACTTCTATACGCCTGAACCGATTTTGATAAATGAGGTATCGTTAGAATCCCTAGCTTATTCCGGGTGACATAGGCTAGTAAAATTTAAAAAAAAATGATGGGGTGACCATGGTCCCGCATTAAAGACTAAAGTTGAAAAAAAAAACGAATATAAGATTAATTATATAATCATCTAAAAAATTATGAGTAGATTCCAAATATATATAACACTATAGTTCAATATCCAGTAATTCACAAAAAAAAAACATTTAATAAAAATGTGAATAAGATTCTATTTAACTACATTAATTTTTTGTTTGGCAGGGCAGTCGTATTTTTTAATTTTGTTAATTATTTTAATTTTGCAATAGCAGTGTTATATACTTAAAACAATACTTAAAAATTTCTTTGTCCGTGCAAATAGCTGTTAAATTTTTAAATTCCTTGAAGTACTGATTATTCTGATTGCGACAGATTAATTAGATTTTACGTTCATTTTGTATAGTTCATTATACTTTACTTAATAAAATTTTATGATAGACTTTGTTTTTTCTTCCTTCTTGCACTTAATATACTCATAGAATTATTATTTCATATTTAATTTATTTACGCGCACAGATACTAAAGATGTGTTAGTATCGATAGCGTAAAATCGACTAAATCACAACTCTATCTCATTACGTCAACATTTCTTAAGATTCCTCGGACCTCCCGCGCGAACTGTAGGTGTTATCTACTGCGAGTGAAATGGGGACACGGAAAATTAAACCCAAATTCGGGAAGGAAGTTCCCTGAATAATGGAATTCAATTTGGTGGTTGTTCAACTTTTCTTAACGTCGCCCTCGCGGAAAACCGACCGAAAGCGACTTCGATATAGATAGCATTGTGAAGGGTTGGCATGTACGTAATAAAATTTAGAAACGTAGGTAGGCATACTGGAGTTTTTAGGGTTCTGTACTAAAATGGTAAAAATGTGCCTTATGGTGCGATTTATCTCTATTTGTCCGTTTTGTTTATACGCTGTGCACTCTGCACATTGCAAGACCGGAATTAGGATTAGGAAGTTGACAGTGGTGGTGGTTAGTCTTGAATCTCAAGCATTTTTGCCTCTGTATCCATATTTAGATAACACTAGCGGAAGTCCGCGACTTCGTCTGCGTGGTTTGTTTTTTTTTGGTTCCCGTGGGATGGATGGATGTTTGTTACTCAATCACGCTAGACCGGCTGAACGGATCTGGATGAAATTTGTCTGTGACACCACCCAGAATGTACCAGCCTTTTGTCCTATATCAAAACTTGCATTTGCACGATTTGTGCAGGGCGCAATAAGCTAGTGCAGTATAGTTATATGGCATTTCTAGTAAAAATATTGTGAAAAGCTTCTGCTAAGTGACTCCTGAGGCCAGGCTTTACATTACAGAACGCTTGTTAGCCCATGCAAATGCGCCGTGTATTTGTGTAACTCGCTTTGAGCGCGTGTACTGCAATTTGTGCACTTCCTTGTAGGGCTGTTGACAATGCACGTGTACTACAATAGTGTAGTGGACGTAACGCATACAGAATAATGCGTTGAATAGGGTGGCCATAATAATTTGCTCCTGGATCTCCACGGAAATTTAGAAAGAAAGAAAGAAAAATCTTTATTTGAGGCACTGCAAAAAATAAACTTAAACTAAACACATACAAAATCAACTGTATTGCACATCAGTGCAACAAACAGTAGTGTAAGCCACTCAGCTAGTGTTGGGACTCCGGGCCTCTAAACCACTAAGTATAGTGGCGCACATCTGAGGTACCAGGTGCCCCAACGCTGATTTTCAGTGGACGCCTTTTTGCGAACGTCATTGGCATAGTAGAATATAATAATAAACTATTTGGAAACAACTTGTAAAGGCACAATAATAAGGAAGAAAAAGAAAGTATTAGATATTGTATAAATACTTATTTTTATAATATAAAATATATTTTAGATTACTTTTCATTACATTTTCAGTCATTTACAATTTCTTAACTTTCCGCGAAAACGAGCGCTTGCAGCCTGCTGCAGAATGATGCTGAGCTGGAGACGTGTACGTACATAATACAATAAATACATCGCACGTCATGTAAGCGTAGATTCAGGATATCCGTCATCTGTCACCCGGCCCTGCCGGAGGCGCTTTAGACCTCGTTAATATCTGTGCCCTGTATGCTTTATATTTAGGTACGTTTTATCAAATATGTGTATTATGTACCTACTGGTTTCCCATAGCATATAGCATAGCTACCACAATTTTTTTATTTTCACAATAATTCTGTTAAGGTTAAGTTTATACTTGTGCTATATTTACTTTTTAAAAAGTAGTTTTTTGAATTTGATCTCACCTGGATATATTTTAAAAGGATTACCTAGGCAATATAAGTCATAATACGGTCTAAGATAGTAGCGGGCTAACCTGTTAGGGGTATGGCGAATGACAATTGGTAGTTATATTAACCCATACCACACATTACCTAATAGCACCTTTCAGCCATTCACTCAATCGCTTGGCACCATATTTTTGACCGTAGGGTGGTAATGTAGCCACGGCCGAAGCCGCCCACCATACAAACGTTTCTAGCGCAGATGTAGAAACGTCGGATGAATATCTCATTCTATATTAATTATGCTTGATATTCTTCAAACTTTTCTTATAAGACCATAGTGTTCAACACTGCACAGGGAGACTCATAATTTTATAAATATTAATTTTTGTCTTATCTTTGTCAACAGGTAAGCCGGGAGCCGAAGATCGGACATTTAATCAATACCTTTAAACATGAGTACACTAAGGTAAAATAAATTGAATTTACTATGTAGACGCGCTAGAGTAGAGCTCTCTTTATGGTAAGTTTTCGGCTCTACCGCTAGTAGCATGAAATATTGATAAAATAAATAAAGTCTAACTTACCTATTGGCATGTACCTCTTCGGAGCTATACTGCGTTTTGAGCAATTGATATCACTTGCTTTTGCGGTGAAGAAAACCATTGTGAGGATGCCTGCATGACCGAGAGTTCTTCATTATGTTGTCAAAGGTTTGTGAAGGCTTGAAATGATGATGGCTTACCTATTGGAAGGTGGGTATTTCGAATTTCCTTGTCGACATTATAAAACGAACTTCTGAGCAATATTTCAGCTTTCTAGGTTCTATGGTTTTGGGCTGGCTATTGATCAGTTGGTCAGTAAGCGAGTCAGGACTTTTCTATTTATATGTAGAAATAATTTCTCCGTATTTTACACATGAAAATAAGAGTGATTTTTTCACAATAAATATCGTAAGGGACGGGGGCTAGTATATTTTACGCCCACAGGAGTAAGCATTACAAGCTTCATTGGTCCCGGCTTATAATAGCGCTCGGGGGCCAGTGCTACACCGTGCCCCGGGATATTGACACATTTTATTGTGTCATCCGCGTGTTATTATCTACAAAAAACAGAAGGAATATTAATATCAACAGTTCTGATTAATACGTTAACTTGGTACACGTTTCCCAGACTTACGCTGAACCGTTTTTAGTTAGTATTCGATAAAATAGTTCGTAACCTTTTAAACTTTTATCATGAAAATGGTTCTTTTTTTTGCAAAGCTGCCAATCTGTTATTTGACACATGTGCTTTGTATTGAATACCGAGCAAGCGACTAATTTTAGGGTTCAAAAATCTAATTCTGAGCGTAGCGAGGGATTCTAAGGTACGAGACGCGAATAATTTTGCAGCCGTGCGAAATACCACTTTTCATCTCACTATAGCGAGGAAAATGCAAAAAAAAACAAATTTAAATTTAATAATCATTCATAATATTATGAAGACTAAAAATAAGTTTCTGGACGTGACATAATCTATTTTATAGAAACAAAAAAGGTAGGCACTTTCGAATTTTGAATGACTTTTTAACGCTAGCGGATAAAATGGCGCGTGAATTCCATCGGGCGGGATGTTAACGTTTTTAAATATTATTTTTAGTGAAAATAATTCAAGGAAACTCCGTATCGCAAAATAAATTACAGATGAAAAACCAGAGCTATTCGTGAATGAATACTGTCGAATCGTAAATGAAATGAATTTTTCACAGTGTCTGCTTAGTGATGACCATGGCTGGTATATTGATCTAGCAACCCGCCAGTTGCAATTGAATTATTAAACCACTATCGATCTATACACATCAATCATTGTAGTTACTTGATAATTTAAACAACAGGCTTAAAGGTCTCAAGTTGAGCAATGGTTTAAGGGAAAATTCACGGGCTTAGATAACGAGATAACGTGAAAAGATATTCGACCCTATGCGGAAGAAGTCACATAGGGTCGAATATGTAGTACTCATGTACTCACAATAGAGCTAGCTTTGACTCAAAGTATAGTATAGTAAAGTACATAATACTCATAGTATAGTTGAAATGAAAAAGGGCCGGTAGATTTAAACAATTCGTGATATAATTGCCAATAAGAGTAATCATTTCTATACTTAAAGTTGTCTTTTATGAGATTTTTTGATTTTCATGGCTAAGCTTATTGTGCTTTTTTCATCAGCTGTGAATTCCTTTTGTTGGGTGATCACTGGTATTGTCCAGGAGGAGTTGGGCGGCGATATGTTTAGCGGACTACTCAAATTGTTGATATTAATGACGATAATCTGATCACGTCATCTGATTCGTCTATTCATTATTATAAGAAGAAGTTTAAGCTAAAGTAAATATTACTTATTAGTCCATCTAAGGCTAGATGCTAGTAGAAAATAAAGTTTCCATTATAATATTGTAATGGAACTCTAAGGTACGGAAAAAATATCTGATTGGTCTGCTACACAGTAAAAACACCAACGCTCTGGTGGATACCGGACCTTACACAGGAATTCTAAGCCAAGACAACAATGAAAGTGAAACTTTTGTCTGTCGGCTGTTTCCTGATAAACAAATTTACACAGCCGATTTAAGAAACTGTAAACATATTCCACCTTACGTTAAACTCTCAAGCACTGCGGAGTTCGTCACAAACAAAGCCTGCTCAACAAAGGCACTCGGACGATCAAACGCTCGTCTGGCCATGCATCAGCACTGTCTTTGTCTCCCTTTCATGGCATCTTTACGAGGGCTTGCATTCGATTTTCTTTCTACCAAGAAATGACTGTACTTGAAATAATAGCCAATTTTATTAAGTTTTAACTTGATTAGAAATAACTAAAATGCTGCTTTTAATAGTCTCTGATCTTATTGTTTATCTATTGGCCACTTTAGGCATAGGCTCAAGTTGTATTGATGCATTTGAGAAAAGCGAAGCGAACGGCGCGTCTATGTAAAATATTCTTAAACTAGCAGATGCCCGCGACTTCGTTTGCGTGGATTAAAGTTTTTTGGTTCCCGCGGGAATTCTTAAATTTTCCGGTATAAAAAATAGCCTATGTGTTATGCTAGACTATCATCTATGACTGTGTCAAATTTCATCCAGATCCGTTCAGCCGTTAGGGCGTGATTAAGTAACAAACTTCGATCCATCCAAACTTGCGCATTTATAATACTAGCTAATGCCCGCGAATTCATCCGCATGAATTGAGGTTTTTTGGTTGCCGCGGGAACTCTTTAATTATCCGGGATAAAAGCGTATTTATTCCAGACTATAATCTATCTCTTTGCCAAATTTCATTTAGATCGGTTCAGCCGGTCGTGCGTGATTGAGTTACAAACATCCATCCATACATCCATACATCCATACATCAATCCATCCAAACTTTCGCATTTATAATATTTATTTGATTTGATTATTTGATAAGTATAGAATATTTCAAACTGGGCCTTTTATTGTACGAAAATCCGAACCATTTACAAATATAATAGGCATGTTGTTCAGCAGAACTCGTGCCATGGAAGGACTGTTAGACGTGAGCACAAAGCAGTTTTAAATGATAAGTGTGTATCTTAACGCCAGTCAGTACAGCCTACAGGCCGGTTGCTTTAATATCTGCTGTTCCAATTTGATATTCTCGCAACCCCATTTTGTAGGCTAGAAATTGTAAACTTTACCGATCTGGGACCTTCTTTTTTATTCTAAACTGGATGGTGACCGCGAATCCATCTTCTCAGGACACGTGTCTCCAGTAATGAGGGAAGGGTGTAGGCCATAGTCCACCATTCTAGCAAATTGTGGATTCGCCACGGAACAGGGAATCGTGCAGGGATTGGCAGATTTTATACTCCTTTGAGAATATTCAGGCAATCAGGAGTCAAAACCTTGATACTATTTCTTACCGTTCTCAACGAAGTAATCGATTTTAATATAGGTACCATACGATAATTTACTTCCACGATTGTTAAAATGTCGATTACATATCATGGGCGTGATGTATACTCAAGTTATAACTTGTATGAGGTCGATGGGGGCCGGTTAGTTTATTTATAAAAACATATCGATTGTCGTTCCTAGTGGCAGGCGAATTAAATTTGACGAGTTATCGTGTGTGAGTTGTACTTTTCATATGGGTTATGACTGCGTTTTCTTTCAATAGCATCTCGTTCAACCAGTTGCACTCCGTTTTAGCTTCTGAAGTCGGTTTAATTTGTTTTTAAATTATTTGTCTGGGGTACCGGTAACCTTATTATGTCTACCCGTTATCTCTGTTTGTCTAACGAAGCTAACATTGTTACTTGTCTCGTTACGTCAAAAGTAAAGATAAAAGTAATATTTCTTATCCTTGGTATTTTTCTCTACGAACCTTTACATGCCGACAATTTTTTTTTTGTAATATACCGCATTTTGTGCATGTTAGAGTAAACCAAAAATTTGCCGGCAACGACAACATCTCTCCCTCTCGTCGCGAGATAATCTCGTTGTGCGCATGCTAAGCACATTGGTCTCTCCGTCATCTTTTTACTATAACACCGCAGGACATCGTCAAGGTCTGCACTCATACGTAGTCGAAATTTCACGTACTTACACATACGAAGCGAGCAATTCGAAACGCTAGGTAGGATATGGAATGCCCTTCCGGCTTCCGTTTTCCCTTCAACTTTTCCTTCCACCTTCTGATTGCAGCGGAGCGTTTTCCTATAAAAAGACATACCTACTCCTTATGACAATACCTAAACGAGATTTTTTGTTCTTAATAACCTCGTGACATGAACACAAGCATCCGTATGATCAAGTTTCGTGCCATCAGTATAGTATAGGCGCTCGGATGATTGGTGTCAAAGTTTATCTAGATATAACATAACATCTGGGTTCAACGTGTTTTGTGCTAGTGTTATTTATTATTTATGCGAGTTAATTGGTGTATTTATTAATTGAGAAATATTATTTAGTATTGTATATCGTCCGCGCTTTTTTTTCAAATAAGATTATTTTGTGTCAGTGTGACTTTAGGCGCTAACAGTCAAGTGGTTAAAACTTCTGCATAATTATGGGGTTCTAACTTCTAAACCACGTCTTAAATTTTTGGAGTGCGTCAGTGCGTTAAAATCAAATGATTTATACGGCCAAGGGAATCATCGCATCGTCGTGGGAAACCTAAATGCCGAAAGAGTTCTGGACAATGTTCTCAAAGGTCAAAATTTTCATTGAGAGTAGACCTGTCGGTCTGTAATGAAGCGACAGTGGGTTAATATGAAATTATGTTGACTTTGATATCAAAGAAACCTCAATTTCAGCCACTAATCAATATTTTAACATACAAAGTAATTAAAGTAGCTTCTAATTAAATTCTCTCAATTCTAAAGGAGTAGCTCTCTCAGTAATTAATTAGAGTCCTTTTAAAAGGGAGTTTGTAATTACATTGCAATTAAAATTTTATCTTTCGGGGCTCCTAAACGGATTACTAAGGAGACAGATTGCTTTTTAAATAGGGTGATAACAGCTATTTTACTGTACTCACTTATTTGGTTTTCAAAAAGAACGGTTTCTATTAGTAAGAGTTTTAAAAAGAACTTTGTGTTCAGTGTTTTATAAACACTCTCAAAAAATAAGATTCTTTAAGAAACACGAATGGAGAAATTATAGTACTTAGTCTGTCGTTAAAAATGTTCCAATTCTAAAAAAAACGTGGACTAATTTCCATTAATTAAAATAGAAGAATAGCGTAGCCTACTTCAAGTTGGTGATTAGTGTCGAGCTCGTGTCACTGCCACGTTTAGAGAACTTAGTTCGAAGTTGGTCAATGATTAACACATTTAAATTCCAAAAAATAGAAGTGGACCAAAAAAAAAGCTCAAAACATAAAATATGAAATAAAAAGTGGACCAATCATACTAATATTATAAATGCGAGTTTCCGTGAGAATTAAAAAAAAATTATTCCTCGTTGACGAGGTCGCGGGCGTCAGCTAGTTTCCAATAATTAAAATCCAGGAACTAGCGTAGCTTATCGCAACTTGGTGATTAGTGTCTGGCACTAACTGCTGGCGGCTAGTCGGTGTTCAGTGTTAATAGGCCTATTACACTGAGCTTTTCACAGGGACCCTTGCACTTGAATCAGTGTAGTGTAACAAGATTTATAAAAAAAGGGTCCCTAAATTGGTCCTTATTGCAATGCAACTTGGTGATTAGTGTCTGGCACTAACTGCTGGCGGCTAGTCGGTGTTCAGTGTTAATAGGCCTATTACACTGAGCTTTTCACAGGGACCCTTACACTTGATTCAGTGTAGTGTAACAAGATTTATAAAAAAAGGGTCCCTAAATTGGTCCTTATTGCAATGCAACTTGGTGATTAGTGTCTGGCACTAACTGCTGGCGGCTAGTCGGTGTTCAGTATTAATAGCCCTATTACACTGAGCTTTTCACAGGGACCCTTACACTTGAATCAGTGTAGTGTAACAAGATTTATGAAAAAAGAATCCCTAAATTGGTCCTTATTGCAATGCAACTTGGCGATTAGTGTCTGGCACTAACTGCTGGCGGCTAGTCGGTGTTCAGTATTAATAGGCCTATTACACTGAACTTTTCACAGGGACCCTTACACCTGAATCAGTGTAGTGTAATAAGATTTAAGGAGAAAGGGTCCCTAAAATGATCCTTATTGCAATGCAACTTGGCGATTAGTGTCTGGCACTAACTGCTGGCGGCTAGTCGGTGTTCAGTGTTAATAGGCCTATTACACTGAACTTTTCACAGGCACCCTTACACTTGAATCAGTGTAGTGTAATAAGATTTAAGGAGCAAGGGTCCCTAAAATGATCCTTATTGCAATGCAACTTGGCGATTAGTGTCTGGCACTAACTGCTGGCGGCTAGTCGGTGTTCAGTATTAATAGGCCTATTACACTGAACTTTTCACAGGGACCCTTACACTTAAATCAGTGAAGTGTAATAAGATTTAGGGAGTAAGGGTCCCTAAAATGATCCTTATTGCAATGCAACTTGGCGATTAGTGTCTGGCACTAACTGCTGGCGGCTAGTCGGTGTTCAGTGTTAATAGGCCTATTACACTGAACTTTTCACAGGCACCCTTACACTTGAATCAGTGTAGTGTAATAAGATTTAAGGAGCAAGGGTCCCTAAAATGATCCTTATTGCAATGCAACTTGGCGATTAGTGTCTGGCACTAACTGCTGGCGGCTAGTCGGTGTTCAGTATTAATAGGCCTATTACACTGAACTTTTCACAGGGACCCTTACACTTAAATCAGTGAAGTGTAATAAGATTTAGGGAGGAAGGGTCCCTAAATTGATCCTTATTGCAATGCAACTTGGCGATTAGTGTCTGGCACTAACCGCTGGCAGCTAGTCGTTGTTCAGTGTTAATAGGCCTATTACACTGAACTTATCACAGGGACCCTTACACTTGAATCAGTGTAGTGTAACAAGATTTAGGGAGTAAGGGTCCCTAAATTGATCCTTATTGCAACGTAATAAGCGACGCTCTAAATTGCGGCTAGGCCCACCCTTACCACAAGGATATAGGCCTATATAAGTGTTGTGTGTGACAGTCAAAATAAATCCCCAAACGATGCGCCACCGCGTGCTGCCACTGCTGGCGCCGGTGTTTCTGTCCAAACTGTGGAGGCGGAGGAGGACGAAAGCCATTGAGAGGCTGCATTCGGTATGATACTGTTTTAACACTTATGTAACAATACTAGCTCAGGGGCCATACTGCCAACGCTTTAAAGCAATAATTAAACATGTTACTCAAAATGACAGGATTTCATGAACATGCTTAATGCTAGCTGATGCCCGCGACTCTGTCCGCGTGGATTGAGGTGTTTTAGGGGTATGAAAAATAGATAGTAGCCGATTCTCAGATCTACTGAATATGCATATGTCACCGTAAGATTGTAAAAACCGTTAGATTATAATCTAACTCGCGAAATTGTAAACTGTCGAAAGATTGTAAACTGTTCAATGTTCTGAGTGTAAATTTTTGAAATATTAATTTTATTTACGTTTTCTTGTCTCTTTTTTGTAGGTTAGGTTAGGTTTTATCGGGTTTAAATACCTATCAGATTACAATATACCGGAAAATAATGCGTTAAATTGTAATCTTTCGACAGTTTAGAATTTCGCGATTTAGATTATAATCTAACGGTTTTTACAATCTTACGGTGACATATATAAGATATATAGACTGATAAACATATAGCCCTGTGCGTTCCGCAGTCGGGTAAATAATAAGGATTAGAATTCTAAAACACGAAAGTCAAACAGTAATAAAACAATGGGGCCAATTCTGTTGTACACCATCTCTAAACTAAACTAAAATGACAGCTTTATTTATATTGCTACCCCTTTAATAATACTCCCAGCGTAAAGGGGCAGCACTAGATTTTAAGCTGTCATTTGAGTTAAGTTTAAAGATTTTGTTATACAGAATTGGCCCCAATATGGCTTTAAACATTGGCAGTATGTCTCCAGCACTTGACGCGTTGCGAAACCGATCTCTTTCTTTAGGATTTTTTACCAAAATGTCAAATCCTGTAAACATCTCAACCTGGAGGTGGGCGATAATAGCTGTAACATAGGTTTTAATTATCACTGCTGCAGCTGTTATCGTTCCTTAGTTAATGAGGAACCTTTATAAACTTCTTATATGAATAAATAAATTAAGTTGAATTAAATGGTAGTAAAGGAACTCTGATGGACTGACGTCTACAGACTTGGGAAATGTTATAAATATTGCTAGCCTTAGGGCCAGCTAGATTACACTTGTAAGTTATCACTTATTACGTGACTTGCGTTCATAGAGGTAATTTAGTACGTTACTTAAGCTTGCGTTACTAACATATGCAACGATAACATATGATACGCGGCTTACGAATTCAAATTCAAATTCAAATGTTTTTTTATTCAAATAAACTTTTATACTTAAGTACTTTTGAATCGTCAAGTGAATCTATCACTGGTTCGGATTGAGCTACGAGCCTGCTTACATTTCGAAAGTTAATCACGGGATCGGCTTATGTGAGTAAAACTTACAAGTGTAGTCGTGGCGTAATGGTTTAGATGTGCGGGGTAATTCGGGTGGTCGGGAACACATCTTCGAGAACATTTTGAAGAACTTTTGGCCATGCAAGTTTCCTTACAATTTTTTCCATGTACGTGTGATATTTAATTGCTTAAACTTATAAGTATGTGCGTGCCCGAGGATTGAACGCTCGACCACCCGAATACTAGGCCGCACATTTCAATCACTAGGCTATCGCGGCTAGATAAATATGACGTAAACGTATGTAATTATCTCACTGTTTCAAAACAATAAACGTCGTGACCTGCCTTGCACTCTGTTATCATTATCATAATACGACTCTTGGATATCATTTAGGATGTTATTATCAAGAACGAATATTATTAACTAAGTTATACTAAACAAAGTAAAGGTCATTCGTGTGGGTTTATGAGAGTGAGGTAACAGAGAAATCTGTGTTTGAGTTCGGGCCAAAAATATTTTTGGTTTGATCCAGCGTCTGATCTCTCTCCGGTTGTGTCGTATTCTGGTCCCGTTGGACTATTAGGGTGAAGACATGTAGAGCGCACCACAGTGTTGCCTTTGAGGTTTGCACTATAGTGGTGCTGATTCTGTTATACACCAGCTCTGAACTAAACTAAAATGACAGCCATAAAATATTGCTAACCCTTTCATAGACTCTCTGCAGCAAGGGACTAAGGGTCATTTTAGTTTATTTTAGTTGTTAGTCAGTAAATTCAGTTAGTTTCTTCTACGTAGATGGATAGAAATAACGTATTATACATAATATGATAATATATTATAATTGCATTTTCTCTTGATATCGCGACGAGGACAATAAATACACGAAAAACAGGAAATCCCGGGTTATATTACAATATTAGGTACATTTACTTACGTACTTTTTTACTTGTATTTTCCTTTAATAACAGCAAAAAAAACAATATACAGAAAACGCGGAATTTTCCATTTTCCTCCTAAATAAAATCTCTTAATGAGGAATGTTTTTTTTATCAAAGAATAAAATGGTTTGGCGACCGGCCTTTTTTAGCTATCTTTCAATCTTTAATCTCGTTAGAGGTTTTCCCACATTTTTTGTTCCCACGAGTCTTGGTTTTGTTTAAATCCAGCTTGTTATATCTAATCCGTATTTTGGTTTAATAACGATAAGTTTCCTTTACGTCGAGTTTTTAGTAGTAGTTTGTGATATAAGAGCGGTAAATAGGTCTTAAAACATTTACGCCCGTGTATCACACAATATTTTTCAATACTTTTGTAAGAATAATTGAAAATTAAACTCCTGTAGATAGGTACTAGATACTCACTAGAAAATGGTTTCTCACGCCTTTACTTATTTAGACATTTTTGACAGCTATTAATAGCGCGATATTTTTCTCACAGTAATTTCTGCAAAAATTAATAGCACGAGGGCAGTAGGTAACTGGTTAGTTTACTACTGTATTGTAAAAGACTATTGTTGTATACCAATGATGTTTACGCTATGTTATGTTACGAATTTAAGCAGTTAAACTTTATTTGCTTTAACGTTGAAGGAAAACATCTTGAGGAAGCCTTATGCATGCCCGAGAGTTCTTCATAATGTACGCAAAAAGTGTGTGAAGTCTGCCAATCCACACTTGACCAGCGCCTTTATACCACTACTACTCATTGTGAAAGTAGACTCCTGCTTAGTAGTGAGCCGACGATGGGTGGGAATAATGGTGATGGTGAAATATGTATTGTAGACGATCTTTTGTATGGTTCGATCTTCTTATGGTTTCCTACTCCAATCTGTAGATTACCAATATTTTGTATTTTTATTCGACTGCCTGAAAAAAGGAGTATATTGTTTTCAGGGTTCATGTTTGTATGTATGTATGTATGTATGTATGTATGTATGTATGTACATATGTGAGTTTGTATATTTCATTATAACTTCTATACGCCAGAACATATTTTGATAAATGAGTTATCGTTAAAATCCCTAGCTTATTCTGGGTGACATAGGCTAGTAAAATTTAAAAAAGAATTGGTGGGGTGGGGTGACCATAGTCCCGCATTAAAGACGAAAGTTGTTTTTTTTTCGAAAATAAGATTAACTATATAATCATCATCTAGAAAATGATGAGTAGATTCCAAAAATATATAACACTATACTTCACTATCCAGCGATTCACAAAAAAATACAATTTAATAAAAATGTGAATAGGGTTCTAATATAACTAGATTAATTTAGATTTTTAACTTTTTAGTTCGTTTTTTGGCAGGGCAGTCGTATTTTTTATTATTTTTAATAATCTAATTTCATATTTTGTGTTGTTTTCAGAGCGCGTCGGAGAACGCAGCGGGCGCGGGCGGCGGCGCATCGTCTGGTGGCAGCGCCCGGGTCTCCTCGCGGTCCAGGGCTTCGGAAGAACCGCACATTGGTAAATATACCACCGGTCTTCATGTAGTTTTACATTTTTTTTTTGTCCACTACAAGTTAGCCCTTCACTGCGATCTCACCTGATGGTAATTGAAGATGCAGTCTAAGATGGTAGCGGGCTAACCTGTTAGGGGCATGGCAGTTATATTAAAACCCACGGTTGCTACACGGCATCATATCGGAACGCTGAATCGCTTGGCGGCACGTCTTTTACCGGTTACATTATTACAGTAGCACCCCTAGTAGAAGTAAACCGGGGACCATCGGCCAAATAAGCAGGACAGATAAATTAACAGTATTGCACACACTTAAAACAGAGACAATAAACAAACAAATAAAGGGTTAAAGATAATACAGAAGGGTGCAAAGGCGGTTTTATTGTTGAAGCAGACAACCTGGGTTGTCTCTTCCAGACAACCTTTGGGGAGAGGAGATTTGTACAGAACAATCTCAATAAATCATTGTCTGAATTTATGGTACGAGATTCTCGCTGAATAGTGATGACTGTGTATGAAGAATATATACCTACGGGTACTGAGGTCTAGCTAGCACTCAAAAAATTGACTAGAGAACTAGAGAATAGACGCTGATGAAATAATTAAAGTTTTTGGATACTTTTCTTCCAGGCAAGTACAAACTTCTGAAGACAATCGGTAAAGGCAACTTCGCGAAGGTGAAACTAGCAAAACATGTGCCCACCGGCAAGGAGGTCGCAATCAAGATTATCGATAAGACACAGCTCAACCCTAGCTCCTTGCAGAAACTCTTCAGAGAGGTAAGACATCCCTACTAATATTACTAATGGGAAAGCGTGTTCGTTTGCTGGATTTACACATTTACATTTTTAATCACGCCGCAACAGCAACCGATCGACTTGATTTTATGTCGATGGCACCTATAGTTGAGAACCTGGAAAGGGACATAGGCTACTTTTTATCACAGAAAATCAAAGACTTCCGCCAGGATTTTTTAAAACTGAAGTCAACACTACCCGTACTACTTGCCTACTATTTGCCAGCAAGTCTGGTTGCAGCTAAGCGCTTTAAATTAAAAAAAACTTTACCCTGGGATTTTTGAAGAATTGTTCAAGAAAAGTAAACTGAATTTAAGTAAATATATGTAAAAGATAGCGGTGATAGATAGCCTTGTGGTTAAAACTTCAGCCTTCTAGTCGGGGGACCGGGATTTGATGACCTCTAATTTTTCAGAGTCATATGTGCCTTTTAAGCAATTAAATATGATAGAGGTAGGTTTTTTATACGTACGTGACGTATTCTCAAAGGCTCGTTAGGCCGGATGGTGGGCTTAAACGTTTCTCATTCTGAGAAGAATCGCGACACCCGTGTTTTGGCAATAATAACAACGGCATGACTCGCGCCAATCATTTAGTCACGTCTGAAGTTGACCACAAGGCGCGTAGCAATAGCATATTTTCGCGCGTAGTATGGAACGGACTTTGACAGTTTGTGTGCGAGTTGAGCAAAAAAGCATCACGGCATCACAGCTCAGACACGACTATTTAATTGGCGCTATCCGCTAACTATATCTGGGTAACTACATTCTAGCACAGAAACCGCGGTGGTACTGTATACTTTTCATCGTTAATAATTATTATATTAATTTAATTTTTATTCTCTATATAATATTTTTTTTTTTTTATTTCTCCACTTACAACTAGCATTACAGGCTTCCATAATACACTAGTGTAGCTAAAATAAGCCTTAACTATATTATAATATATTGCCTTAAATTAATTATTATTTCTAAAAAATGATATGAAATGTGCACATTTCATACCCTGTAAATGAGTTCGAAAGTTAAACTTCCCGGCCTAGGCCAGTAAAGAATGTATGTATTTTCATTACATATCATAAGTTTGAATTTGGAATCTTTCTTCCTGAATATCTTGTAACTTGTTATAATGTTCTTTGGCCTAAATAGTTTAAATTTGCAACTCTACCGTATTACGCGTTCAGCACTCACAGCGTAAAAAAAATATATTAAAAAAAAAGTTACTTGTTTCATTTTTTAGAAAAGCACTATACACACCTCAACCGGGAGAGCATTTCTGGTCTCGTATATAGCCGGCCTCGCGTAGCTCGGCCGTCTAACTAACACTCGACCAGAAAACGCGTACTTCCCGGTCTCGCGATGTAATGTACTGTTTAAAGGTAATGATTAAATACCATACTTTGAATTTCAGGTGCGGATAATGAAAATGCTGGACCACCCGAATATCGTGAAGCTGTTCCAAGTGATCGAGACCGAGAAGACACTGTACCTGGTGATGGAATACGCATCCGGCGGCGAGGTGGGTACCCGAAGATAATTATACGGGCGTGTACTGAAAGCTTTTCATTCATGATGTTTGTTATTATATTTCCCAGGTATTCGACTACCTAGTACTGCACGGGCGCATGAAAGAGAAAGAAGCGCGGGCCAAGTTCCGCCAAATCGTCTCCGCCGTGCAGTACTGTCATCAGAAGAGGATCATACACAGGGATCTCAAGGTATTATATACCCTCCGTTTAAGCGACGCGGCAGTGCATCTCCCACTGCGATATAACTTTTTTTTTTTCTTTCCTTGTGTAGGATCTGCGATCAGTCGATAGACTATAAGCAGATTTGGGGTTTTTACTGATTGATTTTTTCAGAGTAGAGAACAGCGTCCACAAATCTGTACACTGTCGAGCACATTGGCCCGCTTCAGACGCTTTATATTTTGCACTGTTAGTAGGCAATTTGCCAGTGGGTTGGGGTGTAACAGTAAACGTTCCCGGTGCTTTGTGCTATGCTTATTGATTCCCTCAATTACAGTTGGGATTTCCAGGTACTGATGTATTTCGGTATTGCGTGCAAACCAAGGAGCATTAGCAATCGTTCTAAGGATACTATTCTGAGCTCTTTGTATCGCTAGGATGGTTGACTTGCTGGCAGTAGCCCATATTTGTATACCATAGAGCCAGATGGGTTTGAGGATTGAACAATAAACCATTAGTTTATTATTGAGTGATGAAGCAGATGATCTGCGATATAATTGTACAAAGAATACGTGCCTCTGTGTGCTGCGCCGCGTTTCGACTCTGTAGTGGGCCTAGACCTTCACAGTTATGTACAGGCCTATTACACTGCACTTTTTACAGGGCCCTGTTGTAAGCTAAATACAAAGCAATAAGGACCAATTTAGGGACCCTTGCTCCCTAAATCTTATTACACTACACTGATTTAAGTGGACGGGTCCCTGTGAATAGTGCAGTGTAATAGGCCTATTATTTCTCGCTGTAAGTTTGGCTAACCTGAGTGTCCATGTTTTCACATGAGCTTATTTTGTAGTTCAAACATTTAATCATAAATAGAACCGATAAAACTTGAAATTTAATGAAATTTAATGTAAAACTTTATAATCGTGCATTGTCGAGTCAACATCTCCTGAAGATGCTCCGGTGTCGGAGTGAAACGTACGTTGAGAATAATTTGGAAGATTTATGTGGTGTGGTGAATATTGCAAGATACACATTGTACCACATAGGTTTATCTACTGTGGCGGATTATAGCGAATTAAATTTCAAGTTTCTTTATCATATTCATATTCTTTATATATCATGGACTTCCACAAAGTAACGCCTGCTTCTATCCAATAAATAGAACCTATTAAATTGTATTTGTTTTATTTAGTCATCTAGTATTAAAATATAATTAGTATGTATTAAAGTTTGAAAGAATGAATTATGATTATGATTTTGGAAATTCCAGGCTGAAAACCTACTTCTAGACGGGGAAATGAATATTAAGATAGCTGACTTCGGGTTCTCGAACGAGTTCACACCGGGCGCTAAACTGGACACGTTCTGTGGGTCGCCCCCTTACGCCGCTCCAGAGTTGTTTCAAGGTAAAATCTATACTAATATTATAAATACGAAAGTTTGGATGGATGTATGTATGTATGGATGTTTGTTACTCAATCACGCCGAACGGCTGAACGGATCTGGCTGAAATTAGGCACAGAGATAGATTATAGTCTGGAATAGCACATAGGCTACTTTTTATCCCGGAAAATTAAAGAGTTCCCGCGGAAACCAAAAAACCTCAAACCACGCAGACGAAGTCGCGGGCATTCGCTAGTTAATTATATTTTATTGATTGTGGTACCAAAATTAAAAACTAAAACATAAACTAATTTTTATTATAGTGTACTCTCTACCAAATTTCACGCTAGGGAAGTTTTTAAACTATTCTTAAATACATGTATCAAAATTTCGACACGGACGGGTAAGTGAACCGTGGCCTAGTGGTCAAAGATGAGCTAGCGGTCTAGCGGTACCTAGTGGTAGATTTACTTGATGATTCGAAAGCACTTTTAATAAGTTTATTTGAATAAAATAATACTAGTTTCAGTTTATAAGGCGTGCCGGGCGCGATTCCCAGAGAGACGCAGGTTCCAATCCTGCCAGTACCGCAATTTTGATACATATTTACTTAGGCTTACCTGTATGTTGCATTGCTGTACAATACAGTTGATTTTGTATGTGTTTAGTTTAAGTTTATTTTTGTGCAGTGCCTCAAATAAAGAATAGTTTAAAACATAAATATTCAAAGGACATGCTTACATTGAAATTACTTATCTCTTCTACAAGAGATTTCTTCCAGATGCCCTAGAATGTGAGAATAGTGAAACATGCAGAATACTGAGTAGGTACTTATAAACTAGAGAGACGATAACTTTTATTAACAGTTGAGTTGGGATAAACTTCGTTCGGGATTACTTCATTCTTAAACATAATAAAAAGTTTTCAGAAACCCATCTGTGGATTGTCTTTATTAAATACTAAACATAATTTGATTTATTATGAGGAATTGGGACGGCGGTTTCGTTTCTCCAAACAATCGCATTTATGTGTTTTCTCCGTGGATAATTACTTACAATAGAGAAAATATTTTTGCACCAAAAAATCCATATGTGTCGGTGTCATGTCCCTATGTTTTGATTGTTTCGATAAATTAAGAATTTTAAGAACAAGTAACCTGCAAAATGGCTCAGTTTTCACGCCATCATCTGACATGCGTTGTCAACAAGACAAGACAAGTTTGTCATTTTATATATCGTCGTATCGCGTTGCGTGGCGTCGCTTCTGACGCTTACATAGAACAACAGCTGAGCTATAGGCCTATTACACTGCACTTTTTGCAGGGTCCAGTAGTAACGGTGGGCGTGGCCGCTATTTGGAGTGGCGCTTATAACACAGCATTAAGGACCAATTTAGGGACCCTTACACCCTAAATTTTATTACACTAAACTGATTCAAGTGTAAGGGTCCCTGTGCAAAGTACAGTGTAATAGGCCTATAACACAAGCAAGTTCTATATGAGACTAAATATTCCAAAGCGTCAGGTTTCCGAGATATAATCTATCAAAGTTATAATCTACTTGATGATGGAGTCACCAGTCCAGCTTTGATAGCTTATATCTCGGAAAAGTTTTAGATTTTTTCTCATATAATAACTGCTTGTATGGGAAGTGTAATAGGTCTATTAGGATGTAGGACTCTATCGTAGATCTAATAGCGCCATCTATCGTCGCTATGACCGCAACAGTAAGCATGTATTTGGTTGCAGGCAAGAAATACGACGGTCCCGAGGTGGACGTGTGGTCTCTGGGTGTGATCCTGTATACTCTAGTGTCGGGGTCGCTGCCCTTTGACGGCTCCACACTGAGGGAGCTGAGGGAACGAGTGCTCAGGGGGAAATACAGGTGGACATCCATGTTTTACGTAACGAGATTTTTAATAGTCACTACAGCCCATTAACGTCCCACTGCTGGGCACAGGCCTCCACTCTCACAGGAGAGAGGGAATTAGAGCTTAGACCAACCACGCTGCTCCGATGCTGGTTGGCAGGCTTTAACGACTATTATCGTGTTAGTGATAATAACCGGGACCGACGGCTTAACGTGCTCTCCGAGGCCCGGAGGGGAAACACCGCCAGCTTCCTAACCCCGGGCTAGTACTGGGAATTTCTAATCCGTAAAACCCGATACTTAATTCAGGCTCGACCCGGGACTCGAACCCTCGAACCCGAAAATTTCATTAGGCCTTTTTTTAAATTTTGGCAAAGTCAAAAGGTTTTAGTTGTCTCTAAAATTGAATATTGCTTATTTTTTTGCGAACGCTGATCGACACTTCAGTAAGGATTATTTAATTATTGTATCCGATGAAAAAAAAAGCAGGGGCCATACTGCCAACGCTTAAAGCAATATTACTCAAAATAACATTAAAATCCTTTCTTCGAATGAAGCGACTCATATAATTATAATAGAACTTCACTTTGTAAGTTCGTTTAATCACTAATTATTTCTAAAACACGAAAGTGAACAATAATGAAAAACAATATTATGGCTTTGAGCGTTGTCAGTAAGGCCTCCGGGTCAGCAGCAGTTGATTAAATTTTATTATTATAAAATATATTTCCAGAATACCTTTCTACATGTCGACGGACTGCGAGAATCTACTGAAAAAGTTCCTAGTCCTGAACCCGGCCAAGCGCGCTTCGCTGGAGAGCATCATGAGGGACAAGTGGATGAACACTGGCTACGAGGACGACGAGCTGCGGCCGTACGTAGAGCCGCAGCAGGACTTCAAAGATCACAAGCGGATAGGTGAGTGTTCCACTGATACACGCCCACTGCTGGGCATATAGTCCAGTCATTCGGTAGTTTTACCTGGAGTTATGGTAGGCCGCAGTCGCAGTTCCAGGGATGGTACACCGCAGCCACCAGTTGTGGTTGCGTGGCCGCTGTCACCAGTCAGTGAAGGTTTCCCCAACGAAATAAAAATCTTCTATACTTGACGACGTTTATTGATGCATTAAATGTTACAATTGTTTGTTATCTATCACATTGTGTCGCGACACGTGACGCGTCTCTGGATCCTTCGTTAACACTGGAAAGATTCTCGGGAGTTTAGAAAATTGGTGTGTTTTATAGATTTCAACGTGCTCTTTCCGAAGTTTCACTTTGCCACCTCGTATCTTTTCCGCTCGCGCCGCCATATTGGAAAAATGGCGCCCAAAAACAGTTTTTTGACAATAACTCCTTTCGGACTAATTCTATGATGAAAGTAGTTATGTTATAAATTAAACTTAGTTATTGTCGAAAAACTGTTGGGCGCCATTTTCCAATATAGCGGCGCGAAAACAGTTTTTTGACAATAACTCCTTTCGGACTAATTCTATGATGAAAGTAGTTATGTAATAAATTAAACTCAGTTATTGTCGAAAAACGGTTGGGCGCCATTTTTCCAATATGGCGACGCGAGCGGCAAAGATACCGAGGTGGCAAAGTGAAAATTCGGAAAGAGCCACGTCGGAATCTATGAAATACACCAATTTTTAAAACTCCCGAGAAACTTTCCAGGCAATCCCCTTTTTGAGCACCAAATGACTGGACTAATAGCTCTCTTGTAGGGAGCTGTGGTGTATGCTCATAGTGAACTCAATAGGAAGATCTTCCTCCGAGCCGGTGCTCGGGGAAGCACTATCCCAGCTGGGATATGCTCGGGGTCCCAGCTGGGCCAACTGTTGTAGGTTGAAAAATCTGTATATAGTACAATTTCGAAAGAACTTCGTAATCGAGATTCCGGCGGCGGCTTGTGATTGGCTAACGGTATTAATTTGTTCGGGCTGCGTCGTGCTTACGTCGTAGATCTAACAGTGCCATCTATTATCATATTATGTAGGGTGTGTGCCCCTACAGTCTACACGCTACTTGGATCCAGCGGATCCCCACGATTCACCTGAAGCCATCCTTGTGTGTGGTGGGGTCTGCCAATGCTACGCTTTCCTGTGAGCGTTTAAACCCCTGAAACAAACATGTCCGCATTCATATTCCCATTTAAATCCCTTCCGCTCAATACGATATCACAGACGGGACTAACTCGTTGAAGACTTCTCTTTCGAGTCATAAATTTGATTATCTGATGCTACAGGCATTGTGAAAAAAGTGCGGTAAGTAGTTCATTACAAACGAGTCAACGTGTGTATGCTGGAGCCGCAGGCAAAGGTTTACCTTTGTGACGAATTTGTAATGTATTGAAAAATAATAAGGCGAGAATCTCAACAAAATGTTATGGATGAGAATATTGCGTCTTACACTTAGAAGCTCTACATTTTATTGCGCTATATAATCCAATCACTATTTTTAGGTGCACGCTTTCTTACATCATTATGTCTTTACAGTCGACTCTGGTATTATCTAGTCGTCTGAGAAATTATTACAAACTGTTATATTATTAATAAAATGATAGCTATTGCAGTTACAATATCTGTACTATTAATATTGGTTTTTATGTGTAATTTATGTGATTCGCTAATCGTAAGCTTGTATCCTGAAATTTAGAAATTTGAAGTAATTTTCAAAAATTATAATTATTGTGTGGTTTTAAATTTTTCTACCAATATGGTAGGAACTTTAGTTTCAAAAGTTGGTAACCCCTGCTTGTTTTGCTACTTTATATGGTAAGCTTTATAATTGGAGTATGTCTTTATTCCATGCTAACCGCTACACAGCGCAAGTTGGTATGTGACCGTAACGATATTGGTACCGAAATGTTTTGTTATAATGTGTGCTGTTTAGAAAAAAAAACATTTTTGTTATTTTTTTTTTAATTAGAGATTTATATATTTTTTGTTTTCAAAATTTATAAACGCCATTTGTTGGCATTGATTTGACAAGTTACCAATTTTCATTTTATCTAAATATCAACCAAAATTGGGCACTACTAAGCAATACATTTACAAAAATTTTGTAGTTATAACTTCTTACATAAATAAAGTTACACTTAAGTAGACGGAATTATATTTCTAATTAAGAAGAAATATGCATTTATACAAGTTTACTCAGATATCTCCATTGAATTAAAAAAAATTGTAGTATTTTATTAAGTTATTATTTATTTGTTATGATGTAGTAGTATCCGTTTTATTTTATTAATTAGAAAAAAAATATAATTCTTCTTTTAATTCCATGCGCCCCGCTAACCGGTACACAGCTCAAGTCGGTACGTGACCGTTACGCGGTACTAATGTTATTTCAATATCGATGGTACTTTATACTATTTAAATATGTGGATGTGGGATTCTGTCTTGTTGTTACTTCTAGTTAAACATATTTCGTACGCGTAAATATCAGCCAATTTAATCATCTATTTCTGTTCAAAAATACAGTTAGGTATCTCTTCAATATTTTGGAATTTTAATATTAATCTCTACTTCTAAAGCGTTAAATAACTTGTCTGAGGAGAAGGTTTGCAGCTCTATTGAAATGCCTAACAAATATAATATTAACAGTGTTGCCAATTTTAAAAATAATGATTTGGTACGTTTTGCAATATTGAAAAAATCTTGTTTTGAGGGTCTGTCTGCAGGGTATTTACAACATGATACCTAATTTTTCACTCATGTTAACTCTATTCAAAATTCCAAATTATAAAAACGTATTCCAATGAGACAGAATTCATTTAAGACGCATGCTTTTTTTACTCACACCAACGTTTTTTTTAATGTAACGTGATTGACGTCCGATGCTTTGTATTATTTTTAATAAATGCATGATTTTTACCAACTTGGGTGTCGTAGGTCCTCGAGTGATAAATATATACGGAGTTTTTATAGTCTTAATTTTAAGTTTTTGCACTCTTATAGCACTTTTATGTTTATTTATGTATGGGTAATCTCATCAAAAAAATTTAATATTGTTTACGAACTTATAGGAGCTTACTGAACAAAAGTACTTTTAGTTTAATAGGATAATTCTTTAAGTCTGCCTGTGAAATAAAAGAGACAGGCCTATCTATATTTTTACTATGGTTTATGTGATGTTGGATTTTGATGCGAAGAAGTTATTTAGTTCTTGCATGAACTGTTGTACTGGTACTGTGTTAATAAATTATATACAGAATGGGTTTCTAGAGATTCATCTCTATTGTATTTCCTGTAGTTAAGATCTGAGAATATAATATCTTAGAGATTTTTTTCTTAAGACCCATCATGTGGATTATGTTATTTATTGAAGCCTTGGTTACACACGAAGCAGCACACTGAATGCGAAGCGATTCCAAAGCGCCTTCCAAAATGTTATACCTACGTGAAAACGTATGAAGAATGTTACGCTGTGCATCGTTGGAACCTCGATACTTCAGTGCACAATGTACCTAGATAGTTTTTTGTATTACATAACTCTAGATCTGAGACCTTTGGTGTGTTCTTAGACTTGAAGCTCTCTCCGTCTCTGACTAAAATAGCCATCTAAGTGCCTCTGAAGCGAAGTATTAGCAAGGTCATCGAGCAATGTCGTGATGCTAGTAAGCTTTTCGCCGCGAGTTGTGTTTAACCAATCCTTCGATCATTAAACTACAAGATACGCTGTCCCATTCACACTCCATGGCTGGGGATGTTTGGCTTACCATTGTCTTTCTCATTAGATGACTATCGAAAATAAGTACACTATTTGGAAGTGAGAACTAATGTTTAAACGACCGCACTACGTCGAGCATCCAATGCTAAGGTCCAACATTATTATGGATACTTTTTGATGATCGACAGCATATCTTGTACATTACCGGTGAAGTCACATTTGTCGGCACCGATTCGCATTTTATCTATTTGCCTATTTTGCGTGCACATCGGAAAGGATATTCTGAGGCATACGCATACAAAGTAGACATTTTCAATAGACAAAATGTGCATAGATGCTCACTGTTATGATCGAAATACAAAAGCTTAAAAGATTTTAAATCCCTATAACATACGTCACATTTTAATGATCCTCGCTACATGACCGTATAAGGTCGCATATATAATTATCAAACTGACAGAGTGATGGTACGTTTTCAGAGGCGCTCGTGTGCCTGGGGTACAACAGACAAGAGATAGAGTTTTCACTCGCGGAGGCGAAGTACGATGACGTATTCGCCACATACCTACTTTTAGGAAGGAAAAGTACTGATGTAAGTTCTTTAAAAATATCCTAAACAATTTTCACACATGATTGCTAAAATAATTATTTCAGATAGATAGATAAATACTTTATTGCACACATGAAATAATACAAAGTTAACTATAAACTAGTTAACTAGATATTATGCATACTAAATTATTAAAGCATATGGATAATATGTCATCCATACTTATATTTTAAATGAGATGTGTCCATCTGTGTTCTACCTTTTCACAGCTCATCTGTTTACCGATTTTTGACGAAAGAGATGGCTGGAGCATCCCGGAGAAGGATGTAGACTTTTTTTATTATTTTTGTTGTTTGTTTTTCGATTTTTATTCCATTGCTTTATGTGAAGACAAATAAATCGACAATTGATTGATTAATTGTTCCGATAAATTCAATAATTTTTGCAACAATCGCCAATCGTAGAATAAATAAAGTGGTTTTCACAGCCCGAATCGGACGGCAGCCGGTCCGGTTCGTCTCTATCACTCCGAAACGCAGCCGCGCCCGGTCAGTCACAGCCGGCCAGCCAAGGGAACGCGCATACCAGTGAGTGGTCATACAACATTTCCAAAAACACACACACACACACCACACACACACACACACCACACACACACACACACACACACACATACACACACACACCACACACACACACACACACACACACACACACACACACACACACACACACACACACACACACACACACACACACATACACACACACACACATACACACCCACCCACACACAATTCACGCATTGTATAGGTACCAAGCCCGAACTCTAATCTACACTCACACAAACACTCGCACTCTAATTCCTATAATTCACACTCTTAGATTATTCACGCTGATGTTTCTATTCAAGTTTAATCCTACATATCCAATTCACTGAAACAGACCAAATTGTTGTAAACCTCAGTTATAAAGCCAATGTCATGACTACCTCTGAAGATACTTTCTCCACTTTTACTCTTATATTTTCCATACCACATACACTGTACAAGACACATACTTTAAGATTTATTTTATAAGTTCTACTATTTGGGACCTATTTATTTATGAGCTGTGTAAAGTAGGCTTAGGAAATCAGTTTAATTCCATAGAGTTGACCACTGCTTTAAGAGTTGTATTCAACAGAGAACAAAACTAATCTGAAAAAATTAAAAAGAATCATTTACCCCATTGAGATTTAAACTTTATTCTGTTATGTATGTCGCCGATATCGTACTTTTTTTCATTGATTTAACTTTTTTATTGGATTTACTATTAATTTCTTATATTGGCAAAGTGATGTGTGTGTGAAGTGATGAATTTAAATCTAGCCAATTTTCTAACTTACATTTAACACATCAAAAATTTAGAAACTAAATAATATTAACTAAATAATACTAAGCACTTAACTATTTTATTTTGTTCTCTTATGGATACATGTAATACTAAGTATTAAAGCTTAGGCTATAGTAATAAAAGATAATTATTGGGAGAGCTTAGCTTTATTCTAACCGGACATCCATGACACCTTTTACATATATAGTAAGTTATAAAAATAATCATTTGAGGTCCATTTGTTATTGACTATGATTTGGAATTAAAAACAAAAGTAAAAAAAAAACTTGAAAATGTCTGAGGTATAATTCAATTACCCCAACAAAATATAATATCCTCGAAATATAAAAAGTACAACACAAAATATGCGTTTTTGTCGTTGAAATCACTCAGTTAAATCGAAATAAGAGTTGGGAAAAATTCAGTGTTAACTTTTATTATCATGTTTTAACAATATTTAAAAACGAGCGGGGTAATTGTGAACGTAGGGTATTAAATGGTAGCCCCAGATTAATTTTGTATTATTAAAATTGAAAACATTTTTAATGAACTTGATAATTGTTCTATTGACATAATTTCCAATGAACGTTTAAAAAGGAGATACTTATTTTGTTTCCAAGTCGTAGTACCTATTGCTTCTTTATTTTTACTGTATATTTGTGTGCTTCAAGTGACGTACACCCAACGCAACTATACCAATCTCGTGGACGTCCTTCTTTATGTCTTGTTAATGTTACCTTACTCTGTCTCGAGCAGTGTGTTCGTTCATTTATCATTATTACCCCCGTCTTCACAATCACTACTATAAAACCTCACAGTGCATTCGTATGCACAGTGTAGGATCCACCAATCAAAGGTACAATTATGATATTAAGAAAATCGTAATCATTTGACAGTTTAAAAAGTATGACTACCTGATGTTAATTTTGACGACCTCCTTGGTGTTGAGCGCTGTTGTCTTAACGTGCGGAGGTCCCGGGTTCGATCCCCGGCAGGGTCAATTTGGGAATTTATAATTTCTGAATTTTCCCCGGTCTGGCCCGGTGGGAGGCTTCAGCCGTGGCTAGTTAGCACTCTACTTGCAAAAACGTGCCGTCAAGCGATCTAATGTTCTGGTATGACGCCGTGTAGAAACCGATCAGGGTTGATTTTACCTAACTGCCATGCCCCTAACAGGTTAGCCCGTTACCATCGAGACTGCATCATTACTTACCATCAGGTGAGATCGTAATCAAGGGCTAACTTGTAGTGGATAAAAAAAATTATAAGCTAATGAATGATTACGATTTTCGTAGACAATAGCACTACTGATCGGTGAAGTCTATACTATGATATAGGATGGTTTGTAGGACACTACGAGTGCACTGTGGGACTTCGTAGAAATGATTGTTGATATGGCTATTCTATTAGATTTCCGATTTCAAATCTCTATTCTAGTTGTATTACTTTCCTTTTGGAGCTACTCTTGAGTTTTGCTAACGTTTACAAGTTATAATTGATAAACTGTATTTATCTGTTATTGAGTTCAGAGCATTTCTACTTGACTAAGGTTACTTGGAATCTCGCACATCGTCTGAATCCACCAATGTCATGATTTGACATCTTCATATAAATTTGGCAGGGTAATATTAGAGGTCCTTTAATCTGAAATTGGAAGCGAGCCCAATGTGTTTACGCTTACGTGCAAAGTACGTATACAGCAATACTCACAAATTGGACGTTCGACATTAGTCGTCAGTCACCGGACATGAATGACGGACATGATGACGGAACGACAGACATGAATTCAGCCCAATAGCCAAAGAGCATAAATGACGTGAAAGTTTCGTGAGGCGCGTTCTTTTTTTGAATTAGTCTATGTCTACTCGCGTGTCGTTTTATAACTTGAAAACGTATAGTAAAATACAATTTTTACTATTAAAATTGAACGCTTATAATGGGTAAACGTTAGCAGAACTGACAGTAGATCTTTAGCCCCCCTATCACTAAACTTGCGATTATAATAATTGCGATCACAGCAATTAGTTTGACTTTTTGTTCATTACCTAGTAGTGAAAAAGTGTCAACTAATAAGAAGGATTTCAATTACCGTATTGTATTTTTCTTTAGCCGACTGAAAAGATATACAATCTTGATACATTTGAAAATAAGTCTGGTTTTCACTTGATGTTGTTGTACACTTACAGAAAAATAATAACTACTACTAAACCAATAAAAAGTATAGCAAGTAACCATAGTAAGTACCTTTTCTAGAGAAAAACCTTCTTTTACCATTTAATTCAGCATTTAGCATCCAATTTTGGTGATTGGGGGGCAGATTGATAAAACTCTTGGACATGTCAAGAATATGTTGCATTCGATTTTCTCTTCGGATCCCTTTTGGCATGTTATTCGATGTAAGTGATATATGGACGTAGGTAGTTGCACCGTCACGGGTTTTGACTTTTGAGGGGCTAGTGGCGCGGGGTGTACGTTTCGGGGCGGCATAGTGTCGCGGGCGTTGGGTGCCCTAATATACACCGAGGCGACGGACTTCTGACGCGTGATTCTTGTATAGGAGTGATCGACTTCAGTATTAGCTTTCATTATGTACTGTAGATATTTAAACTCATCTTGGCTATCTTGGCGTGTAACGCTATGCTTGTGTGTGCTTGTAAATATGCAGGTTTGATTTGTGTGGCAGTGATGTAACATTGGTCGTCCTGTCAACACAAATCAAAGCTACATAATTTACAAGTTCATGGACACTTCTCTTAATAAACTATTAATTTGAACCAAAAGTGTCTAAATCTACCGTTAACGTTAATTTACTGTCACCTATTGGGCGTAGGTGATCCCTAAAATTTTAAGGTTGTCGAAGATAAAGGGCATTAGTCCTCCCGCTAAACTTTAATTTTAACAGTTATTAAGTTGATATTGAAGTCGATCTATAAAGTGTCAGAGTTTGTCGTAGTTAGCCCGTGTTTTTCGGCACAGTCGATATAGAAACAAGAATTGGACTGAACTTGTGCGATTTTGGTGGTGAATACTAAAATAATTTTGAGATGTCATTTTAGTTGATCTTATATTAACGTCTTCCCACTTAATTGGAGTTGCTGTCGCTTATTCGACACCGAGATGATGGTAATTTGGGGTATTACCACTGGATTGGTTGCCCTCATATAAATAAATCTATAAATTAAGACCTATTTGAAACGCTAGATGTGACATGCAAACGTCTCTGAAACTAAAAAAAAACTAATAAATATTGTACATTTTTAACTAGCGCAAATCATTTTAGTTCCTTGGGTACTCGTGTCAGTTTAAAATTGTATATAAAATGCCAAAATGGCGTCAAAAACAACATGACAGCCACTTGTCCAGTGGTAATAATGAGGGTCCAGTGTTGGGGGGTAATAAGCCTATTACACTGCACTTTAAGGGCGGGCGTGGCAAGTTAGAGCGGCGCTTATTACACAGCAATAAGGATCAAATTAGGGACCCTTACTCCCTAAATCTTATTACACTACACTGATTCTATTGTAAGGGTCCCTGTGTAAAGTGCAGTGTAATAGGCCTATAATAAAAAAATAGAAACCACAACTGTCACTATATCGGCTACTGTGTTAGAAAATTGTCCAGTGGTAATAATGAGGGTCTAGTGTTGTTTTTTTTTTATCCTGTATAAGTTAGCCCTTGACTGCAATCTCACCTGATGGTAAGTGATGATGCAGTCTAAGGTGGTAGCGGGCTAACCTGTCGAGGGGTAATAACAACCACCACTGTCGCTATATCGGCTACTGTGCTAGAAAACGCGGGGCGATCGGGTAACGGGGTAAAGGGGTAACGGGGTAACGGGTGTGGCGGTGTGGCAGGCGGGTGCGCGTCGCCGTCGCACCGCGGCGTGCAGCGCAGCATCTCGGCCAGCGCGCGCCCCGCCGCCTCGCGCCGCGCCTCCTCCGGCGCGGAGGTGCTGCGCGCGCAAGGTACGACCGCCGACCGCTGTGGGGTAATTGTAACGGAACGAGGGCACACTTAGCTGGTAGTGCAGCATGCCTCCGATCTGTTTGTAGGTTCTGTTCGCATGTTGATCTATATGTAGGCTCTGTTCGCATGTAAATAGGTTTCATTTTACCTAAAAATGCTTAAATATCTATGATTTGGGGTAATATCGAACATACGAATTAAAGCGTGCGCAAGGTACGACCACCGATCGCTGTGGGGTAATTGTAACGGAACGAGGGTACGCTTAGCCTGTAGTGAAGCATGCTACTGATCTGTTTGTAGGTTCTGTTCGCATGTAAATAGGGTTCATTTTATGTATAAATGCTTATATCAAGGATTTGGGGTAATATGAAATATCGAATGAACAAATTAAAGCGCGCGCAAGGTACGACCATCGATTGCTGAGGGGTAAATGTAACGGAACGAGGGTACACTTAGCTGGTAGTGCAGCATGCTTGTAGGTTCTGTTCGCATGTAATTTGGTTTCATTTTATCTAAACATACTTATATCAATGATTTGGGGTAATATCGAACATACAAATTAAAACGCGCGCAACGAACGAACTGTAGGGTAATAGGCTTAGATTTTAGAGGGTAATAACACTTAGTTTGTTGTAGTTATATTTATATTATATATAGGTTTTTTTTGCATGTAAATACGGTTTTATTTAGCTTATCACCTAATTCTTATGTTAAAATAGGGTAAAATCAAAAATATTTCATGTTTCACTGACGATTTGGGGTAATGTTGTATTTCTTCTAGTTTAAATAGTAGAGCGCATAACTCTGCACGAGTCGCCTTTTCCTTTATGCATGTCACCGTAAGATTGTAAAAATCGTTAGATTATAATCTAACTCGCGAAATTCTAAACTCTCGAAAGATTAGAATTTAACGCATTATTTTCCGGTAGATTGTAATCTGATAGGTATTTAAACCCGATAAAACCTAAGTGCCCGGCCTGCGGCCGGCCACTACTTAATTATTTATGTCAAACCCTAACCTAACCTACAAGAAAGAGACAAGAAAACGTAAATAAAATGAATATTTCAAAAATTGACACTCAGAATATTGAACAGTTTAAAATTTCGCGAGTTAGATTATAATATTACGGTTTTTACAATCTTACGGTGACATGCATATACCGTAGCATCGCTTGTTCAAAATTCGAGAAGACTACGTACCATCTAATATGATATTGTAGAGCAAAATCAGTATTCGGCGTGTCAGATCTCCCTAAGAGAAATTTTAATTTAGTTGCCTTGTAATTTTCCCGCTTGTTCTTGTAATAATTTTGTATATAATTCTAAAACTGCCTTTTTTGTTGTCTTCATTCCATTCTGCTTGATGCTGCATGTTACTTCTGTCTATTGTTCTGCCTATTGCATTGTTTTTTCTGATTCAGGCTATCGGTGCTCCGGCAAATTAGAAAATCCCGCAAACCAAAATTAAGCTTACCTATGTCATAGCATGTTCGTAAGCTTCCATAATTGTTTATTTAGGTAGGTATGTTCAGCTTTTACTTAAGCATTGCATATTCACTTTTCATATAAACTGCTCACATTTCTTGCATGCTATAAACATAAAATAGAAGAAATGTACGTAAATAACGTATTTACGTTGAAAAAATCTAATCTTTGGCGGATGCTAATATTTAATTACAAACTGAAGTATCATAAAGGTTTTCTTGGTAAAAAATTAGGAGTACAATATTCATCATAGAGTCCCCTTGGTGATTTTGGTATAATGTTTGCATGAATTTGTGTGTCGGTAGCTTTTAGCGTGGTTTTCTGGCATGATTGTAATAATATGTAGAGGTCGTCTAATCTTAAAATGAACGTTGCTCCATGGAAAGTTGGTGTATAGCAATACTCCCAGATTGGACGTCGGCATTGGTCGTTCAGTCACCAGCTATGCAGACATAAATTCTTCGGTCGGATCTGTTGACCAACTAATAAATGACGCAAAAAATCAGTTCGGCTTGTTCATATTTAGATTAAACGAACTCTTGTATTATACGTAACTTTAACTGTCGTAGTTTCGCATGTATGTTGTAATTTGTAGATTGTACGGTAAGTAATCCCTATGAGTTTCTCTTTTAGATATGCATAAATTAAATTGTATGTATGTTATCATATTATGATAGTCATAATTAGTTTCTTATACGTTATAGTTATATAATTAAGAAGCCTTACGTTACTAATTAAATATATGCACTTTTCTTTTATATTGAAATTGGTTGGTGTCTAGATAGTAGCATGTAAAATATACACAAATCTTCTTCTAAATTAGTAAAAACTTTTCTTCGCATGATCCTTATCTATTTACGTTTATTCGTTTTCCATCAGTAAACGATTGGACCATATTTGATGAATCTATAATTATTTACAAAAGAATAGTTTATTTTATTTCTAGACATTAAGAAATAATGTATAAGAAGTCTACCTATTTAGTAGAATTTGATGTAGATTTGTATTATTTTACTGCTCCCAGTTAGTTATTAGATAGAAATACACAATCGAAGCTTTGTAGAAGAATAGATTGATAGAAACATTCTATAATGCGACACAAAGTATATTTATATTGTAAAGGGGTTAAAAGGTTCGTAGTAATAGAAAATCAGTTTTAATGCTTTTACAGTAGTGTATTTTTTTATAGATTTTATTATTGTTACAAGGTAGAAAAATAACGCCCTAATTTGCTAAGTTTAGACGTTTCAGAAATGTGTATCTTGGTTATTATATTACAGACGAGCAAGAAAGAGAATAAAAGTCTCTTGTTTAAGAAAATTCTCTTTAGGGACTAATTACTTGCTTCCATACAAAACTGACGTTTCAAAAACAAAACCGATTACACGTCATGTTCCGAAAACTATTAAACGGTTGCATTAGCACTTCTATAGAAAACACCAGTTTTGTATGGACAGAAGCTGAAGCAAGCTGAATAAATGTAATTATTTATTAGTTTACTTTCAAAATTTGTTAATATAGAAATCTTCTTTGATAGACATTTGCCGCTGTGTGACTTTTTATTAATATTGTCTTTATTTTATTCTTCAAATACAATTTTTGGGGTAACATGAGACTTTTGTTCACACAGTTACTAAATTCCCAATGTAGCCCTGATAATGTCTTCGTCAGCTGCTTTGTTGGATGGTTATTTTTTATTTAAATACAAGATGGTGCGCGCGACTTCGACCACGTGAATTTAGGTGTTTTAAACTTCCTTGGGAACTCTGGGATTAATGGTAGATCTCAAAGATTTAAATACCAAATTTCGTCAAAATCGGTCGAAGAGATGGCCCGTGAAAATGTAACAGACAGACAGACACAATTCCTTATTTATAATGGATTACTTTGGAAGCCGTTTAAAACACCTAAATGCACGTTGAGGCGCCACAATCTGAAATAATTGGGCATTTGACAACTAGCCAAATCAGCAACTTTTTTTCAAACGTCAAAACGTGTGCTTAGTATGGATTTTGTATGAAATTTTAAGTTGTGACGACATCAAAGATCGACGCACTTTTTTTTACTTTATTCGATAGTTTAAAATGGTAATTCAAAATAAAACGAGCAGGGGACGTGGATATTACGACTTTTGGCAGGTCCTTTATTTAATAATCACTTAAAAATAATTTATTTCACTAGTAGTCAAACACCCAATTGATGATATGGCAGAATTTTGGAGCAAATACGAAACTGTTCACATTGCTGCGTTCTTTGGAAATGAAAATGAAATGTGTATTTTGTACGTGAAAGTGCAGGTGTAACGATTGTTTTGGCCTTACAGTGGGGACGACCAGCTCCGCCGCGAACAATACCACTTCCACCGCCACCACAACAACGTCAAATTTTAAAAGACAGGTATGTATGCGCGCCTTAATGTATCGGTTTTTTTTTAATTATATAGGTCAGCGCTTGGCTGCACTCAGACTTGCTTGCAAGTGGTGATGCAACCTAAGGTGGACTGCGCTTGATGCCTATTCACTTTTGATTTGAAGGTACCTATATTAAAAGAGGAGGGTTAAAAGCCTTTTTCTCAAACATGCATGAAAATTTGAGCATTATTTTGACAACCTTCTTCGAGATAAGTCGAAATTGCCGTACTGGCCGAATACATGCGAGCAGCGGCCGGCAAAAGTTGTATGAAAATTCATATCTGTCGTGTAATTTAAAAATGGAACGATCTTTTATTCCGAAACATGGCAACCAAGGAGGTAACTTATCAAAGGTTTTATTTAAATTTCGAACTAGCTTGCAAATAGAAAGCTGTTTATTGAAAAAGAAGACAAATAAACACTTTAACGCGGGAAAAATTATGGTTGTTCGTTGTTCGTCATTGATTTTGAAATGTATTTGAAAAAATGAGTTCAATAGAAGACAATGAGTGTGATGAACTTACTTTAACGCCATCTGAAATTCAAGAGGCGGCAAGTGCCGTAATAGAAAACTTGTTACCGCCAAAATTGAAAGAAAAATATTTTTAAATGAAAAGTTCTGTCTGTTCACATTATTTGAGAAAAGTACTATACAAGCCTTAGCCACAACTAGACATTGATGGACTCACGTATTTGCGCCTCGGCTTCGCCTCGGCCCACGCTTACACGTTCGTCCTTCAATGCCTGTTTTGCTGACCGCTGCAGTAATTTACTATAATTGATGATTTAATATTACCAGAAATTTCTATCAGAAGAAGTCTGTACCACTACAGCCCATAAACGTCGCACTGCTGGGCACAGGCCTCCACTCTCATAGGAGAGTGGGAATCAGAACCTAGAGTCTAGACCCACCACGCTGCTCCATAACGAGTTTGCGGGCTTTAACGACTATTATCATGCTAGTGATAATAACCGGTACGGACAGTTTAACCTGCTCTCCGAGGCACGCGGGTGAAACACCGCCAACTATTCTAACTTGGCTCCACGGTCTTATCTGTCTTTCCCCTGAAGTATTTTTAAAAAGACTTCGACAGAAGACGCTCTCCTTTGCCCCTTGAGAGACTAATTACACGTATACAGCTTGATTCAACGTGGAAAACACTAGTTTTGTATTTACAAAAGCTGAATCGGGCTGAATAAATGTAATTAATCCCTAGTTTAGCTTCTCTCTTCATTGGGGTCCTCTGTCGCTATCTTCTAGCTTTGCTCTTTATAAATTTACTCTACGAAACAAGACTGCGTGGATTTGAGGTACACAGTTCTTAGGCCGAGGTCTACTAACGTGTACTGTATGTTTTTTTACAGAACACAATTGACTCGGCTTCTATTAAGGAAAATACCGCGCGAATCGCTTTAATGCAGGTAATATTTTGATTTAGATGGTTTTATTTTTCATGCGACTCGGTCATGAGACGTCACAAATGGGATTCGGGACCCGTTTCGAGCGGAAAAGCTCACTTTGATCTGCATTATCTCACATCTTTTAATCGAATAAAAACCACAGTTTGTGTTGTAATTTTTGATTCCTCTACCAAAAATGTATGGCCAGTCCTCGGCCAGGCACGAGTCAGTATTCCTACATCCATAATTAAAATTTTTGATAAAGTGTGGAAAGAACCCCGACTTTTGTAAACCAAAGTGGTTATTTTACGATCGATGACACAATCGTTGTTACGGTTGGTCCGTACTCGGTCATAACCAACATATGGCAACTTGCTGTTGGTCGAAAACCGTATGCGGGCAGTAAACAGGTGTCGGCTACCGTGATTAGACCAATCATAGAGATGACCAGTGGCGTGCATTTCAGAGAGGCATAGACGCACGTCTTGCCCAAACGGGAATACGTCAATGCTCATTTTTCATCATGACGGTAAGTGAATAGGTATTCTGACTAAGTAAGGCCTACCCTAGCTTCGATTCCTGTGCACGCCACTGCTGATGACGTCATCGAGCTAACGCCAGTGTGTACATCGTTATATTTTCTAACTCGGTCAAAACTGATATATGGAAATTTGCTGTTGGTCGAAAACCGTATGCGGGCAGTAAACAAGCGTCGGCCGCCGTGATTAGACCACTCATAGTGACGTCATCGAGCTAACGCCAGTGTGTACATCGTTATATTTTCTAACTCGGTCATAACCGACATATGGAAACTTGCTGTTGGTCGAAAACCGTATGCGGGCAGTAAACAAGCGTCGGCCGCCATGATTAGACCACTCATAGTGACGACATCGAGCTAACGCCAGTGTGTACATCGTTATATTTTCTAACTCGGTCATAACCGACATATGGAAACTTGCTGTTGGTCGAAAACCGTATGCGCGCAGTAAACAGGCGTCGACCGCCGTGATTAGACCACTCATAGTGACGTCATCAAGCTAACGCCAGTGTGTACATCGTTATATTTTCTAACTCGGTCATAACCGACATATGGAAACTTGCTGTTGGTCGAAAACCGTATGCGGGCAGTAAACAAGCGTCGGCCGCCGTGATTAGACTACTCATAGTGACGTCATCAAGCTAACGCCAGTGTGTACATCGTTATATTTTCTAACTCGGTCTAACCGACATATGGAAACTTGCTGTTGGTCGAAAACCGTATGCGCGCAGTAAACAGGCGTCGACCGCCGTGATTAGACCACTCATAGTGACGTCATCAAGCTAACGCCAGTGTGTACATCGTTATATTTTCTAACTCGGTCATAACCGACATATGAAATCTTGCTGTTGGTCGAAAACCGTATGCGGGCAATAAACTAGCGTCGG
The DNA here is from genome assembly GCA_964035005.1 of Erebia palarica. NCBI lineage: Eukaryota > Metazoa > Arthropoda > Insecta > Lepidoptera > Nymphalidae > Erebia > Erebia palarica. The sequence continues at coordinate 23,005,834 of OZ035993.1, read as the reverse complement.
CCGCCGTGATTAGACTACTCATAGTGACGTCATCAAGCTAACGCCAGTGTGTACATCGTTATATTTTCTAACTCGGTCATAACCGACATATGAAATCTTGCTGTTGGTCGATAACCGTATGCGGGCAGTACACAAGCGTCGGCCGCCGTAATTAGACCACTCATAGTGACGTCATCGAGCTAACGCCAGCGTGTACACGGTAAACGGTTATATTTTCTATTTTCACGTTTGCAGGTCCAGAACACAACCCGGCCGACGAGCGCGCAGCCCAAGCTGGAGCCCCGGCCGCGCATACTGTCGAGCGGCGCGCGCCGCTCCGAGCACCCGGCGCCGCACCAGCCCGCGCACCAGCCGCCCAAGATGTCCCCGCCCCACGACACGCCCAGGTGACTATCACGCAGCAGGCGACGTGGATGGATCAAGTCTTTATTGCCACACATGACAATAGGCATGATGACTGATTTTGAAAAATGGTCAGATTATGTTCGGAATTATTTCGATAAAATATCTTATTTCAGCAGAAAAATAACATTTGATAGAAAAAATTGGCATTTGAAATTAAATTTTAAAATTCACGCCAATACGCTCGCGAGTGTCATGGCGTCGTTTGTGACGTCACTATTGTTTTTACCGATGTACTCTGTGCAGTGTGCAGTAAACAAAAATGTGACTGTCAAAGCTCGAAACCAATAATTGTGACGTCATTCGCCTTTTGGTGTTTAATCCATTATGGCGGATTGGTGTATTTTATAGATTTATTTTATCAAAATAAATAGCAATCTCACTCGAAGTAGGAAAATAAATTTTAATAACGTTTTTTATAATCCATGAACCCTATTTCATTACATAAATCCATAATTTCATTGATTCTTGGTTACTGTCATATGCCTATTATAAACAAAAGATTGATAAAGTATTGCCACACATGACATATAACTAAATTATAAACAGAAGATTGATAGTCTTTATTGCCACACATGACATATAACTAAATTATAAACAGAAGATTGATAAAGTCTTTATTGTCACACATGATAATATATAACTAAATTATAAACAAAAGTTTGACAGTCTTTATTGCCACACATGACATATAACTAAATAATAAACAAAAGATTGATAAAGTCTTTATTGCCACACATAACATAGAACTAAATTATAAACAAAAGTTTGATAAAGTCTTTATCGCCACACATGACATATAACTAAACTATAAACAAAAACCTAAATTAAAAACGACTTGAAATTACATAGACGGGCCCTGTCAAACAAAGAATGTGGACTTATTTTACTAACGCCGTCTTATCTGTAAAGCTGAACAGCCCTATGGCGGGGACAAGGACAGGGTTATACAGGTGAGGGGCATGCCCAACAAGTCGGACGCCCAACTTTTTTCTATGAAAGGGCCCACCTAGTACATCTACATATATAAAATTTAATATAGGTTTTTACAATCTTACGGTGACATATACACAAATAAATAATACTAAAAATACACATAACTACATAAATAAATAAATTATAACCTCATATACATATAATAGTATGTATAATAGTAGCGAGTTTAGCACCCTGAGACTACCACTGACCCATTACACAAAATAATAGGTACGTTGCCTACATCATACTTCATCATATCTCATTTCATACTAATACTAGCTGATGCCCGCGACTTCGTCCGCGTGGTTTAAGTTATTATTATTCACTTCCGCATTTATAATCATGCTAATATTATAAATGCGAAAGTGTGATTATCTATTGGTTTGTCCTTCAATCACACCACAAGATGATCATCCAAACGTTATTTTTTATAAATAATTATATTTACTTCTAGCATAATATACTATTAGTATACATATAATATTATTTTGTTACATGAAAGATACTTATATTTATTTATGTACAATTATTATTTATCCCTATAATATAATTATATTATTTGGTCTGTACCCCCAAAAGACCTGTACATTACCGAGCATGCATATAATATTATTTTGTTACATGAAATCTTTCAAAAGTATCTACTTATATTTATTTACGTATAATTATTATTTATCCCTTTAATATAATTATATTATTTGATCTGTACCCCCAAAAGACGTGTACAGTACCGAGCATGCAACTCAGGGGGTAACGGTGACTAACAGCATGCTAACATGATTACACGCGGCCCAGTCAAGCGGAGAGTAAGAACGGTGCCGAGAACGGCAAAACCGGGACCGGGACCGGCCCGGGGACGGCCGGTAAGACGCACGTGAAAAGCGCGTCTATTAGCTCCGCGACGGGTGCTCCGCCCCTAGGAGCGGAGTCTGCGCCCCACAATGCCTCCGCACGGGACCTCGCCCAGCCCCGACCGAGGTATATAAGCGAGCATGCATGCCGATTGCTTGCGTTTGGAAAACAAACACGATTTGATTTTGAATATACTTATTATGGGCACGATTTATTTCTGTAGATAAATGAGGCACTTTGAATCGAATTTGTAATTTTGAATTTTAGTGTTTTTTTCGCTTATTACTAGATTACAAGTGGTGACGCGCACAAGTTGAAAATGAAAATTTTATTATGATGCGTTTTTTTTTGTGCTTACAAAAGATTTTTTGATCAGATGCCGTTGTAGATAACCATAATAACTAGTGTTTCTTAGACATTTTATAATTAAAAAACAAGACACGTAACCATTTATTTTTAGATTATTAGGGTTATTAATGCTTTATGAATAGGTTATGCAGGCAATACGCACAAAAAAGCTTTTTTTTACTTATCGCACCGAAAGCACCGAGATAGTTTTCTTTCTTGCACGTGGTTTATTTTTCGTAATTAGGTTTTTTTGTTACTTGTTAGTTTTCTGCGACTTAAAGGCACGCATATGAGGCGAATTTTTATTGTTTTGTTTTGGGTTGCTTATAGTAAAATAAATATTTTTGCTGTACTTCGTAATAATTAGTTTTTGTTGTGGCGATGGAGCCGACTATTGAAGTAATTTCAGGCACAGATGTTATATGCGTAAGGTTTCTGCAACTTTTAAGCACAATTTTATCACCATATTCAAAATTTGCATGACTGTTAGGGAACAATTTGGCATGTCTCGATCTCTCCACCTATTCACCAATTACTAACGAATAAGTACTATTTTTTATATATTTATAATACCTATATTTTTTGTACTTTTATGTATTTCTATGTATTGAATTTAGAAATAAATTTAAGGTTACTGCTAAGTCACGTTCTAATAGAGACGGGTTAGAATATTTTTGTATGAAGTCTGGCCTACCAACCGTTTCAATATATTCGTAGGAAATAGCCGCCACTCAAAACTTGCATTAATCTATAGCTGGTATCCATACAAGCAATTATTATATGAGAAAAAATCTAAAACGTTTCCGATCAAGCTGCACTAGTGACTCCATCATCAAATAGATTACAACTTTGATAGATTATATCTCGGAAACCTGACGTTTTGGAAGATTTTGTCTCATATAGTACTTGCCTGTGTTAATGCCAGCTATTGATTAATACAGGCTATTATGCGTGGCGGCTATTTGAGGTTAAATAAAAATGGCGGAATAGATGGTAGACCGAAATATTCAAACCGCTTTACCGACGACAATCCGGCTAATTCTCAACTAAATTGTCAGGTTTAAATATAGTGCTGTCTTTTCCATGAGGGAGCATTACGAATGATTAGGAGCATTCAGTTGGTTTCAGATATTGTGGAACAAGATTGACAACTTTGTGCTGACATTGACAACTTGTACGGCCGAAACTCTTAATTAAATCTATCTATAGTTGTCGATAAGTTATAGTCCTACCAACTTATCTGGCCTGATGGCCAAAACTGGAACTAATTATGACTGTATTAAGACTGTCTAGATTCGTTTTTATTTTATCTTTGACACCTATCAGCAACACTCAGTGTGAGATTCTATAGAGCAAACTTTGACTTTGCTTAGGCTTAAGACATGGTTATAACGAGACAGATTTATGTTATTCACATAAGTCCATCTCGTTTTAACTCTGAGTAACGTCTGAGCTAAGACAAAGTACGTTCTAAAGATCTCAGCATCAGAGACGCTGTCGCCAGGTCAGATCAGTTTGTGAGACTACTTAGCCAACGTTTTTATTTGGCAAAATAAACCATAAAATTCCTGATAGATGACAATATTTGTTAATTTAGTTATCGACAGATAACAGATAGGATTTATTATTTTGGCTGTTAAAGAGAAAAAAAGCATTTTCAGGATTTTTCAACTAAGCGAAGCCAGATTGGATCAGGCTGGATCTGGTTTGTGTAAGAACCAACGTAAAGAACGTAATCGTAAACGTTTGTCAAACGTATAATTTGAACTATTCAAGGAGTTCATACATGCCTGCATGTCGAAGAGCATGTATGAACTCCTAAAACAGTCAAGTAATTCGTTTAAGCTCTCAAAACGGTTACGATTTTCTTAGACAACTAAGCCTCTGGTAGTAGTTTTTTTTAATCCACTACAAGTTAGCCCTTGACTGCGATCTCACCTGGTGGTAAGTGAAGATCCAGTCTAAGATGGTAGCGGGCTAACCTGTTGTTAGGGGCATGGCAGTTATATTTAACCCATAACCCTATTCGGTTTCTACACGGCATCGTACCGGAACGCTAAATCGCTTGGCGGCACGTCTTTTACCGGTAGGGTGGTAACTAGCCACAGTCGAAGCCTCCCACCAGGCCAGACCAGGGAAAATTCAGAAATTATAAATTTCAAAGGCAACAGCGCTCAACACTGCGCCACGGAGGTCGTCAAAACTACTTTCTTTTCTACTAAAGATAGAAAGCGGTTCACGCGTTTTGTTCTCTCTTCCAGTTTGAACTCGACGTTGTCCACGGGTGGGACCGTGGGCTCGGGCGCGACGGGTAACTCAGCCAGCGCGCGGAGGGATTTCTCCAACAACAACCCGCTTGTTTTCCCGAGGAATGTGCCTTCCAGATCCACTTTCCACTCAGGTAAGGAGATATTTTGCAAATACCACTATACATATTATAAGATACCACTAATACATACTTATCTAGAGATCTTATTATCTATATGTAAGGTAGAGTGACGTCACACTACAATAATCAAATTATTCTTGCAAGCGCAACTTTAAAGTTCCTTAACTTTTCCATTTGTTGATATATTTAAATGGGTTTTCAATGTTTTTGTGATATATTTTACATACATTTTTATAACCCATATTTCCATACTTACAATTGCGAAAGTGAGTCCATCTTCTGTCTGGCTACGCTTTAACGGCCCATCTTTTCAATCAATTTTGATTGATTTTGATGAAATTTGTATGGAGTTATATCCCGGGAAAGGAAAGGAAATAGGCTCCCGAAAAATTAAGGCGTTCCCCCGGGAATCAGAAAAACGTTATACACGCGGACGAAGTCGCGGCCATCATCTAGATAATTATTAAAAAAAAGTGTGTACAATTCACACATGGCAGAAGTGAAACTTCAGAAAAGTAGCCTACAAGAGAATGAGATAGATCAGACAAATATAACTTGTATAAATATGCTAGATAGAAGTTATATTTGTCTCATTCTCTCGCAGGCTAAATCCTATTATGAATATGTTTGTCTCTTTTTAGTGTCGCTTTTCGTTTCATCGAATTTTCAAATCACAACGATTCTAAATTATAGGCCTATTACACTGCACTTTCCACAGGGCCGTCGCTTATTACACAGCAATAAGGATCAAATTAGGGACCCTTTCTCCCTAAATCTTATTACACAACACTGATTCAGGTATACGGGTCCCTTGCAAAAGTGTAGTGTAATAGGCCTATAAGTTTCACTTCTTACTAATATTATAAATGCGAAAGTTTGGATGGATGTATTGATGTATGGATGTTTGTTACTCAATCACAGCCCAACAGCTGAACGGATCTTGCTGAAATTTACCACAGAGATAGATTATAGTCTGGAATAGCGCATAGGCTACTTTTTATCCCGGAAAATTAAAGAGTTCCCGCGGGAACCAAAAACCTCAAACACGCAGACGAAGTCGCGGGCATTCACTAGTAAAAAATAAATTGGAAATTTCTTTATTAACCGTGTATCGAAAAGCCTAGTGGCCAGTCAGTAGTGTGACGTGTTTGTGTCGCGGCGCATTATTAACCGTGTATCGAAAAGCCTAGTAGCCAGTCAGTAGTGTGACGTGTTTGTGTCGCGGCGCATTATTAACCGTGTATCGAAAAGCCTAGTAGCCAGTCAGTAGTGTGACGTGTTTGTGTCGCGGCACATTATTAACCGTGTATCGAAAAGCCTAGTAGCCAGTCAGTAGTGTGACGTGTTTGTGTCGCGGCACATTATTAACCGTGTATCGAAAAGCCTAGTAGCCAGTCAGTAGTGTGACGTGTTTGTGTCGCGGCACATTATTAACCGTGTATCGAAAAGCCTAGTAGCCAGTCAGTAGTGTGACGTGTTTCTGTGGCGGTGCAGGGCAGACGAGGTCGCGCGGCGGCGGCGCGGGCGGCGCGTACGGCGACGGTGGCTCACCGCACCAGGCGCGGCCCTCCTTCTTCTCCAAGCTCTCCTCGAGGTTCTCCAAGCGGTCAGTGCCACATTCTCCATCACTTCGACGACACACACATTCAGTGACCAGTTCTGTTAAGCACAATCTCTAAACTACACTAAAATGACATTTCTAAATCTAGGGCTGCCCCTTTCCGGGAATGTTCTGAAATGGTTGGCAACAACGACCTCAATTTACATAGAAAGAAGCAAGAAAGAAATGATTTATTTGTATGAATATGTGAATATGAGATGTTTGTCGATTAAATAGAAAGCTGTAACATATCCAGTCAGGTAACCCTGACGTACAAATTTTTAATTTTAATTTTATTTTACAATTATTTCAAAATTACACATTTTAAATAACGATAAACATTGCAAAGTACCCGCTTCTTTACATGAAATGGCCTATCTAATACCTACATATATATCGATGGTTAGCAAAGAGCTGTCATTTTAGTAAGTTTAGAGATGGTGTACAACGGAATTGGCGACATTGTCCCACTAAGTTATCTGACCCGGTGGCAAAAATTGGAACTAATTTTTATGTTTGTTTAGTTTTTTTAAAAAAAATTATTTTTCATATATTCTAGCGACGCTGTCACCGGATCAGATATGTTTATGGGACTATACACTATCGCCACATGATACACAACGCCACACATTCACATCACTATACTACAGTCCTCGACGCGCAATAGGCCTATTGCATTTTACAGTGCCTTTTTACTGGTAAGGGTGGGCGTGGCTGCAAGTTAGAGCGTCGCTTATTACACAGCAATAAGGACCAATTTAGGGACCCTTTCTCCCTGCATTGATTTAAGTGTAAGGGTCCCTGTGAACAGTGTAGTGTAATAGGCCTATAAGATTAGCCTTGCATTTGTGTGTGCATTATTATCCTACGTGAGTGACGAACGCGACAATGCGACGCGATAGTATTAAACAGTAGCTGACCCTTCACGTGGCCTGCTTTGTCACGAAGACAAGTTTGTCATTTTCTATGGTGTCGCATCGCGTCGCATTTCATGGCGTCGATTCTGTCGCTCACCTAGGACAACGGGTAAGCAGTACGAAGTTTGTACTACTACTACCCGTAGTTTATCGCTATAATTTCGGTGTTCACATTAGATTTACAAAAATGGCGAAATCGTTTTCTTCTCCGAGCTCTCCATCAAAGTTCTCCAAGTCAGTGCCACGTTCACAGACACCGTCAAAGTTACTTTGTAATGTACATCTATGTAATGTACATGTAAACACTAACACAACAGAACACAACCATTCACCAAACGCGACCAACACTATACCACCACACATTAACAACACCAGTCGCAGTACATAACATTAGGGCCTCCGTCCACGTCAGGCTTTTTGTAGATCCGATAATCGGGCTGATAATAATTACGCCGACTTTTATCACTGTTTTTGGGAAGTCCACGTCTTGAATTCACCGACTGTGAGTGTTAGTGCGTACGTGTTTGCGCGTATTTCCGAACGATTCATTTTCCACCGACAATCCGATCGGCAGGGATTTGTTTTTTGACCGAATTTTTGAAAACGTGTGCGTTTAAATATTGCAATTTGTATGTTTAATTTTTTGCCGACAAAAAGCCGGCCGCCGATTGTTTGACGTGGGTGGGAGCGCCTAACTCTTTTTTCACAAAAAAATCATTAATATTTAGGTTATGACATTAGGTCTATCAGATTTCATTGCTCTATGTACATTCTACAGTCTATATTTTACGATATTTTATGTAGTCATACTTTCTGTTTTCTAGTGCAGGATATATTATGTTCGCTAATCGCTTTTAAGCTACTTATTCCTAAATCACACCCATACGTGCGTTTTCTGTTACCATAAATAAAAATGAAAATCTATGGCGTAACAAATTGCTATTATTTGAATAACACTAGTATATTATGCTTGGAAAGTTGATGTAATTCGACGCTCAAAAATCAATAATTGTTATTTCCGTAGTTTTCATAGCTTCCTTAAACTTGATGGTAACAAAAACCGCTACTTTACTATATATTTTTACTATGAAACATCATCGCCACATGTATCACCCCCACGCATCTATGTTAGCAGCAAAACGCTTTCAGCACCTTGTGTCTGTCCCATTTACACGCATAAAAACTTAAATTAAAAAAAAACTTTTTTTTTTGGCAATTAAACGCCAAAGTTACGAAATTTTTAGATAAAAGGGTTGTGGAAGACTCGTCATAAATTATAACATTTTAAAGAACAGTGTTTGAGCTAATTTTTTTCTCTCTTTTTTTGCACGATTTTTAAAAAAAACTCTTTTAAATGCCCAAATTCTGTTCACATATTTTTTTGTATTTGTTGTAAATAATGTTTCCATTAAAATACGTAACACACTTGTCTGTCCTTGAGAATTAACCATTACGTTTTTTTGTGTCGCTCACTGTGGTTCATTTTAAGAATTTGTGTGTTTTTTTGGAATTTTATCCATTATTTGATATATTTTATTTGGTGCTCAAATTGTCTCCCTCTAAAAGATTCCGAGCTCCAGGTTTTTTACATATTTTTAGACTTTTTTTTTACTCTCGCGTCAACACAGGGGATGCACGATGCTAAAACCTCCTACCTCCCTTTTACGTTAATATAAACGCACACATAGGATTTTTCTACGTTTTGTTCAATTCGTTAACGTTAATTTTTAGCGCGGAATACCATTTTGTTATCCGACAAACCTTCATTGTCTTGAAATTTAACCGAATGAAAGTAGTAGTGTTTTTTTTTAAATCAAAGCATGATGTACTCCCCTTATAACATAATTTAACAGATTTTTTACTTTTAGTTTTTTAAACTGCCTTCTTATGAGTGTGAGCAGAGGCATATAGTTACAGTGCCCCCATGCTTTGAATGTTGTAGAGCTTATATAAATATAATGAAAGTATTAAGCGTAAGTATAATATTATATCGGGTTTTCGTCGACCGGAGTAAGAGAGGTGTACGGATCTATTTTATTTCATACCTCTCGTGCATCCCCCGTGTTTTAAACTAATTTCTTTGTTTTCCATAACCGTACGCTTCCACTAATGCCAGACAACGGTCGCGACCCATATCGGTTTTTCGTACCGCTTATAGTCTATCCACAACCCTATTAACGGTTTTTTCGTCGCAACGTGACGTTTTTATTATCGGTTTTTGTACGGAGGGAGTGAATTAGTATTGTGCATCTGTGTTTCGGCGCGAGATTTTCTGGGTTGCCAGTTTAAAATAATACGGCAACCAGACTTTGAGTGACAATTTTGTTCGGAATGAGCTGGGTTCTGAAGAGGGCGGTGATTCGGCCCGTGATTGGTCGAAAAGCTCACCCATTCCGTTCTACGCAGGTTGAATCAGAATCCCTGAGGCTGCGTGCGCGCCGGCTGAACGAAGATTTTTTAATATTACGTTAAGAATTTATATTTAGAGAAATATTGTGCAAATTGTTATGCTTAATTTATGAGTAATATTGTATGGTAGTCTTATTGGTTGCAATTTGTTTATACAGCGTAAGAATTCATTTTTACCACTTAAATTAAACAAGGAAATTCATTAAAAAAAATATATTATGTTTAAAAAGTGAATGCCACACCAGAATATTTTGCTAGTATATCAAAATAAACATATTCTTGACTTCAATTAAATAAACAATCTCATCAATTTTAAGATAATTTTCTTTAATATAATTAAAAAAATAAACAGCGGCCGATTGAAAACATTTTTTAAAATCTAAAAGTTAAAAGTTGCGTCTCTTCTTATATATCCTATCCTTTAAATGCGCTGGAAAAACAAATTACAATTAATATTGCGGTTGATGAGGAATTTTTTTTATTACAGTAAAATAAAAATATCTTTAAGGTATTCGTTAACGTTAACGTCCCATTCGAGTTTGATTTCATAATCGTATTATTAATTTTATACATCGCGGCGACATTTCCGACTGCATTTTATATTATTAAAATTATAATCATATTTTAATGAGACATGCAATATGTTAGAACAATCTTTGCAAGCGCGGTGTACCTAATGTGGCCTTAAACCTCTTCGTTCCGAGAGGAGACCTATGCAGTATGCTTAGTAGTGTGTCGGCGATGGGTTGAGATGATGATGTTGATTAGGTATTAATTCGCCTCAACCAATGGATGCCCACTGCTGGGCATATGTCTTAAGGGTTTTTGGCACCATTATATCGATAATAGGTGAAGTTTTTTGCAATTTTAAGTTCCTTTTCAATATCAACTGAATCTATGATCTCAGTCAGTCAGTCAGTCCATGGTTGGTTATATTTAGAGCTACGTGGTCATTCGTCAAAAAATATACAGCTTTCTATCATTTAATGATAACTTTGTTAAGTAATTCGTCGTCAGAAAAGATTTTATATTGTTACTAAGTTAAATTAAATTTGCTTTTGAGTTTATATTATGAAATACACAACCAACACACAAAGCCAGCTCCAGCGTTTATTTTAAGTTCGCGCCTTGTTTTTTAAATACTGTTACATCTTAATGAAAATTAATCATTTTAATAATATAATATGCACCGGAAACCTAGTCCCGTCGCGCGTCGCATTTCACTTGTAGCTTTAGGAATTGTCTGTAGCCGTTGTAAAAGTTTTCACAACTCGACAGCGTTAATCGATTTTGAGTGTCGAAACTCTATAAAGTGGAAGTCAAAATGGATCTTAACTTTCTCGATGTACAGCTTTAACACAATGGTACAACCGTGTGCGGTAGCGCAACGATTGAAGGTTTTATTCATTCATCTAAATCCTCTAGTATCATCTTAAATACGTTCATAATTATAAATGTCAGCCAGCGTAAACTGAGAAATAAGATTGATAGAATCAATATTGGACGTCAAAATAACAACATTTGAGTACATTTTACTCTTATTATTTTAACGTTAACTCTTATTGTGCTTCGATACACGAAATCCATGAACGTAATCGAAAATGTGCGAATTCATCCTAAGGCTGTTCTTATTTCGAACGAATTTTGTACATTCCAGGGATTGTGTAAAATGAAAAATGAACCCTTCGAAACGATTAACTTTAGCGTTCGCTATACGTTTGTTTAAATACAGATTATTTGCGTTGAGAAAATAATGATTCCTTACATCTTCAGCTCCTGACCATTTAGTCAAGTATTAGTAACTTATGGCAATTTATTGGCCATACTTGACTTGACGGGTCATAATTTTACATGAGATAATTCTCATGTAATATTATGAACCGATTATGAATTATGAACTGTTTGAAAGATATCCTGTTACTGTTTGTTTAAATAAATTATATCTTCGAATGAAGCGACTCATATAATTATGATAGAACTTCACTTACCAAGGCAACAATTGCAGAACATAGCGTCGTTCATATAAACATACTTTTTCAAATTATTTGAAATATAAATAACATTCACTATTTTGAAAACGCCATATTCTAGATAATATTTTTTGCATTAAAAAAATTTAGTTTTAGCGAACGCAAATGTGTATAGGGTTCAGTTAGCACAAAGTTTTTTTTTGTAATTTTATTCTTTATTGTGTATTTTTTTCGGACGACTCAGCCTAAATAGTGACTTTGACTGAAAAAAAAATTAAAATAGTTTTGTATATTTGTAATATGATACAAATTAAGACATTTAATCTATTTCTAATTCTTTCTCAATTGAGGGCCATAGTGCGTATGACATCAAAAAATATTTATGTGTAAAATTCTATTTTACGATCAAAATGACGTAATTAAAACAAAAAACCATATTTTTAGTATTTTATAAATAGTTTAACTATTTATTCAACTATAACATTCGATGAAAATTAAAAAAAAGGAAAGTACTTAAATATTTTTATAAACTGTAGTTGTTTTTTAAAATGACCGCTAGTGTCTATCAATGGCCCTCAATAACTAGTTTTATCATTGGTATACAAAACCAAAGAGATGCTATTAAACGAGAAAAATATAGAAGCAATGTGCAAACTTAAAAGTTGTAATAGCAATATATTTTAAAAAATAAACATAAAAGACATTAGAATTGGTTTCTTTTGGTTCTTTAGTGCTTGTCGACTTATCTGAGCATTGTAACATTTCTCAGTAAATAGTTTTAAATCAATACCAACTACAAACAAATATAAACAAATACCAACTTTTAGTAATGCCATCAATTCGAAGTAGTTGTATGTCTTTGGTTTTTAATATCAACGGTTAGTATAATATTAAAGTGCGAGTGAGATAACGTTATGTATTATTACTATATAAATAAATAGATAGATAGTACATATAGTTCGTGGCCCATCCTCTAATAATGGTACAAATACTCAGTAGATATAACCATAGGAAAAGGATTCTGTGGCAGCTCTATGAAGTGCGGTTTAAATATGGAAATGGCGAGTGACACAGAATTGCGGACATATTATTTGTTCCCCCCGATTTTATAAGGAAATCGTAATAGGAAACGTTTGCCAAAAGTATATAATACTTCGAACTGTCTAAGGAGGATAGAGATAGAGAGAGAGAGAAAGAGAAAGAGAGAGATGCATGAGATTGCATGTCAAAAATTATGAATTCTATCTTGAGTTTTGTACTCTCAAATGATTACCATTTTCTCAGGCAATTGGGCCTGAAGTCTGTTATTTTTCACAACCTCCCTGGCACAATGGTGAGCGTATCTTTTAAGCGGGAGGTCCCTGGTTCATTTCCTAGCCGGGCCGATTACAAAAATCATTTTAAAATTAGCTCTTTTGTCCGTAGCATTATTCGCCACGTCCATATAATCGCACTTTAAACTGAACTTAATATGAAGTAAATTGATACGCCTAAAGGATCTATCCTTCCAGAGAATATTTTAAAAAATATAGGAGTTCCTTTTAGTCCAGTCAATTTAATAATTGTTTACTTGAAAATCTAATCGATTTCGGCACATTTTTGTCTAGCGGGGCCTTCTAATCAATAAAGTCGAAATTGAAATAAATTTATACAGGATGGTTAAAAAAAAGTTTCATTTATATTGATCGACTTTATTAAATGCTTTAAACGAAACTCTTGTTATGATACTGTAAAATCTTATAAATCGCGAAAATACTAGTTCGAAAACACTATAATGATTTATTTTGAAACAGGACAGAAAAGAAGTAAAAACATAAAAAAAAACAATTTCAACTAGCCTTGAAAAAATTGCTGCAGTGGAATTGTTAGGTTCATTTATAAAACATTCATTGATATGTCAGTATTTCAAATCATCTTGTATAATTAGCCCCATTAAAATATTTTGTCTACGTAGGTTATATCATAAATTTAACCAATAATTTAAAAAATATATCTAAAACAGCGCAAAAACGTAAGCATTTGGCATCCCTATAAACTCAATAAACTGTTTATTATTATTAATGTTATAAATCTTTATAACATGTAGGACATACAGGCGTCTTTTATGTTACGTCATGTTTTGCCTCTACCGCCGGTTCGGAAAGCAGTTTCTGCTGAGAAGAGCCGGCAAGAATGTGTGTGTTTAGTATCAAAACAACTCACACGAAATGTATTTTCTGAACGTTTTTGACACGAATCGCTGGCGTGGAATGCCCTTCTCGTTTCCTGTCCCGTATACATTTAGGCAAACGCGAATGCTCTTCAATCTATATAATAATCTTCTATATTTCATCATTGTTTTTTATTAGGCATGACTGTTGTTAAGCAAAACCTATTTTGCATTTAAAAAAAAAATCTAAAGATATCTTATTTATTTTACTTTATTGGATGACTTTTGAGTATATGCCTACGTAGAACAAAACAATAATTAAAAAAATATTTTCGTATTGATATGTGTATAGTGTTGTAAAATTAATAGTATTCTTATATTAATAGGTAATATAAAAATAATAATTTTTATAGTTAACTTGCACTTACGATTTTCTATAAATGAAACGATGATTCAAAAATCAGAGTTAGAATATTATTTGTATAAAGATTAAATATTTCTGTTACAAGTTTTTTTTTCAATATTTTCTAACGTAAATCAATACTATGTGAGTAATGTTAGTTAGTCCGTATGTACATATGTGTACGAGTACGTGTGAATTTAAAATGGAAGAGTGTGTAGAGTAATCTTTTTGGTTTATAGTTATTTATAATATCTTTGCTCTATATATATCTACCTTTTTTTCTTTTGCTCAACACGTCATCTCATTTCATAACTAAAAAATAAAAGAATGATTAAATATAAATAAAGTCGTCAAACTTTTTTTTTTTTACAGATTAAGTAAATAAATTTTTTTAATTAGTAGAAGTTATTTTTAGTATCACAAATCAAAAAAATAGTACTGATGTAATTTCTATGGTAGTTTTTTTTTTTAAATCTTATCTATACTTCTATACTAATATTATTAATGCGAAAGTTTGGATGGATGTTTGTTACTCAATCACGTCCGAACGGCTGAACGGAATTGGATGAAATTTTGCACATAGATAGATTATAGTATGGAGTAACATATAGACTCCTTTTTATCCCGGAAAATTAAAGAGTTCCCGCGGAAACCAAAAAACCTCAATCCACGCGGATGTAGTCGCGAGCATCAGCTTGTGAGTACATACTCACAAGCTGACGTATGTATGTGTTACATTACTAGAATTTGTTGAAAAATATAATAAATAATAATTCTCACGTTTGCAGTATTCAATATTAATAAAATAATATTTGACTATGCAAATAAATATCATCGCAACTTAAGTGCTCCCTTTAGGAAATGGGTTTTATAACAAAAAAAGTTTTTGATATTGTTTATCTATTGTTCTCGCCCTTTTGATATTATTTCCCGTTTGATAGCAACTTATGAAGTTCTTAAGAATTTTTATTAAAATTACATAATCTTCTGAAAGAAATAAAATTTTCGACATTGATTCAATCTCATGGTGACATTAAATTTATTTTTATGTATATGTGTATGTATAATAATATATTAACAGTGCATTATTATTTTTCAGTTAGCATTGTTTATTTGAAGATCAAAACCATCCTTACTTATGTATAAAAAACTATAGGAAAGTGGCAATACATTATATTATGTCGTACCTTTTTAAAAGGATTTTATTTTATTTTACACACAATTTTGCGCCAGGTTTTGGAACATACCCTATCTTCTGAAACCTAAAGTATAATGTGTTGCATTTTATTATTATGAAAAAAATTAATTATGTCTCTTTTATATTTCCATAAATATTCCATTTTTTCTGTAATTTTAAGTTAATATTCATATTAAAAAACGTTCCCGTATGCTTTTCGTTCACTTTAGTTTGTTTTGGTGGTGACTTTAATTTAGAAAAACAGTCATGCTGCGTCTATAGATTTTTCTGTTAAATATATTATATACTATCTTCCATTGTCAAAAACTTGCGAAAATATTATGTTGTCCTGTTGCATTTAAACATTTAAGGGAGTAATTTCTGAATACAGACGCAATTCTTAAAAAGTTTGGTTAAAATTGTCATGACTTTATCTTAAAGTGACTGTAGCCTTAATTTGTAACTGTCAACCGGCAAAATCAATATTAATGCAAAAACTGAATAAAATGAGCGGCTATTCCGAACAATAAGCAAAAGCGAGTGTCTTTTTTGGAATGGCCAATTCAGTGCGTAGTAAATAGAGATCAGTGATTGCAAAGCGAACCCCCTTCTGGGTTAGAACTCCATTCCTGGATGACCTTACATATTTTGGCAATTCCTTAGACCTCAAAAAAGGGAGGTTCTGTACCCTTACCCTTATATAGTATATTAAACATTGTCTCGGAAATTAATGAACCGATTTTGGTGATTTTCATAGACGTGATTTGGAAGTTTCAGCAAGGTTTTAGGATATAGAACACTTTTCTTAAGTACGATTTTATCATGTCTTCGATTATATTATTTCGGTACCAATGGCGTAGTGTGTTTTTTTTACGTTCTATTTTTTTGTTACTGTAACAATTCGGCATTATTATGTTAAGCAAAGAAAGGGGTGGACATTTGAGTGTTTAATATACAAATATGTAATGCATAGCGAAATGACGAATGTTTTGTATTGTATGGGTTGCGCTTATCCTAAATAATCAGGTTTTCAATAAATATATTGTGTTTTATTTTTAATTTTAAAGCCCACCCTTTATATGTTCAGGGCTATCTCTAAACTACATCGTGACTAATTCTGTTATACACATTCTCTTATCTAAAATGACAGCTCTAAATATCAATCCTTGCGGAAAGAGACAGCTTTAGATTTAGAACTGTCAATTTAGTTTAATTTAGAAATAGTGTACAACATAATTAGCTCTATAGGTCTAAATCTTGTTATATATGTCAGCGTAAGATTGTAAAAACCGTTAGATTATAATCTAACTCGCGAAATTCTAAACTGTCGAAAGATTAGAATTTAACGCATTATTTTCCGGTAGATTGTAATCTGATAGGTATTTAAACCCGATAAAACCTAACTTGATTATTTATGTCTAACCCTAACCTAACCTACAAGAAAGAGACAAGAAAACGTAAATACAATGAATATTTCACAAATTGACACTCAGAACATTGAACAGTTTACAATCTTTCGACAGTTTAGAATTTCGCGAGTTAGATTATAATCTAACGGTTTTTACAATCTTACGGTGACATATATATATATCCGTTTTGAAATTTTCCTCGCGAAAAGAATTGTATTCCTTAGACCTGTCAACTAAGTTTAGGTATTGTCTGATACTCGGTGATACTATATAATTAGCACCGATGTTCAACTGAGGAATTTAAACTTAATATTATAACGATGTCACGTTGCGACATGCCGATTATCATTAAAAAAAGTAATATATTTTGGCTTATTTGGACTCAAATTTTATTATTATCCCAAGACTTAAAGCCTACATACATCATACAGTATTTGTTATTTCATTGTAAATTCCGCCACGCCTGCTGTCACGTTGTGTGCAGGCCCATCACAAGAAAAACCATCTTTCTTGAATTTGTCAAACAATTTACTTATGGGAAACTATTTAAGTAATTTAAGTAACTAGCTGATGCCTGCGACTACGTTCGCGTGGATTGACGTTTTTTGGTTCCCGCGGGAAATCCTTAGTTTTCCGGGATAAAAAGTAGCCTAGATGTTATTCCAGACTATAATCTATCTCTGTGCCAAATTTCATCCAGATCCGTTCAGCCGTTGGGGTGTGATTGACTAACAAACATCCATCCATACATCCACGCATCCATACATCCATACATCCAAACTTTCGCATTTATAATATAAGTATAGCTCTCTTACCGCACTTCCATTATTCCTAGCCAAGCTGCATTGAACTTTGAACAATAAAATAAGGAGCATTCTTCCATCCAACCCCATCAGAATAATTTAAATTCATAAAAATTGGCATAATATTTTTTGCCATAGGCTCATTACTTTAAGAATTTACTATGACCTGCTTTTAGTATTTAATCACCTTAATAGAAAAAGGCCATAAGTGACAATAAAAAAGATTATCGATTGGCAATAATATAAACATGGTGAGTGTTATTATAGACTGTCGATGTTGGGCGAGTCGGCCGGGCACCAGAAGCCGCGCATATTTTCCTCATTGGACATACAACGGAGGTAGGCGCGGGAGGCGGAATGTTTTGACAGATATTTTTTTCCAATAATTTGTGCACGTTTTTTGGTGTGTTTCTGACAAACGTAAAATATATTGTAATAATAGAATATAATATATGTCATATTGTATAATAATAATTATAAAATAATATGAATCTCAGGGACACTCTCTTAATTTGCATTGCTCTAGATTTTTAGCGCTGATGCAGCGATGAAATATGTATGCGACCAGTATACATATTTTATCACTGCGATGAAATATATATGCTGGTCGCATACATATTTCATCGCTGCATCAGCGCTACACAGCCTTATTTAAACAGCCCCTTAAGAGAATAAAAGAGTAAACTTAAATTATAGTAAATGTCAGAAATGAGCCAAATAAACGTGTTTCGACTGTCGTGTTCCGATTGTAATGATTTTGTGTGTTGGTCATTTTAATAACTGATAATCCAGCCGATTTGCATATAATATTAATGTTTTATTTCAGTTTTACGAATTCTTGTACACGTTTTGTCCATGTTTATATTTTACTCTACATTTTGTTTTTAAACTATAAAACGATTAAGTAATAATAACTAGCATTATTTAGAAAATAATATACATAATAGGAATCTTCTAGACAAGTGCGCTCGACAACCTAAGGCTGCATCATCTTGAAAGTCTTTGCAGTCAAGTGATTGCAGCCAAGCGCTAGTTAATAAATTTAAAAAAGTGAAAGTGGATTAGCTTCTAAAACACGCTTTTTGAACATTATCTTGAAAAAATGTAATGAGAAATGCCTTTCTTTTCTTGCATTTTTAATCTTAGAAAAAATCGGCTGGATTCTTGTCATTGTAACAAAATTTAACCGTTGTGCCATTTTCGTGTGTGGTTTTTAACATCTTTTGATTAATTAATAATTCCTATAAAGCATTTTATCGGTTAAATTTAATCAGAGTACGTTTTGATGCATATTATCGCATGGGCAGTTACGAACTTTTCCCTGAACAGTGTTGTTTCAAAATTGGTGTCAGTTTTTTGGTGGTAGTCATTTGTTTATTTTTCACGATTTCAAAAATATATTTTTAACACAAAACCAATTAAATTAAAATAGTTATAAATGTTTATGATATTATTAAGTGCTTAACAAACTATTAGTATTACTAGGTTGTAGGAAATCTGCTTATTATAAATTTTCACTAGACTCATTACTTTAAAGTTCATTTCTTAACGTTTTTTCAGACAAGTTAGTTAAAAAAACATGACCACATCATTTACCTATTTCGATTGTACATAAATCTCTGAAATCAATAAAAATTACAGTTTGAGAAGAACCTTTTCCACACTTCCTCAAAATAAGGGATAGAAAGGAGATCGGCGAGCTCCCATATAGTTCCGACCCAGGCTTGAGGGTCACGTTCACGCATCAAACTTCTCATATTTTTTATACTAAACCAGACCAACAAAAAAGTTTATCAAAGTCAATCAAATAAAGCTGGGAGAAAAAAGATATTCTTAGTGATAGTTATGTGAGGTTAGGTTTTCATTTCATTGTTTTTAAGCCAGATGACCACTTATTAGCTTATAAAAATCTATCAGGCACTGCAGATCACCTATTATCTGTCCGTATACCAAAGAGAACACGGTTTCTTTTAATGTAGGTAGGTAGGTACATTAAAAACACTACAGGCTTCTGCGTACCTACCTACTACGTTAAAACTATACTACGTAATCCATAACGTGGCCATACAAATTGATGGTGCCATAACTATTTATTTGGAAGTATTGGGAATAATAAGAACTATAATTCATGCAAGAGATTTAGGTAAGGGAGGTCGCCCACGGCGGCTTCTTCCATCGATTCAGTAGCGCGCTACTATTTCTGGCCACATCGGGTAAAAGAAGAGCGGGGGTGCCGGTAGGTACTTACTACACCGCAAGACTGTATCGATAATGCATCGCCTTTGTATCAATGCTGTATTGCGTTAATACCGATGCAAAATCGTAATTAGGTACGTGTCCGATATATCTAGATTCTAGACCAGCGACTGATTCGCGACCTCGATTGGCACATCTCTACCACAGTCCACGAATGACATTTGATTGAGTTGACAATAATTGACATTTGACACGTTAGTTTCTACTTTTACCTCAGATTAAAAACCTATTACACTCCGTATTGCCATTAAAATGACTTTTTTATTGTGTCGTAATTATTTTTATTTTTGATCCCCATCTTCTAAAAATTTGGTGTTTGCACAGAAAAATACTTTGAAATATATTAAAAAATATTAAATGCTTTCTGAATCTGTACGGTTTTTAAATTAGCTGGGTCGGACTTCGCCGATCTCCTTTCTTACCTGGTAATAATAAAATAGAGTAATTAGATGTATAGAGAATAATAAAAGAGAAAATATAGAATTAAGAGATTTATGTACAACTGAATTATCTTGTATACATTGACAGGTCTAAACCTAATGATATCTCTTTCACAAAGTTACCTCTGGTATAGCCGTAATACGTAGGTACATTCTGCATCTCGTTGTGGGTGGCTTAATTTATTCTTGTTGCGAAATTGGATTTTGGCCAATAGCGATAGAGTGTTAGCCAATAAGAGATGATTGCGATCGTTACAATGTAGAAATCGATTATACGTAATAAGGCCTCGGGAAAATAAAGCACTACTCTTCATTAGCAACATATCAAACACATACAATATAGCATGTTGCGCACGATACTACTCTACGTACGGTAAGTGTAGGATTTTAAGCATGAATCTTTATGAGGTAACCACCATATTTGGATTTTTGATACGTTTTTGTCTTGCTTGCCTACTTAATTCGCGTGCTTCGATTGTTTGTTGAATTTTGCTCGTATTTTTCTTAATTATATTGTGTTTATAGCAAGCTGATTGCTTGATTTAATACAATTAAATTGTTGAATAATTATAAAAAATGACGAAGATTGTTTTTTACTTTATTTGATACTATTTTAAAACTGAAATAAAGCGGAATAAAGTATTACTTTAAAATTATTATTGATAATATATTTGTAAGTGGTAAATTTTTTGTTAGGTAGTTTTTCGGCTTGATATGAACATTCCTGCCCCCTCAAAATTGCATCTCTCGGCCGTGCGCCACCCCCTAGTGTTTTAGTGTTTATGTTTTTCTGTTTTTAGGCCAATCGACGGCACCACCCCGAAGCATGCCGTAGGCGCTAGCCCACAATCCCTGCTTGGGTAATTATTCATTGAGTTTCATTTTATTCGATTAAATATAAAAATATGTGTCAAAATTATTTTTTATGTCGTAAATGAAACTAAACTACCCGCCGTTTACTGAAATGTCTCTTATTACTTGAGCACGTTTTCAATCAATAAGTGAGAGGCACTTTGATAGACTAAAAGTTCGATAAATGAGAAAGGCCTCAGTCTACCAAGAATGCCGAGAGCAGATTGGCAGAATTTCACATACATTTGAGAACATTGTGGAGTACTTCAGGCCTGTAGATTTCCTCACGATGGTGTTTAAGCAAGTCATATTTAATTGGTTAAAATGCACAAAAAAACGATAAACCCCTCATTGCACGGCCGCGATTTCCCTTGTAAGTTTTTACGTAAGTAAAACTAAAATTTTCATGCGAGTCGCGACTTACAACTACAAGACTATTGGATAGAAGCAGGCGGTACTTTGCGGAAGTCCATGATAATGAAAGAACTGGAAGTTTAATTAGCTGTAATACGCCAGAATAGGTAAATCTTTACGTGGTACAGTGTGTATCATGCTATATTCACCACACCACACAATTCTTGCAAATTATTTCCAACGCACGTTTCACTCCGACATCGGAGCATCTTCAGGAGATGTTGGCTCTGTAATGCACAAACAATCACACAATACAATGCTATAGCATTGCATTGTATTGAGCATGTCCTGAAGATGCTCCGGTGTCGGAGTGAAACGATGCGTTAAGAATAATTTGCAAGATTTGTATGGTGTGGAAATATCGCAAGATACACACTCTACCACATAGATTTACCTATTGTGGCGGATTATAGCGAATGAAACTTCCAGTTCTTTCACTTACAAGACTGTTTATATTTCGTTACTCATTCAAGCGATTTACGTGAATAAAACTTACTAGTGTAATCGTGGCCTAAGATGAGTCCCATGCTCAGTAGTGGGCCGGAGGTGGGGTTAGATAATTATGGTGAATAATGAATAATTTTGGAGACGTTTCAACGTTTCATAGTTGTCCAAATTATTGTGAGATTAATGTAATTTAAATTTAAAAAAAATATATCAACTTTTTTGTATTAAAAAATTGTTCGGTAAGGGATGGTCGATTTCTAACGGTATAAGTTAGCACATATTGATAGTGTTTTGTATAAGTATCTACTTACACAATTTGAATTTTGATAACTTGCATATTTAACCAGCTTGCATTTTACATTCATTGCATTCACTGCATTCACATAAGGCTATAGTGGCTGCGCCGTAACTAACATAAACTAATTTTTTGAAGCTTTTGAATATTATATTATCGTTGGAATATTTCTTTTAATTAAAATTCTTGACGTACCAGAAGTAGTTTTTGTTTTTTTGACTTCAGCCAATTAATCTTTAATATAGATTGTCGATTATATAATTCTTGTTGTTCAATTCATGGAGAATTCCATAAATTATGAAATCGAT
This sequence comes from Erebia palarica, assembly GCA_964035005.1. NCBI lineage: Eukaryota > Metazoa > Arthropoda > Insecta > Lepidoptera > Nymphalidae > Erebia > Erebia palarica. The sequence continues at coordinate 22,983,016 of OZ035993.1, read as the reverse complement.
GCATCACCTGGATGTTATCCGTCGCTACAAATAGTACTTTTCACAGATATAAAAAAAAACTCACTGACATAATATTATGACTTCAGATAATGGATTCCAATTCATTGGTACATTAAACTTATCTGTAGCAACGAATTAGCACCGTTGTCTAAACTATGCATTATGTTTTTATATACTATGTATTGGGTATGTGATAGGTATAAATGTTAAACCATATCCTAATATGTACAGACAGGGCACCGAAGAACAAGTAAAACCGCGCGTGCTGCGGTTTACGTGGAGCATGAAGACCACCTCGTCTCGAGACCCCAACGAGATAATGGCTGAGATTAGAAAGGTACGGATTTAGGGATGCTGTGAAAATCTCGTCATTCTCTTTCAAGAAACCGTATTTAGTTTTCACCGGTCCAAACATGGTATTTTCTTATTCCACTACAAGTTAGCCCTCGACTGCGATGTCAGCTGGTGGTAAGTGATGCAGTCTAAAGTGGTAGCGGGCTAACCTGTTAGGGGTATGGCGGTTTTATTAAATTCTTGTCCCTAATCGGTTTGTAGCGAAACGCCTTTGCAAGTAAGGTGGTAAGTAGCCACGGTCGAAGCCTACTACCAGGCCAGACAGAAAATTCAAAAATTACATATTCCCAAATTGACCCAGCCGTGGATCGAACCCGGGAAGGCGTTTTGCTGGCTAACGGAAAAACCTTGATGTCAGAATATTATACAGCATCTATATCATCATCATCAGCAACTAATCAAAATATGTAATTCAATTAAGATATTTTTCTCAAGTTAAACGTATTCTATTTTCCGTTGTGTCTTATTTTCATTTCCTTATATTATTGATAACTACATATTTAGGATGATATACTGACTGGTACCTACTATGTATACTACTATAATTATTGGTTGAAAATAAAACCGAAATAGTATGTATGAATGATATCTGACGTATGGGTAAATAGTGCCTACATCAATTAACATAATGCAAACATATTTACTCAACATAAAACCATTTGTTCTCAACATTAAAAAAAAACTGAATTTATTCACCAACATAATGATTTATTCGCCAAAGAATATTTATTTATATATAGACTGTGTATTCCAGGTGCTAGACGCAAACAACTGCGACTACGAACAACGCGAGCGGTTCCTTTTGCTGTGCGTTCACGGAGATCCAAACGCAGACTCCCTGGTCCAGTGGGAGATAGAAGTGTGCAAGCTGCCCCGACTCTCGCTCAACGGGGTGCGCTTCAAGAGAATATCTGGTAAGATTCTACTCATAGTTAATCCTGGTTTTGGAAAAAACCTCAATCCACGCGGACGAAGTCGCGGACATCAGATAGTCTATTATACTTATTATAATCGTCCATTGCTGGGTGAAGGGCACATGCATTGCAAGTAGTACTAATAGCCCTATTAAACTGCACTTTTAACAGGGCCCTGTGGTAAGGGTGGGCGTGGCCGAAACTTCGAGCGTCGCTTATTACACAGCAATAAGGATCAATTTAGGGTCCCTTTCTGCCTAAATCTTATTACACTACACTGATTCAAGTGTAAGGATCCCAGTGAAAAGTGCTGTGTAATAGGCCTATAAGTGTTGAAACTGTATGCCAACACCACCACTGTTATGGTTAATGGTCCCAGGCCATAGAGATTTCTTTTCTTGAACGACTTCAAAAAAAAAGGGCTACTGCTGAGTTTCTTGCCAGCTCTTTTCATCAGAATGGTTTTCCGAACCGGCGGTACAGTAAAAAACATGACGTAACATGAGAGACACCTGTATGTCCCACGTGTTATAAATAAATGAAAAAAAAACCCGGCTGAGTTTGTTGTGGCTTCTTCTCAGACCAGGGCGCGTTTGGAACACTCATAGCTCTAGTTTTAAGATACCGTTACTGATTATCACTATTATATTTTATAAATAACAAGACCTCAATAAGTGTAGTATACCTGTCTAAATTGAATAAACATTATTTGACTTTGACTTTGAAATTGAGTTTATTAATTGAACTAATAGGCCTATTACACTGCACTTACCACAGGGCCCTGTGGTAAGGGTAGACGTGACCGCTAATTAGAGCGTCGCTTATTACAGAGCAATAACGATCAAATTAGGGACCCTTCCTCCCTAGTTCCTATTACACTGCACTGGTTCAAGTGTAAGGGTCCCTGTGAAAAGTGCAGTGTAATAGGCCTATTAATATTGTCTGATTCCACCTCCAGGTACCAGCATCGGCTTCAAGAACATTGCATCGAAGATCGCCAACGAGCTCAAGCTGTGACTGCCCGGGAGCGCCCCGCGCCGCCGCCGCCGCCGCGCCCGCCCCCCCTCCCCCTCGGACGACGAGCTCACGCCGCCCGCGCCGCCGCCGCCGCCGCCCAGGTCAGACAGCCTCCGACTCTCCGCCGAGGACATGGTCCTAGTCGCCAACGCGGGCCTGAGAACCCCATCCGGAGCACTGGCCCACTATCTGACCGCGTACACCCCGGAGTCCTTAGCCCGCAGCGATTACCTGCGTCCGCCGCTGTCGCCGGCGAGGATACAGCCCCGCTCGTCGTTATCTCTGAGAGTGGACAGCGTTGACAACGATCGCCTCGGATACGAGTATCGGATCGTTCATACGTCGAGCGTGCACTTGTTGAAGAGGCAGGGTAGGGTCCGATCGCCGGTGTCGCCGCCCGCCTGCGACTGTTTGCCGATCGATCCGATACCGCCGCCGGAGCTGTTCGATTTTTGAATTATTTCCACACAAACGCGATAACTTATATTTTATTTATCTACCCTCTGAAATCTTCTACGCAATAATAATTATGCCTTCTCCCTAATAATAACCCGGCTAAACCGAAGACATGTTCCTTAATAACAACTAAAACTTGGACAGCGTCCTCCGTATTGGCTTTCATTATACCTATTACAAATCTATGCTCTGGTGATTAAACGCCTGATCTCCACACCGTCTGTTTGAGCTGACCCTAAGAGTTGAGTATGTGATTTAGGAACATATTAAATATCGTATAAATGTTCGATTTTAGAATTTCCATTAAACCAGATGCGGCGTCACGGAGCTCCAATTTTTTTTTAAATTGTTGGCAAGTTTGTGATTCAAAGTAAACAGAATAGCCGTAAATCCTAACAAGCTCGTCTTGATACCTATATTTTTAAAAAATACGCGCCGAATTGAGAACCTCCTTTATGGAAGTCGATTAAAAATGTGTGTGACACATAATGAATTGCTTTTAAATTGCAAAATTAGGATGTTTTTCTATATCAGCAAAAGACTATTACTATAGTGTACTTTTTTTTAATTGTAATTTCATTATAGTGTAAAAGCAATAATCTAAAATTGTTTTTATCTGGATTGGTCTTAAGTCGACTGTACATAAATATTTTTTCAGTAAGAAAGTATGCCATCTATTGTCGCATTGTGAATAGGATGGCAATACTTTAAATATATTTAACAGCTCTGGATTTATGTACAAGCGATTTACCTACGTCTTAAATTAAAAAATATGCATAACATTTTACACTTTGATATCGTTTAAGTTAAATAGAAATAATGTTTATTTTTGTTTTTTTATTACTAAATATGTAAATATGTCATGTCAAGAATATTTTAACCTACGTAATATTGCCAGATCAAAAAAAATACAACGTTTATACATTTCGGGACAGGGCTTTTGTATTTTTTCACCTGGCAAGCGTTTTGAAGCGATGTCAAATTAAAAGAAAATGGAATTTAAGAAGACATACCTGTTATTATTTAAAGTAATGGGCGTAAGGCTAAGGAAAAGAAATGTGCCAAGGGCCGGCAGTTCTTAAATCATGTGTATGTGTAACTAAAGGTTTGATCTAAAATGCTTCAGGCGACTTATGAAGCTGAATTATGAACTTTAAATCGTTTAGTTAAATGTAGCCCGCTCTCAAATTACGCCTTGTTTTTGTATAAATAAATAATAATTAAATTTCTTAATATTATTACGTGTATGTACGGATTTGTTTGCTTATAATTCATTCGTGTCATAAAAATGTTCACTCACTAGGTGATGCCCGCGTGGATTTAGGTTTAAAGAAATTCTGGAGAAAGTCTGTGATTTTTCGGGAAAAAAGTAGCCAATGTCACTCTCAAGGTGTTGAACTATATCCATGGAAAATATAAGGCTTGTCCGTGGCTCTTTTGCGGCGTGAATGAAGGACTAACCAACAAGCCAAACAACAAACACTTTCTCTTTCAAAATATGGATAGTGATTGCTATTAATTTCGCGGTCTGATCAATTTTTACTGACATTTTTTGGTCAGTTTATAAAGTACGTTAATTATTGGTCAACTATAATAATAATAATAAATTCTTTATTGACAAAAAAAGGTAGTTACAATTATTTACCAATTTTACAATGAAATCCAACTAATCTAATTTTTAATAATAAGTATATACATATATTGGTCAGTTCTTTTGGTCTCGAGCCAGTAAATTGGTTAACTTTATAATCGTTTATTTTATTAGACAGCTATTGACTACTGAGTGAATATATTTGTAACAAGATTGAAGTATATCGTAGTTAAGTGGCGGTTACATAGTGTGTATTACGTTGAATGTTTTATTTGTATGTTTATAAATAATTTTGAAAATTTTATCGTTTTTAATTTATATACAATTTAATCTACATTCAATTTCCGATTTTAAATGATGTTTGAAGAATACATCAATTTATATATATATTTATAAATATATGTGCGTTCTGCGTAATATAGCTATGTTGCCGATATTTTGTGCTATTCGCTTACATATATTATTATTAATTTACTTATTATTATATGAATGTAATAATGTACAAAGTTGAAAAATGAGTTTGCGCTCAAGAATACAAGTTAGCTTAGTGTTTAATTAATTAATTTCTTTCCAATTGAATGACAAATATAAATAAATAAATAACGTAAAATAAATGAATAAATAAACCGATACGTGTGTCGTTGTGTCACGGTTCACGAAAATGTAATATTGTGTCATTTTGTATGAATCACTATTGTGCTGTTACATTGGAATTAAGTACCGCTTAAATAAATTGTTTTATGGGAATTGGGTATCGGTCGCTCTCAGTTGCCATTTTTTTTAATAGTTTTTAAAGAGTTTCGACGATTTTGAGCAATTTTCAGTCGCCTTTTTTCGCTACTGATTATTTTTGACCTGTTAGAGAATCATCTAGTTTAAGTAATACCTGTTAAATAATTATGTGTTGGAAATATTAATTGTCTAAGCCATTTAAAATTTTGTACCTACCTACTGCACGTAATTCAGTTGGTAGTTCAAGTAAATAAATAAAATATGACGTAAATCCATATTAATACCGGAAGCATACTAAAAAGGAAAAAAGAATAATATTCATTGTTTAATTCAATTGTTTATTTGTTTACTTGCAAGAAACATGGTACAATTAAGATGACCAAATAATAGAAAGAACAAACATGTTTCGTCATTAAAACAATGCAAAATTTAGGTAGATTTATTCATATTCCTATTTACAGTAAAAGGAAGGTTAAAGTCATTCAAAGATAGCACAAATAAAAACTAATGTAACCAACTACAATGTTGGTTTTCAAAATACGTATCGGAACAAATGTTTGTCCAAGCAAGTCACTAAACTATGAGTTGTAGCTGGTACCGTTGATGCTGCGAATGTTTATAGGCGGCGGTAATTATATAAGGTTAATTATGCTCGTTTGCTCGCTATTATGTTTAAAAAGTGTATAGTTATTGCATAGTTTCAAATATAAAACAATTTTACAAAATGGCAATTGAGATATAATAATGGATTGAAAAAAAAGTGCATGATGATGTCATTATGTAATGTTGCTATTGCTAATAAATGTTTAACTGGTAGAAAATTTCTACCATCATTAAATATTTTTTTGTCATGGCAACATTGATGACGGCACAGTGTGTCAGTGAAATAAAAAATGGTATCACGCGGTCGCCCACTACAGTTGTCTCTTTCTAATTATAAGGCTGAATTAGAAAGTGTCAAAAATGTTCTATTCTTTCGTATACTAGCGGGTCGGACACTCGGTTTAAACGCATTATAGGGTAATAACCACACAAAAAATATGTTAGGCGTGTAACGTAATTGTGATCAAAGTATTAAGAACTTTGTAGTCATATAGCAATAAAGTTCATTATTGATTACGTGTCAAATCGTTCTATAACTTTTACCATGTTGTTCGTAAACGAATAAGCCTTTGATTTGTGATTAGTTGTTTTTTTTCTTTGAGATTTGGTGTGGTGCTTTCATTTTATTTGTAATATTTGTGTGTGAAATTTGGCATACTTACTAGGTGTAATATTCCGAGAGACGGTGTATAATTTTGAAGAGGTTCTTTTTACATGTGAATGTTTGTAACCAGCACGGTTTCTCCTGCCTATTACTAAATATGAAAAAAAATAACATCTTGTTTTAATTTTTATTGAGATACAAATTTAAAACATCATGAAAAATTCATTAGTTTTATTACACATTAGACTATGACGTTATGAAGACAATATTATCAGCCATATTAATTATTATCTACTTTTAAACATTGCCCTGTTAATGTAGCGCCAACTATCTAATTGAAATTTACAATATTTTATGAACACCAAACAGCATGAGTCTGGTATGCTTAATGCAGCAGAACCACTTTACAATCTATTCGCATTTAAAAAGAACCTATGTAAAACTTTCCACCGGCTCTCACTATAAATATTAAAATAGGTATGTATGTATGAGTGTGTGCGAGTGCGGCGATCGCGTCTGTCTCTTTTTCTATTATCTAAGTAAGCGTAGTGTTATACTTTTACAAGAAATCACAAATCTGACGTTTCGGCCCTGACTGTGTCAGACTATGATCTATAGAGCATACTTTTATTTTTCACGAGATGATACTCGCGACCTCGTCCGCGTGGATTAAGATTTTTTGATTTCCGCGGGAACTCTTTAATTTGCCGGGATAAAAAGTAGCCTATGTCCTTCCCCGGGATACAAACTACCCCTGTACCAAATTTCATGAAAATCAGTTGAACAGGTGGGCCGTGAAAGCGGAGCAGACTGATGGACAAGCAGACAGAAACACCTACGCATTTATAATATAAGTAGGGATTTTAACGTAAAATTGTTTAATATTAATCTGATTTTTTTACGCAATGAAATAAATAAATAAACCAATAATGAAATGAATAATTATTTATTTTAGTATTCTAGATAAATATTTTACTTGTAAACAGTTTTGTTTCCAAGTGTTGCCATACTTCCAAATAATTTCCCAATAAGAAAATAATAACAGTAAATAATTTTTAATGTTAAAATGCATAATAATAATAATCAGGTATTATTATTATTAATTTATTTTTCATTTTTCGTGTTGTATTGATAATTATCAATCATAGACGTAGTATTAAAGGCGTAAACTTTATATATTTTTTTTAATTCTCTAGTTGTGGTTATCTTAGTATGCTTAGTATGCTACCTATCGAAATGTCTTTATTTCGCGGAATTTATGATAGTTTCTGACCACGTAAAACTTAAAGACTATGGGCATCTTCTAGGCAAGCGAGTTCCAACCTAGACTTCATCATAGCTATAGTTAGCGCCATTCGAATAGTCGAGTCAAGCACTCGCGCAGCTCTCATACAAACTGTCAAAGTTTGTTCCATACGCGCGAAAATATGCTATTGCGACACGTCTTGCGGTCAAATTCAGACGCGACTAAATGATTGGCGCCATCTATATCCATAAGTATGATTGTTGTCAAGCGCAAGCCTATATTGCAATTAAAAAATGGTTTTTATTTTTATTCCCTGCGCATTTTCTCCAATTTTTTTAGCGAATATTGAAAGTGTCAGCCGGTCAGAGCCTTATTGTGATCGTCACACACTGTAGCCTAACATTTTTATGTAATTTTGGTGTAAAAATCGCTATCATAAGTTCGACGACAATTGAGATTGTAGCAATGACTGATGCAACTATTCCGTAATCGCCCTACAGAGCTTTTTGAATGCGATTGCAACTCACTCAGACCTTGAAGGTTTAGGTTGAGTGTTTAGAACGTATTTTGACTTTTCTCAGAACTTACGCGTAAAATGCCCGTTTTCACCAACAATTTAACACCTAAGACCAATATATGACACGTTTTCACGTACCTGTCACCCTAGGGGTTTAGGTGTTCCCTAAAATTTTGGCATTTTTGGTGAAAACGTGCATAAATCTATATCGGAATCATAAGTTTTCGTTTTAACTTTTTAAATCGAAAATTCTAAGTCTTAAATGAGTCCAAGTCTTCTTCTTCTTCTTTTCCTGGTCTTGTTTTACGAGAGGAATTTTTCTGTCTTTGGTTTGAGCAAAGTCAAAGAACGCGAAGTAAGTACAGAATGTGCATTGAGCTATTTGACTAATATGATTGACATATATCTGTGTCGTTATAACTGCGTATTAAGTCTGAGCAAAGTATGCTCTATAATCATCTTTAGAGTAACACGACAAGACGGGCCGAAATAGCTAAATAATAACGTTTACATAATGTAGTTATATATTTATATATCAGCTTTGGTTATGTTATAATTTCACTGTTTAGTGTTGTCAAGACAACCGCGCCGGGAGGTTGTCGTCGTACGCCGTTTGTGAGATATTCAAGTGGAAATAAATTTTATTTTTAATTCCAATATGTGTGTGGTTTTATTTTTTAACCGCCAACTGAGTCTTCGTCAACGTCTAAGCTCTAATTCCCTCTCTCATAGGGAAAGTGGAAGCCTGTGCCCAGCTGTGGGCTGTTTCGGTGTAGTGATGGAATGGTTTTCTCCAATCTCGAATAACGTTTAACCTACGTATTTGACAGAAGTCTTAAACAACATCTGTATAATGGAAATATATTCTTTGGTTAGGTTTGGTAGAGTCTTAACGTTTCATAAGTGACACAAGTTGTCCTACATGAAATAAATAAATCATTTATCAATTATCATTTATAAACGTTACTCGTTAGTTGGAGAAATCGGTCCTTAGTTAAATAGGTTTTTACCTGGATATGTTGCCGGATTGCAGAGCCCGCCGTACTACACAACGGTAACGGTTTAACGTTTAACCAGAGGCCCAATTGTCTAAGGGCCGGTTTTTTGAGACGTAGTTAAGGCAACCAATAGTTAAAATTTGTAACAAATTGTTAAATTTCGAAAAAAAACGTTTTTTGAGACAAAGTTAGGCTAACTAATGGTCAATAAACCTGACCATTTGTTAAAATAGTTAACTACAGCAATGCCGAGGGTTATGCAGATGGTGGATAGTTAACTTTTGTTAGAACATCTGTTCTTTTCAACTGTTTTTTGCTTTATAGAACATTTTGTGAACATTATTCGTTGAAGTGAGATTATATTCAGTAGAAAAATTTGTGTTTTTGCTGAATGAGCAAAAAGAAAGTAGTTTAGGAAAAATATTATTAACAATACATATTTTGTAGGTCCGTATATGTACATATATTGATATATATTATTTGAAAAGTATTTAAATTAATACATGAAGGGAAAACTTTGTACTCCTGATAGGCAAATTGTGTGCACAGAGGATTGTGAAATTTTAAGCTCATAAAAGTAGTGCAGAAAGCAGACATTAATGAATTATGGTTGAAGGGCTCTCGAGTACCTATGTCTCTCTAATTAGGATCAGTCCAGCAGTTAATCCATATAAAAAATACAGGTAGTATTATATATAATAGTAACAGTTGCCACGCGAACGAATTTAAATTCCCACAGGCACCCCTTAATTTTCCGGGAAAAAGTTTATAGTGTCCTTGTCTTCAGGTCTTCAACTATACCCATGAAAAAAATCGCGTTGATCCGTTGCTCTGCTGCGACGTGATTGAAGGACAAACTCTATTTAACGTCCTTGGGTATAAAATTTTCCAAAACTGTGAATTACTTATTTCTTCAATATACCAAATATCAAGTTTCATGGCTTTAACTTGACCTTAAACTTAAAAAATGAATGACTCATACAAACTTTCACCCCCTATTTCAACCCTTTGGGGTTCGAATTTTCAAAAATGGTGAAACCTCTTTCACGTTTTCATATTTAAATGAAAGCTCAAATTCCAAGTTTCATGGCTATAACTTGCAGAACGACGGACTTTCATACAAACTTTCAACCCCTATTTTACCCCTTTGGGGGTTGAATTTCGAAAAACTCTTTCTTAGTGGACCCTTCACAAAGAACACACCCTCAAAAAATACAACGAATTAACCTATTAAATCACCACACAAGTCACAAACAAAACGATGTCACGATAATTTCATCTCTCAAAGTCATATTACATTGGACTCTTTAAGTGTTGCCGTAAAAATAATGACTCCCTACGAGAAATGATCTCGATTTACGGAAATAAAGTGTTCATAGCAATGGCAATACTATGGATATTAGTTAATGCTAACTATAGTTAAAATCACGATCAAAAAACGAAAAAGTTGTTTAACCATTTGTTAGCGTCTTAACTATAGTAAACTTAACTAATTGTCAACTCTCTGTTGACGTTGTCTCAAAAAACCGGCCCTAAGCAAGTCGTAATCATTTGGCAACTTCTATCGTATGAACTACTCGGGACTGTTTAGGGATTTCATAATAAGCTTCCGTTTGACAAACGATTACGATTTCCTTACACAATTGAGGGGAAAATTGCAATATGGCTGAACGAACGTTCACCCCATTGATACGGTAGGATCTTGACATTGGCTGCGACGTGTCCAACAATAAATAAAGTGTGGCGATATGCGTTTTAAACAATTGATTATAACCATAAATATATTTCACCGGTTGTAACTCACTCGGTTGTAGTCGGGCATAATCCGACAAAACAAGTGAGTTACAACCGGTGACATTATATTTATAGTTATAATGAATATCACTCACGATAGTTTTAACATTAAAAGTGAATGCATCGGGGATGAAAAACTTTATAGGGAATCCGTAATGCACGAAGTCTGCAAATCTGCATTTGGCCAGCGTGGTGCCCTTATTTTGAAAAGAGACCCGTACCACAGTAGGCCAGCGAAGGCTATCCGCGATTTTTACCTGACAATTGTTCAAAATAATATGTTCAGCCAAGGAAAAGGGTGAAAAAAAATACCCTGTTAAATCTTTATGATCCGCCGTATATTTTTAATAAAATAACAATATTTTTTCTGTAACACATTAGGCAACAATTAATGAATAACAAAAAACGAAATAATAATATATTATCTTTGAATACCTAAAATGGCTATGGCTGCTTGACTGGTTTATACGAAAAATATATAAAAATACTTTAGATACCTAATCCTAAAATACTTGTTAAAATATTTAAAGCCATTACGAACTATTTCCTATCTAAATATTCAAACTATGTACGCTGACAAAGTTATCCGTGCGCGTGGCGAAATATGCAATTAACGGAATCTACTGTGTGTTGATCTTGACAATTTGATTTGAATACGCCACTGTGTATTGCGCCTCCGCTACATGTTAAGAAAAGTTTGCTGAGCTGTACCGTACGTATGATGATTTTCTTTCTTAAAACAAATTGTAAAAAACCTTAACATCTAAAATAATTTAACAAATTTTTTAAGCCTAATAGACTGACTATTTAAATATGCAATTCATTTTAAAAAGCTGGGCACCAGCTTTAATTTGTCCACCAGCACACGTTTCGTCGTGGTTTTGGCTCCTACCGTAAAGATCTAAAAAACACTGACTAATACCCTGTTTTTCGTCTTACGTATGTTCTAAATTTTTCAATTCAAATTTTCCAGCAGTCTTAAACAAATAAAGTCTAAATTATATTGAGTTTTGTAGTCTGTGTCGCGAAAGAAGTGCCCTAGAGGTTCGAGTTCTATGTGTCTTGCTGGTTCTTCTCGGTAGGAACGGCATTCCGAACCAGTGGTAGATTCACTCGACTATTCAAAAGCACCTGTTGAAAGTCTACTTGAATAAAAAATATTTGATTTGATTAAGAGGCATCCATCGCTGTAGTCACAGATATAATATTGTGTAAACATACATAACACAAGCCCTAAAATAATACATTGTACTCCTAGGTTCACGTTTATGAATCTTACATAAGATTATTACATGGTAATCAACAAATTATCCTAAGATTGTTCATTACTTTTATTTATAGGCAATCCATCTAAACCGATTTCTGTACTCGGTCTGAGGGGAGGCTTGAAACCGTATTCTATTCTTAAATTGGTAACTTTAGGAGTTCTATCGGTTCTTCTTAGTCTTTCTGTGTAATCTCTGTTCTTCTCCCACTGGTCATTGTAATTTCTTATAGGTAAGGGTCCGTAATAATTGGAGTTTCCTTGGTTCAGTGAATTTGCTGTTACTTGTTGATTTTTGTTGTGCCAAGTTGCATTCGAGTATTGATATGAAGATGCGTATTGGTTACCCCATTTGTCGGAGTAAACAGGCGTAACATTTTGTAGATTTCTCAAAATCTGAGCGTTTGCTAGCTGTATTTGGTAATTCCTTTGCGATTCAGCCTGTTGTTGTGTACTTAAATCGTTATTTTGGACGTAATTTGGTAAGGGCTGCTTGTATTGTTCTTGATTATACTTTAGATAATTTGCTACATTTGCTAGAATATCTTGGTTGATTCCGTAAGTGTAAATCGTTTGTTTCTCTACTTTTTCGAATGGGTATGGAACATCTGGCTTTTGAACGTGACTCTGGACTGGGTATGGAACTTTCACTTCAACTGGAATATGAACAGGGTACGGAACTTTTCTCTCTACAATTCTGTCAACAGGATACGGTACTCTTTTCTCTACCGGATAAGGTTTGTCAACGTATTTAGTAACTACTACTGGCTTTTCGATAATTTTCTCTACAACCGTTTTCACTGGATAAGGGACTTTTACATGAACCTTTCTCTCGACAATACGTTCCACAGTAACTGGATAAGGAACTTTCTTCTCCACTATTCGATCAACTGGATAAGGTTTTGGAACATGTACATGAACTGGAACTGGTACTCTTTTTTCAACTGGATAAGGAACAGGGACCTTGACTTCATGTCGAACTGGATAAGGGACTTGTTTCTCAACCGGATAAGGCACTGGGACTTCTTTCTCCACAATTTTTTCTACTGGTATATGCTTTTCCACTGGTACAGCAACTGGTACAGGAGTTTCAATATGAACTGGGTATAAAACACGCTTTTCTACAGGAACTTGGATACCAATTGGTATTCCAATGGGAGTTGGGATAGGTACAGGATGGACAAACTGTTTTTCAACAACCTTTTCTATCGGGTAAGGGACGTGGACAGGACGATCAACATACACTTTATGTTCTATTGGATACGGCACTCTTACTTCTACAGGATACGGCTGCAATACTTCCACGGGGTACGGTTTATCTACATATTTGGTAACTTCCACAGGTTTTTCGACAACAGTTTCATAATGCACTGGAACGGGCACTGGCCTATCTACTGGCACATGCTTGACTACTTCTACCGGTTCAGGATAAGGAACTTTCTTCTCAATAAAACGATCTACGTATGTAGTTACTGGTACCTGCTTTTCAATTATTATAGGTTGAATAAGTTTACTATTATCATTATTGTAGTAGTTCGTATATGCATTTCTGATATCTGAATTGGCTTGTACTTGAACTTCTGATTGTATATTCTCGCTAGGTTCTAATGCTTCTTTCGAATCGTCGCCGTTATTGTTTTCAGAATAATCAGAGTTTTGATTTTCTTGATTACGATTGTATTGATTATGCGCATTTTTATTTGATTCATAATTCTGTAAATACTTTTGATATAAAGATTTAACTACCCCAAAAGTTTTTTCTTTATTACTCCTTCCTTCATCTAAATATTCGTGGTATTCGACATCGTTAATATGTGTTATCTCGACAGGTATAGATTCCTGAATCTCTACTATAGTTTTTTCACTTTTCGGATTGTCTACAGCTTTTTCTATAAATTCACTATCAGAAACTTCATGGTCATCGACTGTATTAAAAATATCTGAACTATTTGAGTTTAATAATCTTAAAGCAACTGTTATAGGTGTTAAGTAATTCTGACTTATAGGCCTTGGAGTTATTTCAACTAAATCTTCACCTGATTTAATTTCTTCATTTTTATCAGTATTATTTTCATCCAAACTATTTCTTACGCCTACAACTTCATATCCGTCTTGTATGTATGGGATCATAGTTGATACTAAATTATTAACGATTTGCTCTTTGTAATTACCGTATTTAGGATCAGCAACAATTATCGGGGAAGCAAATCTATATTCATTATTAGTGTTTTCAAGAGATTGTTCTCTAAAATTATGATTCGGATGTTCTACTTTACTATCGAGTATATTTCCAATCTTTGCTGAAACAGTTATTCTGCTTCTTGGCTTAGCTTGCTTAGGTCTATTGTAAACGATTGTTTTAGAGTTTAATCGACGTTTAGGTTTTATATAATCGTCGCCATGATTAGTAAAACCCCTTTCTGCTGCGTGATTGATTCTTAAGAGATCCTCGTTTGATATAAGATCTTGAGTAGAAGCTACCAGTCTTGATATACCTTCTTCTTGAGTAAAACTTACAGGTTTCGATGTTGTACTATGGTTTATTTCGGTAGAGTAATAATATCTTTCACTTCTATCATCCGGTTGTTCAATTTTATAATTATTTGACTCTTGATTTGACTGCTTCGAAAACTCTCGATCGCCGAAATTACCATGAACATTATACTCTTTGTAAGAAGGTTTATTAGTTTTAAAATTAATATCTTTTTGGAAATTATGTACACGTCTATCTTGCAAATTATTATTATCATTATGATCATCGTTCGGGCAGTTATGATCTTTGAATACACGTACTACCGGCCCATTTTCTTTGGTTTCGATAATTTCGTCATTATTTCTATTATTTGATAGGTTTTCCTGTGTATTCTCTTTATATTGCCTATCGTCTCTTGTACGCTCTACATTTAGTTTATCATACGATGGTTTTGGTTCTGGATTCTCAGCAAAATAGAAGTTATGTACAGGATAGTCAGGAATTACTTGGAAGAAGTGATTTTGTATGGGATATTGTCCTCGAAGAAAGAATAATTGTACTGGTGTACCATCTTGTAAATTGGTTTCTTGGGACGCTTCGGTTTCATTGCTCGTGATTTGTTGGTTGAATATTTGTGGAGCCTGAAACAACAAAGAAATATAGATTAAAAAATAGGTTGTTAAATGTTGAGCTTAACATAACCCATACTATTTCAGTATCCATATCATAAACGTAAAAGTGCGTCTGTCTGTTAGAGCAGCCCCGGGTCTAGGGGGGGGCAAGCCGGGGCTATGCCCCGGGCGGCACCCGTACCCCGGGCGGCACCCATACCCCGAGCGGCAAATTCAAACTTGGCAGCTCAACACACACGTAAGTCATCATTAACTTTGACCACTGAGACGTCCAGTACTTTATGGACAATAAGTTAAATAAAATAAAATATTTTTCGCTTTCGCGGGGCTATAAAGAGGAAAGATTTGTTTGTTTGTTTGTAATGGATAAACTCAAAAACTACTCGACCGATTTTAAAAATTCTTTCACTTATAGATAGCTACTTTATCAGTAACATAGGCTATCTTCTATTTACAAAAAATTGGAGATCCTTACGAAAATTGCAATAATGTGAATAAAGTCGGAAAAAATCCTCTCATCTGAGAGCTTTCGTGGCGTGCGCTGCGTAAATAGTAAAAGTTACACGAAAACAATGTAATGTGGAATTGTTCCCCTCAAAAAGTTCTAAAAAAATCCCCGATAGCATCTTTTAAGCTATCTTTTAAGGTTGCCTCACAATAACCATTTTTATGATTTTATAATTTACAACAAAGCGTTACTTTCGAAGGTGTAATTACAAAGAGCCTTAAATTACCTTTTTCGGTTTCTACGTGGCATCGTACCGGAACGCTAAATCGCTTAGCGGCACGTCTTTGCCAGTTGGGTGGTAACTAGCCACGGTCGAAATTCAGAAATTTTAAATTTCCAAACCCTGCCGGGGATCGAACCCGGGACCTCCGCACGTTAAGGCAACAGCGCTCAACACTGCGCCATGGAGGTCGTCAAAATGGAGGTTTGTGTGTAAATTGCTAATAAAGTATGATTAAACTGGTTATCGAGTGTTTCTACTAATTAGTATGGATAACTCACGTCTGCCTGTGAAGTGAGCTGTAGCGCTCGCTCGCCCAGCGCGAAGTTGGTGGTGTGGTGGTGACCGTGGTCACTGGTGGAGACGGCCACGGCACCGTGGTAGCCGCTACCGTCCGCCACGTAGCGGACCCGCTGCTCTGCCTGCAACCGATTGACGAGTAACTTATAGTCCCAATGAAGGAACCAGAAATTTAAATCGCTATAATCCGCGACAACAGGAAAATCGACTGCCACATAGCGGTTCCGCTGCTCTGCCTCCAACCGATTGACGAGTAACTTATAGTCCCAATGATGGAACCAGAAAGGACATTGACCAAATTCGCCTAAGAATCAACATACGTTTGAAATATACAGTAATTCTTAGCTTAATTTATAGTCTTTATTCCAAATATCAGAATTTAACGGACACTTCAAATTAATTAAAAATAAGTAAATGGGTATTAAATTGATTACTATACGTTTCCGTCTCTGGATTATTACCCACAGATCAATAACTTAAGTTTTAAATGATATACAATACCACCGCTTGAGCGCTAGATCTGTATCGTAAGAAACAAAATAAAAGTTGCTTAAAGTGCTAAGTGCGCTAGTATTCGGAATCTCGCAACGCCATCTATTGAAAGTACAATAATTTAATATTTTTAACGCCATCTGTGAATTTCTCGATGAACTACGACGATACCTGCATTATTAATAACGCCATCTGTAATGTTTTTGATGAACTACGGCGAATCTTGTCTTATCTACATACTGTTTACAGCTCTATTACAAATGGATAGAGATGATATTAATTTGTTCAAGTAAATTGATCGTGAATGCTGAAATAAACTCAAAATTTAAAATATTTTTGGTAATAAGTAATTTTCTTGCAAGTGTCCGTAGTTTTAATCTGCACTCAAGTATAAAAAGGTATTAATTTGAACCCAGTAATCAATGTTTTATGACGGTTGGTTCTTAGGCGAACTTTGTATGGGGACAGAACAATGTCCTTTAATTCGCTATAATCCGCGATAACAGGAAAATCGACTGCCACATAGCGGACCCGCTGCTCTGCCTCCAACCGATTGACGAGTAACTTATAGTCCCAATGATGGAACCAGAAATTTAATTCGCTATAATCCGCGACAACAGGAAAATCGACTGCCACATAGCGGACCCGCTGCTCTGCCTCCATCCGATTGACGAGTAACTTATAGTCCCAATGAAGGAACCAGAAATTTAATTCGCTATAATCCGCGACAACAGGAAAATCGTCCGCCACGTAACGGACCCGCTGCTCTGCCTGCAACCGATTGACGAGTAACTTATAGTCCCAATGAAGGAACCAGAAATTTAATTCGCTATAATCCGCGACAACAGGAAAATCGTCCGCCACGTAGCGGACCCGCTGCTCTGCCTGCAACCGATTGACGAGTAACTTATAGTCCCAATGAAGGAACCAGAAATTTAATTCGCTATAATCCGCGACAACAGGAAAATCGTTCGCCAAGTAACGGACCCGCTGCTCTGCCTGCAACCGATTGACGAGTAACTTATAGTCCCAATGAAGGAACCAGAAATTTAATTCGCTATAATCCGCGACAACAGGAAAATCGACTACCACGTAGCGGACCCGCTGCTTTGCCTGCAACCGATTGACGAGTAACTTATAGTCCCAATGAAGGAACCAGAAATTTAATTCGCTATAATCCGTGACAACAGGAAAATCGTCCGCCACATAGCGAACCCGCTGCTCTGCCTGCAACCGATTGACGAGTAACTTATATTAGTCCCAATGAAGGAACCAGAAATTTAATTCGCTATAATCCGCGACAACAGGAAAATCGTTCGCCACGTAGCGGACCCGCTGCTCTGCCTAGATTCTAGATTCAAGATTTTGACAAAATTATTACAATATGACCCATCTCATCAACCGAATTTAACGAAATTTGGGACAATTTGCAACTTGCAACCGAAACAGGCTACTTTTTATTCCGGAAAATCAAAGAGTTCCCACGATAGTTTTCGAAAATCTAAATCAACGAAGTTGCGGGCTATTCTAGTAGGTACTAAATACATGTAGAATACGTGTTATAGCGCTTGGTGTAAACGTGGTAAAACTTACCTCTGGCAACTTAACAAAGTATTGACCCACTGTGCCCGGGCCCGCCTGGCTCATCTGCCACCCCCACTGCACCGCAGCGCCCCCAGCTGCCGTCTGCAATGAGAATAGGGCTAAGCAAGCTGCCTGCTAGATTTAACATAGCAGTTTTTTATTCCACTACAAGTAATAGGCTTATTACACTGGACTCTTCACAGGGACCCTTAAACTTGAATCAGTGTAGTGTAATAAGATTTAGGGAGAAAGGGTCCCTGATTTGATCCTTATTGCTGTGTAATAAGCGACGCTCAAACTAGCGGCCACGCCCTCCCTTACCACAGGGCTCTGTGGAAAGTGCAGTGTAATAGGCCTATTAGCTCTTGACTGCGATCTCACCTGATGCAGTCTTAGATGGTAGCTGGCTAACTTGTTAGGGGTATGGCAGTTAAATTTTAAACCCATACCTTTAGTAGATTTCTAAATGGCATCGTATCGGAATGGTATCGCTTGGTGGTACGTCTTTGCCGTTAGAGTGGTAACTAGCCACGGCCGAAGCCTCCCACCAGCCCCCCGATTATGTAAGGAAATCGTAATCGTAATCGTTTGTCAAACGTATAATTAAACCTGTTTAAGGAGGCCATATATGCTTGCAAGTCAATACGCATGTATGTACTCGTCAAAAAGTTCGAGTTTTACTTTATGAGCTGTCAAATGAATTCGATTGGCTCAGACAATTGGGCCACTGATCAGACTAAAGAAAATTCAGAAATTATAAATTCCCAAATTGCCCCTGCCGGGAATCGAGCCTGGGCGAGGCCACGTTATGACAACAGCGCTCAACACTGCGCCAGGGAGGTCGTAGCATTTGTATAGGACACCTAAGTGAAGAATTAAAATAACATTACACAGCTGGATGCGTTGTGAAACTGAAGTGGAAATGGGATGGGGTCCAAATGTGCTGGAATGGCGGCCCCGTATTGGAAAGCGCAACGTTCGCAGACATGCGAACGAAGTGTGTCGACGAAGACGTCAAACGACTCTCAGAGAGCTGCTGAATCCAGGTGTGGGGAAGATCCTACAAGAGACCTACATGTCCAGCAGTGGACACAGGTATACTTACCTGTTGACCACGATTCCTTATGTAGGTAGGTAGCAGCGAGCGAAGAGCAGAGATGCGTAGTGGTAGCAAAAAAAAATAGTTTTTAGTGGTGGCAGTTTATCTCGTAAAAAGAAAACCAAACTTTTAGATAATACTGTAATATTCAAAGTTTGTTAAAACATTCGCCCTTTTTTCTGCCCTTTTAAAATCTAAATAACTTAAGCAAGTCTTGTGTATAGTATAATTTTCTAATACATTTATCACTACAAACGCATTTAATTAACTATGATTAAAACCCACGTTTCAATTATAAGCCCATTCGAACGCTTAATGATCTGAGAGTTAGTTACAGATTAATAGGCAATAGCTGTAGGCTGTACTGGACTAGCGGTTTGTTACATAACAAGTACACACGGCTACTTACAAATATGTAGAATCCATTCTTCTAAACTACTTCATATCGCAGAGTAAGTTAAGTTTCATTCACTTATGTCGCTTATATGAGTAACTTACGAAATGTAAACAGTCTAATTGTAAACAATACTTATTATTGTTTCTTTATGTAACTAACATAGCATATTAATTATGCTATAATCTACGTAAAAACTTTAATCTTATGCTAAAATGACAGAGGTACAGACAGAGACAGGTTGCATCAGTGAGCGGACTCAGGCTATTTTAATCCCGGAATATCTAAGTGTTTCCATGGAGTTTAAATAAAAACCTTACATGATTTAAACGGTCGAAGTCGCGGGTATTTATCTAGAAAAATAAAAACTTTGTTTGGGGACAAATAAAAGTTAAATTTTTCTACTGTTTACCCCGGAAAATCTGATTTTCAAAATACCTCAATCCAAGCGGAAGAAGTCTTAGGTAACACCTAGTGTAATCAAAAATGATACTCTTCTCTTTAATCTTCCGTATAGCTATAGAGAATAATTCTGTAGAGCACTGTACACAACGGATATCAAAGTTATTATGACGCAAGAATAATAGTTTGAATGTTAGTTTTTAACACGATTTGAAAAAAACAGTTACGACACTTTTTGGGAAGATATGTATAAGTAACGACATGGCATATGAACACAATGTGTTTATAGTGTTTATCTGAGATGGAAAAGATCATATTTTGCGAAATTGGGGTAAGACGAGTGTGTGTACAGTTAACTTCACTTGCGCTTTGTATTTCAACTTCGACATAGTTGCGTCTTCACTCGTGACAAAATGGTGATAAAAATGTTATTGCAATATTCTCTTGACCGAATTTAAGCCAATTTCAACAGAGGCTGTGGCAAATTGACAGGTCCACAATTTACAAGTATAGTACCTATCATTTTCTTCTGGTAGTATCATAAAAAGGCTAGCAATTGATTAGGCCTGTCATTTTAGTTAATTTTAAAGATTTTGTACAACTGAATTAAGCTCCCCCAGAGGTTAGAGATGTTAATATAATGCACTCTCGTCTCTCAATTTTCTAAAATGCTGAGCCTGAAACTTGATCAATTATTTGAAATATATCCTGTACTTGAACAAATACTAAAATTAAATATTATAAGGAAATGAAATTATTTAATTTTAAATGAGCTTCAGTATTTTAACAGAACTTCACAATGATGTCAAGAGACATCTCTCTGTAAAAGTTTATTCGTGGGTCCCATGCGTTTCTCCAATAACTCTTTAGCTCTTTTGCGTCTAATGTTAAAAGTTAACTATTACAATATACAGTTAAAACTATCGTATGGATACTGCGAGGTCTCAGTTCGGGTCGAACCACTAGTTTATGTCGTTAGTCTATATATATTTCTTCATCAGTATAGTAGTCAATACTGAATATATAGGCAGTACCGAAATTATAAGTATGTCTAATTTTATAAACGCGGAAAGTTTAGATGGATGGATAGATGTATTGGATGGATGCTTGTTACTCAATCACACAGACAAATATTATAATCTGGAATAACACAACATAGGTTAGGTACTTTTTATCCTGGAAAATGAAGAATTCCCGCGGGAACCAAAAAAACCTCAATCCACGTGGACGAAGTCGCGGGTATCAGCTAGTACTTTATATTTTAGTAGAGTTCGCAGCCCTAGAGACATTAAATAATGCTAAGATCGATCACTCTTACATGCATTCAACAACATATGACGTAACTCTAACATTTGAGCACTACATTCTAGAATATGATCTAGAAACAGGTTTTAAAGCTATTCCTAGGCTTCATTCGCAAAGGGCAGGGAATGCGAGAACTTTCGTTAGGTACACTGCGCGTAGTTTTTTTTCTCACCGCACCACTTTTACTTTCGAAGCTATGTGATACACTATTTCCTTTAGACTACTTTGAAAACTCAAGCGCGAGCCAGAATCGCCTACCTAGGATTCCGTAGCTGAGAAAGGAAACATGCAATACATTCAAACCAAGAATACTTTCAGCCATAACACTGAAACAAGGCGCTGTAAATGTGCACCAAACCTATTACATCACCACAAACTTATCTGACCCGGTGGCCAAAATTGGAACAAATTTTTATGCCTGTTTAATTTTCGTTTTTATTTTATTTTTCATGGATACTAGGGACGCTTTCACCGGGTCAGTTATGTTTGTCGGACTGTGTCTACCTCCAAAAGCATTACGTGCTGAGACAATACCCTTATTGGGACGTCATAGACGGGACGGGATAGAATTCTGTTAATTCTTTCTAATTGTTATTTTATTATTTAGCTGTATTTTGTGGTAATAAGGTGACAAAATGTGTTATCTGTGTGTATAACGATTTATTCGGCTTCGTCCGCGTCTGGTAGCAAACATCTATCCAAACTTTCGCATTTATAATATTAGTAAGTATAGATTTAACTGTCATCTGAAAATTTGTGTTTGCAAAGAATCCCTTCGCAAACTCATTACTATTCAAATAGTTTTTTTTCTATATTACTTAATCAATTAACTTACTCGTTTTATTAGTACAGAATCGATTGAAATTATCGAAAAATATAACGTATATTTCCAAAGTATCTATAACTTCCAGTCACAAATCACAGTATGACGAAAATACCGTTCTATTACCTACCGTTTGAACGCAAATAAACATTTTTACTTTGGGATGGCTGAACTAATTTTGATGGTAAATCTTTATTTGCTGTTTTTTTTTACCAACTGTACCTCTATCGAACGACGGGCACAGGGGACAGACGTGGTTTACGTGGTACGGAACCCTAATTACTCGATATGTAACCATGTAAGTGTAACCGTAATAATGATAATGGTTAAGGAAATGGCTCATAATATGTCATAATGTGGTTATAATTTGAGATTTCCTATGCTTTTATTTTGGGCGAGCCTGAGACTGGACTGTACCATGGATGATAAGGGACTAGCAGTTATCATACTAATATTATAAATGCGAAAGTGTGTTTTTTGTTGATAAGATTACAGGGGTGGTTGATCCGTGCAACGGATTGACGTGATTTGCATGGGTATAGTTGACGACCTGGTGAGTGACATAGGCTACTTTTTATCCCGGAAAATTAAGGAAATTACTACGCAGATAGTTTTGGTAAGCAAACACATTGCATCGCAATTCACAACTTTACCATATTACTGCGAATTCATTCTTCCGAATATACTCTACCATAGCATAGAATATATAATAGAACTATAGTTGCATAGCAGGTAAGTATTTCCCGGAGAAAGGGACTTCCGGCACAATCTTATATATTATAAGTTATTACTTTTGACATGTGTCTAGATTATAGCGCCTATTCTAAAGTTTTCAAGTTGCTTTATCTAAGTATGCTTCACAGGAAGATACAGTCCGTCAAACCGACCCGGTGGCCAAACTTGGATCTATTTTTATACCTCTTAGTTTTTGTTTTTAATTTATTTTTAATATAATACCACAGAATAGACAATATCAGACAAGTTTGTGGGACCATTAATAGGTACTTACATTTACACTTTGATTATTATATAAAGCATTTACATAGATT
Organism: Erebia palarica; assembly: GCA_964035005.1. Classification (NCBI taxonomy): domain Eukaryota; kingdom Metazoa; phylum Arthropoda; class Insecta; order Lepidoptera; family Nymphalidae; genus Erebia; species Erebia palarica. Next base: position 22,959,645 of record OZ035993.1, on the reverse strand, counting down.
TATAAGAAAGATTAAAGCGTTTCGCTTATAATGAGTATTTTCAACCGAGGCTATACAATATAAAAGGAAATGCAATACGTAAATATTTAACGTAGATTTTAGTTTCATTAAAATCGACGAAATGGTTAACTAAAGTAAACTTAGAAATTCCTGTAGGTAGATATTTCCCAAAAATACCCTGTAGGACCTATACCTAAGTAAGCAATTATTATGCAAAAATCGCTAGGTACTGCAGCTTTAATATATGCTGAGGAAGTTTAAAAGATTTGATTGATTGTAAATTATAATTATCACATAGTATAAGTACGTGATTGCATCCCAAGTAAGCCGTAAGGCCGATTGCAAGCTAATACATAACTTGCATATACCTTGCATATACCTTGGAAGGATTAGATACGCCTACATCACACATGGTAGGCATATACGAATCATTAGAATACGTAATCCATATTTTAATACTAGCTGAATCCCGCGACTTCGTCCGCGTGGAGAAAGTTTCATAATTCGCACTGGAACTCTTTAACTTTTAAAATGTAGACTATGTGACTCTTCAGGTCTTCAATTATACGCATGCATAAAATCACCATAATTATGTAAGTCACAACTGATTACGTGTTATGACATATTTCTGGTTATTTACTAAATTAATTTATATTGTGTGGTGGTACGGAACCCCTTGTGCGCGAGTCTGATTCGCACTTGACCGGTTTTTATTTTCATGAAAACTAAAAAGGATTTCTTTAGAAACTTTGTCTGTATGGTCTCTAACCAGCAGTTATATGGTGGTAACATAGAGTAAGATGGTGGATTAAGTCGTGATAAAAACCTTAATAGGAGGTGTATTACATAAATCCAAGTTAAAAGTAAAAGCACAAAAGTCCGGTAATAAGTAATCGGGCTCAATAAATCTAATATTGTATTAAGAAAAGTTATAACACTATAAATTCACTTTCATTTCAAATTGACTTTACAATTTTTCTTGGCAATATAGATTATAGAGATTAGAGGATTCAAAATGGACCGTTTAATTCGGAGAATGTATAGGAGTAGTGGTAAGAGGTAATGGCTGGTATGGTTAGAAGCGAGAATACAATAGGGACCGGACAGGTGAAAATGTCTGCGCGAAAAATCTACGACTTCCCTGGCGCAGTGTTGAGCGCTGTGGTCTTAACGTGGGAGGTCCAGGGTTTGATCCCCGGCAGGGACAACTTTCAATTTAATAATTTCTTAATTTTCTCTGGTCTGCCCGGGTTTGGCTGTGGCTAATTACCACCCTACCGGCAAAGACGTGCTGCCAAGCGATTTAGCGATCCGGTACGATGCCGATTAGTCTAACTGCCCAAGGTTAACCCGCTAGCATCTTCTATTTGTGATTGTAATTGTACCAATCATTTTTACGTAATAGGGCGGCAGGTGTATGCAGCGTTTATACGCTAAGTATGTTTCCGCTTTAACAGTATAACGGCATGCCGACACAACGGAAGTGTTTTGTTACATTGTCTCTCGTTTGGTAATTAGCAGATAGATGTCTGTACGTGTAATTATGTTATGATGTAACTTATATTAATCATTTTGTTAGGAACATTTGAATAGGCCTACGAATGACCTACCGCGTTGGTGTAGTCAATATGAAACACAGCACATTCAACTGTGAACGCGTTCGATTTCCAATTCAACTAATTCTTGCAATTGAACCAAAAAAACATATGCCCAATATGGCGCGGACACCCTCTAAGTTTACATATTATTATTTAAATAAAGTCGAACAGTTCACCACAGAAGTTCATGGTTCGAAGAACCGATAGGTGGGTCACAACTCACAAGATGCTAATAGCGGCCTCACACTAGGGCTAGCATGCGCACAACGAGTAAAATTATGTCTACCCGTTATCTCTATTTGTCTACCGAAGCTAACATGGTTACCACTTATCATTATATTACAACTTATCTTGTTACGACAAAAGTAGAGATATAAGTTATATTTTTATCTGTGGTTTTTTTCCCTACGAACCCTTACATGCCGACTATTTTTTTCTTGTAATATACGACATTTTGTGCATGTTAGGGTAAACGAAAAATTAGCAGGCATCGACAACATCTCTCTCTCTCTAGACGCGATATACCTCGTTGTGTGTATGCTAAGCCTGCAGAAAGCGCATCGTTCGACGACCCCCAATAGGTGTACGGTTGAGTATCTGAAATATATATCTAGCGGCACTAGACCATGTCTGGAGATCCATACAAGAGACCTTCGATCAGCAATGGACGTCTATAGGTTGAGACGACTTCGAATGTCCAACGTCAACCCTTGAGGTAATTGTTTCCAAATGGTTTAAAGCGATTAGGCCTTACTCCACTGCGCTGGTTTGGATAAAATTATGGATAACAAGAGTTCTCCATAATTTTATCAAAGCCAGCGCACAATAAGTTATATATTATGTTCAAATCGTTTCAAATTTTTATTATAATTGAAACAAATGCCGGACAAGAGATGGCCGAATGGTTTTTGAATTTTGTTATCCAAGAGAACGGATGTGATTGTTCATTGTAGTATTTCTTACAATGGCTTAGAATAACTGTCAGTAGTCAGTTGCTTGAGATGATGAAAGATATGTTTCTAACGATTTTCCTCGGAATAACACACCTTTGATTTGAGAACATTATGGAGGTATCTCTGAGGCAAGCAGGTTTTTTAAAGTGATTTTTAATTGTTTAAAATTAAACGCGCTCTATAGCTCCCATAAGTCAGTGGAGCTTACTCGGGATTCGAGCAAGCGTTAACCTCTAGGCTTTCACCTCTCTTATTAGGTATAATAATGTATCTAATCCATGCTACTAAATATTAAAAATGCGAAGTTTGTCTGTCCTTCTGTCTGTTATCCATCCACGGCTCGTAATGTTCTCCCGACCGAATTTCGGCCACTGCGCGGGAGATATTATAGTGCACTAGTGTGTACGCAAACACAGATGCACTCTCCTTTTCCCTACACTCATAGCCTGATGGGACGGAAAATCCGACACGACCGGAGAGAGATCAGGCGTAGGACCGACGACTTTACGTACTCTCCGAGCAAGGGGGTGCAACACCGCCAATTTCCTAACTCCGGGCTAGAACTGAGAATTTCTTGTCAGAACAACCCAATACTTTATCATGGCCCGACCCAGGATTCGAACCCGGGACCTCGTCAGCTGCAGTCGAACATGCTAACCACTTGACCAACGAGGCAGTCAAACTAACATTATTACTGAAGCTATGAAAACAGGAAAGCGGGGCCATACCGCACATTGTTATAAGATCGGAAGTGTTACATTATCATCACAATGTATATCTTTACCGCGATACTAGATCATGTCAATTTCCCGGTGAAAGTGCTTTACAATAGATTTACATGCATAATACATATCTATAGATGCACCATTGATATAATATGAAACCTGAGATGTCTACAGCCAACTACAAGCTGTAGGACCCGTATTAATAAACCGACTTCAGCTAAGAACAGGTTATTAAGTATCGGTCAATCTATGCTTAAAACCGGGCTTTAAATTCAAATTCAAATCTTTTTTAACAAAAAAGACTTTCACAAGTGAATCGTCGAGTGAGTCGATCGTCCCTGGTCTGGCATGGTGGGAGTCTTTGGCCGTGGCTAGTTACCACCCTACCGGCGAAGACGTGCCGCCAAGCTATTCAGCGTTCCGGTACGATGCCGTGTAGAAACCGAATCGGGGTATAGGTGCCATGCCCCTAACAGGTTAGACTGCTACCATCTTAAACGGCATCGTCACTTACCATCAGGTGAGGTCGCAGTCAATGACTAACTTGTAGTGGATAAAAAAAAAGAATCTACAGTTCACAATTATTAATCGATTTTTTAAATTTTTTCCGCCATTTTGAAGCTAACCTAATAACACCCTAGAACCTTTTTTTAATTTTTTCTGAAGTCGGTATTTTTTCCGAAATATTTACAATTTAGTAAACAAACACCCCACAAAAAACTCGACTTTTTTTCATTTTTCAAATTTACAAAAAAAGTTACCAGCCGATTTTCAAAATTCAAATGCTCACGTGTGTCTCGATAAATTTCTCAACTCTTAGTACTATTCCCATCTCGATCCTCCCATAATTCTCGGAGCTATGGCCAAAAATACGTCTCAGGCGATTTGCATCTGATACTTAATCATTTTCAATGGTAGAATTCCCCATTTCAAATAAGGAATCCAAATTCGGGATTTTATAAACTGCAACACTGTGATTCGTTTCTACCGAACTGAGTATCTTTAGTTTCAAGTATCAACGGCACGCGAAGCCATTTATTATACCTGTCAGCACATTTATCAGGCTAGTTATTATTTTCAACTGCTAATTAAGGTAGTCTTTGTCAACCCAGTTTTAGCATATAAAGGCTCCTGTACACATAAACTTTATCTTTATAAGTTATCATCAATTCTACCAATCGCCGTCTCACCATTGAGCACGAGTCTAATTTCGGAAATAGAAGGGTTCGGCCACAATCCACCACGTCGGCCAAGTGCGGATTAGCAAATTTTACACACAGGTTTCGAAAACATTTTAAAGAACTCTCGGGTTTGCAGATTCCTCACGTTTTTCTTCACCATTAAAAAAAGGGATACCTACTTATTTTATTGCTGACTAGATGTTTCCCGCATTTTCGTTCTGATTTCCTCCAAAATTTTCCGGGATAAAATTTGCCTATGGCCTTCCCTTGGATAGATCTTTGTATCAATTATCATCAAAATCGGTTGAACGGCAGACCGACAGACTTTCGCATTCATAATATTAGTATGGATAAACACATTACTTCGAAAAGTCCTGGTCGCATCTAAACCACTAGGTAACAATGATTATCATCTTTACTGTAAAGATACAGTAGGGTAAGTAAATACAATAATTGAATATTAATTTAAAAGTTATCAAGTTACTTTTTTCGAAAAGCCCGATACGTATTACAGAAATTATAATAATCACCTAGAATGGTCGCATTCATTATAATAATTGATGATAATAACAATTGCATTCACTTTCCTTATTGGCACAAAAACATAGATAATTGCAATACAGTAGCATTTTGAGCCTATTTTTATCTACGTATCTAAACAATAATAATAATTATTAGTTTGTCTTTGCTTTTACGAAATACTAGATGATACTTGTGACTTCGTCTGCGTAGATTAAGGTTTTTGAAATTACGATCGGAACTGGGATGAAAAGCAGCCCAGTCCGTTTCCAGGATGTTATCTCTATAACAAATTTTGTCAAAATCGGTGAAGTAAATGAGACGTGAAAACGTAACAAATGGACGGACACACTTTCTGCCTGCTACGTTTTCACGGCCCATCTATACAATAACCGATATGGACGTTTAGTGCAGACTGCATGCATTTAAAGTCTCATTCCATAAAAGATACTACTAGCTACTTTTTGTCCCGGAAAATCAAAGATTAAAAAAAAAAGTCGAAGCCGCGGCCGTCATCTAGTTAAGAACTTAAAAGCAAATACTTTGCTTTGAGCATTTAACCATAAAATTACTACGGTACTTACCCCATCGTTTTCCGATAACACTTTGTCCCACAAAATGCACGTCACTAGCATCCGGAACCACTGGAAATTACAAAAAAGCTGATAATTAGTTAAGTTAATTATTATTTAATTAAAAAATTATATAAGTTAGCGCTTGGGTCAATCAGACCTGCTCCCCTATTCTGTAACTCAGTGGCTATCGAAAAATGAAAGCCACTGACATATATATTTTGTCCATTGAAGGTTTACTATGAAAAAATGAAAGAACATTTCATAGTAAATCTTCAGTGGATAAAAAATATAAGTCAGTGGCTATCATTTTTTGATAACCACTGAGTTACAGAATCGGGCTGCTGATAATGCAAGTGGTGATGCAGCTTAAGTTGAACTAGGTATATAGGCGTAAACTAAGTATATATAAAAAAATACCTTTTAAATATAAGTACCTGGATGACCAAGCTTTGCTCGGTATTTTTTTCGGTAAATCGTGTTTTTTGGAACTTATATTTACATATTAAATAACAAATACAAAAATTTTTTACGAGATATTTCACCGCGGTTAATTGCCTCATCTGTCGACAGAAGGGCTGGCACATTTTTTGCGCAAAAATGATCAGCCTGGCTGTCCAGCGCGGAAATGCAGCCAGCATTCTTGCCACCATTCCACTCGGGCATGATTTATATAGTAATTAGGTTAGGCTAGCTAGCATTAAGTTCTATAGTATTATTTTCACAAATACAAATTACATACTGATGAAATACGAGTATGATTAATATTTTTCGATCTTACCGACATAATAATAAAAAAATAAGAACTGGTTATTTAAATAAAAAATCACGAGTGCAATGGGGCTCCCAATAATAAATAGTTTTTGTCATAAAAGAAGGAACTCTAAAAAAAAGTGAAAAGAATAATCGGACTGGTGACATCTAGACTTGAACCGGGGTCTGGTTTCGGGACCGCCCGCTTTCCTTCCTAAGCTATTATAAACCTTGGAGATGGCGACGAAATTTACCTTCGTATTATATATAACACGGATAAAACGACATTTTCTAAAAATAAATTCCAGTTTTCCTAGCATCGATTTATCGACCCCGGAACCCCCTTCATACTAAATTTCATGAAAATTGTGTTAGCCGTTTCCGAGATTCAGATTATATATGAATATATATAAGACTAGATGATTTCCGCGACTTCGTGCGCGTGGACAATGTTTTTTCGATTCCCGCGGGAACTCCTTGATTTTCCGGGATAAAAAGCCTATGTCCTTCCCAGGGATATAAACTATCCCTGTAACAAATTTCATCAAAATCGGTTGAATAGGTGGGCCGTGAAAGTGTGAACAGACAGAAACACTTTCGCATTTATAATATTAGTATGGATTTGCTCTTTTAAAGGTATTAGATTTAAATTACCTAATTTTAATAATTAATTTAATAAGATTGCTTACCATTTTAAAATTAGGATCATTCAGAACTCGAGTGCCTTTTCTCTGTCTTTCTGAAGTGGTTGGGTCCTGTAAAAACGCAAAAAATTTCTTCTTTTTTTCATTTACTTCGACTAAACACTGACATGTAAGACAGTTATCTAACGAAATAATTAAAGTCAAAAGTCTTTAAATTCATCATCACAATATCAGCCCATTGCCAGCTTTGCCATTGCTACTGAAGTACTGAACACAACTCTCCATTCAGAATGAGAATAGTTTGCCCAGATAGTCAACATCCCACAAACTTACCTGACCCGGTGGCCAAAATTAAAACTAATTTTTATGCCTGTTTAGTTTTTGTTTTTATTTTATTTTTCATAGATACTAGCGACGCTGTCACCGGGTCAGATAAGTTTGTGGAACTATTACATGTGGTGGACTCAACGACCTCAATTTACATAGACGGGCCCTGTCAAACAAAGAATGTGGACGTATTTTAGTAATGCCATCTAATCTGAAAAGCGGGACAGCGCTATGACGGGAACATGGAGAGGCTTATACAAGTGAGGGGCATGCACCACAAATCGGACGCCCAACTTTTTGCTATGAAAGGGCCCATCTAGTACCTACATATACAGGGTTACAGGAAAAGTCGACCTAGATCCGTTAAGGGCGTGTAGTACACATCATTTCTGAATGATTTCACTATGGAACCCCCCATCCTAAACTTAACCGTTTTCGAGATATTCGAGTTTTAATTTTTTTTATGAAAATGCCCAATTTTTCGGCTATTGAATTGAATATTTTGAATTTTTTTGACTCTTATGATTATTTTTTTGGTTTTTTACATGAAGAATGAGATGCTTAATATATATAGGATATCTCAAAAAATTATTATGGCACTTGCTCTGCAGATGTGCTTAAAAACTATCCAACGAGGTATAATAACCTAGGGTTGTATTTAAACTCATAGAAAAAAACATAGTTGAAAAGGTTCAGGTAGTAGGTCTAACGGGTCCCTCGGCTATTGTCCTTCAAGTTAATCCGGTGCGTGTGAGCGAGACAACTTACGATTTATGCAGGTGAGAGTGAGAAAAATAATGTGCAAAAACAAGTTTGGGGATACAACATGCCCATTGTTTTGTATTTGGTCGTTTGTTTGCTTGCCATCCATTTTAGTCTGCTCATGCGATTCGTCCATGGTAGATGCGAATTATTGTGCTTTCGGATTCCCACACGACTTGGCTTTGTTTCTGGACTGATTTTTCTAACTGTGACTACTGTGCTTGTTTACTGGACTCTGATTTGTGCTTGTGATACTGGACTGTTGAAAATGGCAACATACTCGAACGAAGAATATGCGGATATGCTTATTTGCTACGGATGCTGCAATTGCGTGTCCGCACAAGCTCGGACTGAGTACATGCGACGCTATCCCGACCGCCGAGTACCTGATGTGAGCGTTTTCGACGGAGTTTACCGACGACTTCGTGAAACTGGCTCTGTTTCGCGACGACGTACGGACTTAGGAAGACCACGTGTCATTGATGACGACGAGGAACAAGACAACGAAATCGTAGAACGGTTCAGAAGAGACCCAACCACTTCGACCAATATTGTTGCCCGTGAACTGGGCCTAACTCAGTGGAAAGTGTGGTTTACGGTTCATACGGCAGGCCTGTATCCATACCACTACACGCCGGTACATGTAATTGAAGAAGGAGATCCCGCGAGACGCATGGACTTCTGCAGATTCATGCTCAATGCAGATATCGAGGACCCGAATTTCCTAAAATTAGTATTGTGGACAGATGAATCCAAATTCGATAAGGACGGGATTACTAATTACCATAACGCACACTATTGGGCTCCTAAAGAACTAGGCAATCCAAATAAAAAAAGAATAAAGGGGTCACAACGACGATTTAGTGTAAATGTGTGGATGGGCATCATTTCCAACCATTTGATTGGGCCTTACTTTCTTCCAAACAATCTGAATGGTGAAACTTATGAAAATTTCTTAAGAGATCACTTAGGTGACCTACTAGATGATCTCCCATTACAATTACTGCGGGACATGTGGTTTCAACATGATGGCTGCCCTGCTCATTTCAGAAGAAGCGTTAGGGAATGGTTGGACACTAACTATCCTAACAAATGGATTGGACGAGGTGGTCCTTTACCCTGGCCAGCCAGATGTCCCGACCTGACCCCCATGGATTTTTATGTATGGGGGCACATGAAGAGCCTCGTTTACAGTGAGCCCAACCCCATATCATCAGTGGAAGTTCTCAAAGAAAGGATAATAAATGCTGCTAACGACATAAGAAGAACATTAACCACTGGTGTAGTGAAAAGTGGACTACGTGAAAGAATGAGAAAATGTGTGCGAAATAGAGGTGGACACGTAGAACATGAACTATAAAAATTTATTCAAAAACATTAGGTGAATAAATGTTATTTTGAACTGATTTATTGTTTCATTTAGCTTACTACAATCACCGACGATCTGTACGCCAACTATGAGTTGAGCGTGAGTGACTTTGTATGCGAACTAGCGTTAAGAACGCACTGATTACGTTATTTTCCAAACAAAGGCCAGTAACTAGACACTTACGCTCAACTAATAGTTGGCGTACGGTCATTATTTGTACGATCGACGATCTGAACAAAAAAAACTGCTATAAAAACTGAATGATCTCCTAGGTCAGGATAGCGGGACATCGATGGATGCATGAAGGTTGTACCTAGCCGAGGGAGGCCTATGTTCAGTAGTGGAAGCCAGTAGGCTGAAATGATGATGCTGAACTAAACAAAGCCAAGTCGTGTGGGAATCCGAAAGCACAATAATTCGCATCTACCATGGACGAATCGCACGAGCAGACTAAAATGGCAAGCAAACAAACGACCCAATACAAAACAATGGGCATGTTGTATCCCCAAACTTGTTTTTGCACATTATTTTTCTCACTCTCACCTGCATAAATCGTAAGTTGTCTCGCTCACACGCACCGAATTAACTTGAAGGACAATAGCCCGAGGGACCCGTTAGACCTACTACCTGAACCTTTCCAACTATGTTTTTTTCTATGAGTTTAAATAGAACCCTAGGTTGTTATACCTCGTTGGATAGCTGATAAAATGTAGATGTTTTTAAGCACATCTGCAGAGCAAGTGCCATAATAATTTTTTGAGATATCCAGAAAAGAAAAATATTTTTTTATAATTTGTACTTATTTTCTTAAGTTTCGATCGTCTACAATGACCTATTTAGTTAACTTACGTGCAATTTTAGTCATTGAGGTCATTAAGCATCTCATTCTTCATGTAAAAAACCAAAAAAATAATCATAAGAGTCAAAAAAATTCAAAATATTCAATTCAATAGCCGAAAAATTGGGCATTTCCATAAAAAAAATTAAAACTCGAATATCTCGAAAACGGTTAAGTTTAGGATGGGGGGTTCCATAGTGAAATCATTCAGAAATGATGTGTACTACACGCCCTTAACGGATCTAGGTCGACTTTTCCTGTAACCCTGTATATATCGATGGGTGGAGTGGCAGTAGTGTGGTTTGTGGATTGGCAGACTTCACAGACCTTTGAGAGCATCATATCGCCCAATTGTGACAGTGTTTCTTAAAATGGGATGCATTTATTGAAAAAAAGGTCGGAAAACTAAAGTTTTAAATCCCTTTCACAAAGCTACTTTTGAGCTGCTTTTGGGTAGCGCTGTTGTCTTAACGTGTGGAGGTCTCGGGTTCGATTCCCGGCAGGATCAATTTGGGAATTTATAATTCTCCCTGGCCTGGCCTGGTGGGAGGCAAAGACGTGCCGCCAAGCGATTTAGCGTTCCGGTGCGATGCCGTGTAGAAACCGAATAGGGGTATGGGTTTAATATAACTGCCATGCCTCTAACAGGTTACCCCGCTACCATCTTAGACTGCATCATCACTTACCATCAGGTGAGATCGCAATCAAGGGCTAACTTGTAGTGGATAAAAAAAAAAATGGCGTGCACAGGGTTTGAATCTAGGGCATTGGTAAGTCAGAATACCTATTTACTGACTGTCTTGATAAAAATGAGCATCGACGTATTTTCACTTGGGTAAGCAGTGCTTTTATGTCTCTATGAACAGCACGCCACAATTTCGCAGTCCCCTATGATGGCTGGTACCAGTCTAAAATTCAGATTGACAGCCGTGGCCGAAATTTGGCTAGAACGAATATCTGTTAAATATCGATATGCCACCGTAAACTGTTTGAAAACTGTTGAAAGATTTTGAACTGTTTAAGGTGTGGTAATTTTTGAAATATTCATTATATTTACGTTTTCTTGTCTGTTTCTTGTAGGTTAGGTTAGGGTTCGACATAAATAATCTGGTAGATTTTATCGGGTTAATATACCTAGCTTAATACAATCTACCGAAAAATAATGCGTTAAATGGTTATCTTTCGACAGTTTGCAATTTCGCGAGTTAGATTATAATCTAACGGTTTTTACAATCTTATGGTGACAGATATATTACAATCGATATTGTAAGCATCGTGCGAAATGCACGTGACGTGCTGTCAACACGCGATGTCAGGAAGTGCAGTGTAGCGTGGCACGGTTGGTGGCAGTTTGGACGGTTTTCCGGAGTTTTGGCTTGGTGTTAAGGTTTGTGGATCAATTGAGCGATTGACTTTAATTCACTGACATTTATCACTTTTAAAACTTGTCATTGTCGTTTCCAGTTGTCGGCTAATATTATCACAGAATAGTTAATTAGTATTATTCTACGGCCGGATTATTGATAACTTATCTCTGCAAAGAGAACTTGCGTTATTTTTAAGATTAGACGGTCTTGAAAGCCAAGTTGGAGGTGCACCCCGTCACCTGTAACTTTTCGGGGTTAGGTATGTGCGTTTTGAGAAATTACGAGTAAAATATCACTTGCTGAACGAACGATTTTTTGTAGAAACCTGCATGCCTAGGAGTTCCTCATATTTTAAAAGGTTTGCGAAGTCTGCCAGATCCGCATAAACCAACGGAGTGGACCATTGCCTGAAAACTTCTCATTTTGAACTGAGACCCAGTGAGCCTGTGATTAATTCATAATGATGATGAATGATGATACCTACATTATTACCTTTTTTGAAAAGTATGTACAAAAACATTAAAAAGATAAATAGGTATTATGATAATTTATTGAATAGAGACCAAAGTAAAAATACGGATGCAACGTAGTTTTATTGATGGATAGCATGTTAAAAGGTGTCATTAAAAATATGCAAGTAAGTAATTAATAAATAAACGTTACCGTCTTAAATTCGTTTTTAATAAATAATTAAGTACATCATAAAATAATAATAGATCAATATATAAAATAGATAAAAATATTTCTAGGGAGTCTTTTTTTTTGTACTGGAATACTATTTTCATTTTCACTTATTGCACCGGCCTACATTTTCTTTCAAGTTAAATATTAGTTAAAATGTTTTAATATTATATCCTTACTTTAAGTATTTACGAAGTAAATTTATTATTATTTATTGAGGATTTTCCAAATTAGGTATTAAGTACATATATATTTTCATACTTAATTAATTTTTAGGTTTTTAAATCTTCTAAATAAGGGTAAATTATACTTACTCAATATGAAATATTAAGACAAATTGTTTTAAAAACAACCAACTTCTAATTTTATGACTAACTTAATGACTTTAAATAATTTTAAACTTCATTCATAAAAGTACTCACTTATACCAAAAAATACAGAACAAAAATAAAATTACTTATTTTCAACACTCCAAAAGTTAACTTTACTATGTCGATCGCGTTAACTTTATCATAGACGTAACGACCTTTCTAAACGAAGTGTCGGCGCGAACTAACTGAGGCGGAAAAGTCCCTTCTCTATACTAATACTAGAGAGAGCTTTGATATCAACTGTCCAGCTAGAACCTTTATTGGAGATCCCTAAAGTAAACTTTGAACCTCCATCCTAAGCACATATTAATATAAATGATAAATTATTGAAGTGAAAACTTCTTTAGGCGCGTTGAGCGCTTTTTGGTAGGTAAGGTAAAAGGGCAGTCCCTATGATTACCATTTTTTTTTTTTCACATGGGACAGCTTGTGTCACTTATGTTAAGTTAAGACTCAAGACAACCACCGGTTCGAAAACTGACTCTGAGTGTGAGATCTACAGACCGAACTTTGACTTTCTTAGACTTAAAACATGGTTAAAACGAGACAGATTTATGTAACTCACATAAGTCCACCTCGTTTTAACTCTAAGTAAAGTCTGAGCTAAGTCAAAGTACGCTAAATAGATTTCAGCATGAGAAAAGCCGGCAAGAAACTGAGCAAGTCCATATGGACTTGCTCAGTTTCTTGCCTGCTCCTTTTTTAATTTATTAGTTACATAAATATATACTCAAGTAACTAATAAATTAAAAAAGGAACTAAAACTGAGCCTATTGTTTCAAAATGTTCCTCCCGCCGGAATTACGGCCAGGGCAGTCAATCTCCACAAAAAATGAGCCATCTGTGCGGGATATATAATATGCGCACTAGTGTGCGTTAACTGCCTCGTTGGTCTAGTGGTTAACATTATCGATTGCGGTCGACGAGGTCCCGGGTTCAAGTACCGGGTCGGGCCATAATTAAGTATTGGGTTTTTCTGACTAGAAATTCACTAGCACTGTAAATTCGTTGCCCGGTGTTAGGAAGTTGGCGGTGTTTCACCCCCGTGCCTCGGAGAGCACGTTAAGCCGTCGGTCCCGGTTATTATCACTACCATGATAATAGTCGTTGAAGACCGCCAACCCGCATTGGAGTAGCGTGGTAGGTATGTAAGCTCTAATTCCTTCTCTCATAAGACAGTGGAGCCCTGTTCCCAGCATTGGGATGTTAATAGGCTGTAGTGGTGGTGGTGTTTGCAAACGTAGGTCACTGTAATTCCCTTACTTCGTACTTTCATTTTAGTATTCCATCTATAGTCATTTCTAAAAATGTATCCTAGGTACGGAATTTTCCTTAAAATAGTCACGCTCGCTCTTGACCGGATTCTTAATGAAAGGAATTTTCTCGGATACGTGTTAAGGCTCTGGAAACATTGTGACACTTTTGCATAAATTACTGCGGAGAAATTAATTGAATATAGAGCGAGCAAAATCGTACTTCAGTTCCTAATAAAATAATGAACCTATATATATTATATTAAACTAGCTGTGGCAATCCGACTGTCATGTTGGTCCCACGGTCCATCAGGGTTTTAAATTTATGTTTAAAGCAATTTATGTATTGCATACAAACTAAAATGCTTATCGGAAAAAGAAACAAATTAGTTCAATTTAACTATAGATTATAGGGTACTTTTTATCCCGGAAAATTAAAGAATTCCCGCGGGAACCGAAAACCTCAATCCACGCGGATGAAGTCGCGGGCATTAGCTAGTATTAATTAAAAAGTAAACTCTAAAATCGTTAAATTATAAATATTCATAGAATAGGCAGCAGCAGGCTGGCAGCGCAGTATTTAAAAAACTAAATCAGTTTTCTGCAAAATTCATGCGCGTTGAAGTCTTTTATATCGATGTACTTTTATTTTGCATATTGGTATATAAAGTTTACTATACTAGGCCGACTTCGATAAAATTAATTAGAAAATGTCTATGTCCGGCCAGCTGCACTAATTTTCCCTTTGATGAAATTTCTAATACGATAAGCTATTAGACTAGTCCTGCTCCATTTACCGTTTAGGTCTTCGCACATTTTACATTAAGCAATGTCCTCTCGATCGAATTTCGGCCAAGGCGTCCTATCTCCAGAGACATCAGCCGTCTGTGCGGGAGACCCTACTTTATACGAACGCAGAGAAAAACTGTCAATTTAAAATGAGGAAACATCAAGAAATTTTCAATGTGCTTCATCAGGCTATATTTGATGTAATTATTTTCGTTTTTAAAGCTTGAAAAACTTTTTAGCAACATAAATATTCACTTAATGGAGGAAGTGTCCAATCAAATGTTGACGGTAGACTCGACGTGTCCTTTTACGAAATAATTACTAATCTATTGAATAAATAGAGCGCCAAGCATTAAAAACTTCAAATACTTAATGTACGATAATCTCTCTGTCCGTATCAGCATCTTATCGAATCATTAAAGAGATACCTCTCTTTCTCATTCCGCGACTCCATCCACGTGGACTTGGTTTTTTCTTAAATAACGTGCGAAATCTTTAATTTCCCGGATAAAAATTAGCGTGTATGGAGTATGCGTGTCAGTCACTCTCTAGGTTTCAAAAAACAAAAACAAAATCGTTAACCCATCCATTTACTGACTTTGGAAAACACAAAAACCATTTACATTTTGTTTTTAAAGAAGATTCTGTTACATAAAGAATTCTCCTATTTGACGATGCCGCGACTTCGTCCGGATGTATTCATTCCTACAGTAACTCTTTAATTTAACACTTGAATAAATTCATAACTGTTATACTTTGTCACTTTGCCATACGTTAACTCTATTATCTGGCTTATAAAGTACCTATTAGCTCGCGCCAATCAAATAGTCGCGTCTGAAGTTGGCCGCAAGACGCCCCGCAATAGCATGTTTTCGCGCGTAGTACCTATGTACGTTGACTGCAACGGTTTGTGTGAGAGCTACGTGTAATAAACAAGCACTCGCACTTCGACTTAGAGACGAGTGACGACTATTTGTTTCGCGATAACTAATAATATCCGGTGTAAAACTATGCGATAGGAAGTACTTGATCAAAATTGACGCGGATATTATAGTATGTATTTTAGGCTTATTTTGTGTTCCCACATTGCTTATCTGTAATAGATTTTTCATTAAATGAATTGTCAAACAAGCCAATGTGGGAACACAATTTCATATTTATTATTACTTTTTAAAACATTAAATGCATAACACTTTTTAATAGAGAGATTAGCCATCCGTACGTGAGATTCTCGTGAGATAGATATCTGGAAATTATAATGCGTAGTAGTGTGCGCTAAATCTATTCCCTCACTGTTAAAACCCGATAGGACAGCCATCTGATGTGATCGGTGTTCATCGCTTAAAGCATTATTGATTTAATATTGTTGACGTCCGTGTATTAGAATTATAATCCTTAATCTAGGGACGTCAAGGTAGTTCACATAAAACTGTCATTTTGAAATAATGCTGCTTAAAGCAATGGTAGTAACCCCCCAGGAGCGACAACTGAACATGCTAGAAAGCACACGCTAGCGCGACAGGATAAAATGTCGATTACTTCCGACGAAAACGTATCACGCAGTGTGTCCCGCCCCGCCCGATGCTTAGTGCGTTTTGCATATTTGTCAAATCAAAAACAAAAACTCTAGTTTAGTTTGGGTATATATTTTATGTATAGGATTTATCTTCTCATCTCGGAATCCACAGGTGACCGGAGGGCTGGCAGTTACCTCGGCCAACATATAAGTTGTTTGTATTTATTATTAGTAGAGCATATGTACCGACTACCATTTTTTTTTATTTATCAGAGATTGAGAAGAATGAAGACGTACCTAATTGTAATTTCAGTCAAATAATTAAGGAATGGAACTGTATTTATTTAAATCGTAATCTCAATTACATGTAAAAACAGTCAATACTACCATCAATCTAATGCAATGTGTTATTGCGCAATAGTATGATATAACCAACGTGTGTGCTGGTAAAGCTGGATTCACACGGCTTGCTATAATATAATTATGAGCTTTAATTAATAAACTATCTATACTAATATTATAAATGCGAAAGTTTGGATGGATGGATGGATGGATGTATGGATGGATGTTTGTTACTCAATCACGCCACGACAGCTGAACGGAACTGGATGAAATTTGGCACAGACATAGATTATACCTAGTCTGGATTCTGGAATAGCACATAGGCTACTTTTTATCCCGGAAAATTAAAGAGTTTTCATTTCATTAGCTAGTGAATCATAAATCATTATTATTTTGTGTTAAGGCTTTTATCTTCTTAATAAATATTAAGAGAAAAGTCAAAGATCTAGAATCAATGACTTTACTTTTTACTCAGCTCACATTAGCACAGGAAGTTTCTACATTTAAAACAACTGTTGTTAAACCCAAAATTTGGCAAAATAAATGATTTATGATTTATGCTTATGATTTTTTATTGAAAACATAATTACTATACAAATCATGAAATGGTGCCAAGAATGCTGGCTGCATTTCAGTATTGGACAGCCAGGCTGATCCTTTGCGCAAAAAATGAGCCAGCCCTTCTGCCCCCAGGAGGCAATTAACCGCAGTGAAATATCTCACAATTTTTTTATGATTACTATAATATTATTGCACTGGTTCCCTTTTTATTGTAAACAAGGAATTAGGCTGGATGTTACGGAAAGCGAAGACGCGGATGGTTGCTAGCAATAAATATTATCGCTAGAATTACTCCACAAGCATCTTCCTACTTTCATTAACAGCCATCATCTATACAAAACGGCGTTGTTACATCGAAGCGCAACACTCATTAAGATTACCTGGTTTTTTACCGACTTTAGCATGGGATGTTACACATTTCATATTTGCCCTGAATTCTTTGGCATTAGGAAATTGGATGACTACTTAGATAAAGTATATCTCCTATACACAGGCTCCTGCCTCCTATTTATACTAAAATTTAAAATCATACTTCATACTTAATAGTATAAATGCGAAAGTATGTATATTGTTTTGGTTTGTCCTTCAATCACGTCGCTACGGAGCAACGTATCGACGTGATTTTTGGTATAGTTGAGGACCTGGAGAGTGACATAGGCTACTTTTTATCCCAGAAAATTAAGGATTTTCCGCGTGAATCAAAAAAAACTTAAAACACGCGGACGAAGTCGCGGGCATCAGCTAGTTTAAAATAACATCCTACTTATTTTTAGGATTTATTTATATTTATTTATTTATTAGGATATTATTTATTAAGATACCAATTTCAATTCGATCAGTTTAAGCTCACATCCCTTCATCAACTAGAAAACAGCTGACAGTCTCCAAACGGCCGAATCGATTTTCATGAATCATAGCTAAGAACATTCTCGATCAAGTCACTTTTCAAACAAAAAAACTAAATTAAAATCAGTTCATCCATCTGGGAGCTACGATGCCGTAGACAGACACACAGATACATACGTCAAACTTATAACACCTCTCTCTTTGAGTCGGAGGTTAAAACCGACATTAGTTAATAACAGGTTTTCAAGTATCGGTCTATAGATAATGATTTGTACTGAAAACTGAGACTCGGGTTTGGGATCAATGTCCGGGTTGAGCCAAACGTACCTACTTAATTAATATTGGCTGACATAAACGGAAAATGCGACACAACCGGAGAGAGATCAGGCACCGGTCAAACAGCTTTACGTACTCTCTGAGGTACGGGGCAGTGGCGTGCACGAGATAGAGGCATATGCATTGCTTACCCTAGTTAAAATAAAGCTCAAGGCTTAATTTTCATCATGTCCTGCCTGAAAATAGATAGCTAACCTGACCAGCCTACGTCCTGGCTTCGAATACTGTGCACGTCATTGGTATGGGGATGGAACACTGCCGACTTACTAACTCCGGGCTAATACTGAGAATACTTGGCAAAAAAAGGGCTCGACTGCCTCGCTGCCTCACCTGGGAATCGAACTTTGGGCCAGAGAGCAGATATACTTGGGTGAGAGGGCCTGACTCATATAAAGTAGAACTTTCTAACCAGATCAATGAGGCCAATATAATATAATAATTTCTAGTAAGACTTCAGCTTCAATAGTAGGAACTTACTAGACTTACTAGAAAAGGGAGTGTTGGATAATTTAAAACGAAATGATATAAGTGTTACGTAGAGCAAGTTCGGTTATGGTTAACTTAATTGCCGTTTTACGGAGTGATAGCTAATTGATCTCTGACCTACAGCGTGTTTACGCATAGGCGTATATTGCCTAGTTGTGTAATCTTACAACTATTGGATAGAAGCAGGCGTTACTTTGCGGAAGTCCATGATAATGAAGGAACTAGAAGTTTAATTTGCTATAATCCGCGACAATAGGTAAATATATGGGGTAGGTACAGGGTGTATCCCGCCACTTATATAGCCCGCTATATTCACCACATCACACAAATTTTCCAAATTATTCTTAACGCACGTTTTGCACTCCGATACTAGAGTATCTTCAGGAGATGTTGACAGGATTGTATAGATTGACGACCTCCGTAGTGCAGTGTTGAGCGCTGTTGTCTTAACCTGCGGAAGTCCCGGGTTCGAGCCTTGTCAGGGTCAATTTGGAAATTCATAATTTTTTCCTGGTCTGGCCTGGTGGGAGGCTTCGATCGTGGCTAGTTACCACTTACCACCCTACCGGCAAATATGTGCCGCCAAGCGATTTAGCGTTCCGGTACGATGCCGTGTGAAAACCGACTTGGGGTATGGGTTTAATATAACTGCTATACCCCTAACAGGTTAGCCCGCTATCATCTTAGACTGCATCGTCACTTACCATTAGGTCAGACCGCAGTCAAGGGCTAACTTATAGTGGATAAAAAAAGAAAATACATCCACAACTGGACATATAGGTCCCTTACACGGACTTCCACTCGCCGCAGTCTTGCGCCGCTTGGATCCAGCGGCTCCCTGCGATTCGTTTAGTGCCGTCCGTCCAAACAGTGAGGGCCATCAGCGTAGATTCGATGGCGGTTGTTCGGGACTCTGCGTGTAACCGAGCACCATATAGTCAGCAGTTTACGGAACTGCCTCGTGCTTGGCAGTGCGGTTAACACAGTAAAATTCTGTCGTCCGCGCGGAAAATAACCCGCGATGCTTGCGACTTCGTCCGCGTGGATTGAAGTTTTTTGGTCGCGCGGGAACTCTTTAATTTTACGGGATAAAAAGTATCCTATACGTTAAAATTTCATCCAGATCCGTTCCGCCGTTTCATTTTCACGGACAAATAGCATGAAAAAGAGTGCGCCTCTTTTTCATTCAATGGACGAACTACACACAGCTGCAATGCTGTGTTCTCTTCTATCGCATGGGATGGTTCTCTGGGACTTCTCTGTCGCACGTATTCACTCGCAGCAATATTTCACTGTTTAAAACTCGACAACCGGAGTTCAGGACTGATTTTTCGCAGACAACCCTATATACATATACCACCGTATTTGAAATAATTTTTATTATAACTCAATTTTAATTCATTAACCAGACCCGTGCAAATTACTAGTATCGATTTACCTGTTTATACCTAACTACCCACCCAAAAGTTGTGACGGGAAAAAAATATGTAGTCAACCTAACGTTTGCATATTCTATATGCTGCATACTTTCGATTAGTATGGAACAATTTGTCTATTAACCAAACCAATCATATTCTGGACTGAAATGTTTTAGTCAACCCATTTTCAATATATTTACTGACTTCAATAATTTGATATAAAATACTATTCATCTATTAACCAGCTAGCTGAAGGTCGTTTTGTACTGGGATCCTATACTAATAGTACCCGATTTTCTTTACGAGGTCGCAGGTTCGATCACCGGGCACGCACCTCTAACTTTTCGGAGGTATGTCCGTTTTGAGAAATTAAAGTATAGCTATCACTTGCTTCAAACGGTGAAGGAAAACATCGCGAGGAATCCTGCATGCCCGAGAGTTCTTCATTATGTTCTAGAGGCTGCTGCATGAATGAAGCTATCCGCACTTGTCCAGTGTGGTGTAGACTATGCCCAAACCCTTTTCATTCCAAGGGCGGCCCGTGCTCAGTAGTAAGCCGGCAATGAATTAAAACGATGATGATTAGTCACTATCACAAATAGATTGATTAATGAACGAAAATATGAGATTCGTTGACATAGTTTGTAATCTACTGGTTTCTCTTCCCACTTCCTGATCTACATTCCCTACGAATGAGTTTCGACGACCTGCCTGGCGCAGTTGTGAGCGCTGTGGTGGGAGGTCCCAGGACATGAAACATCCTAAAACCACCGTCCACGCAGGCATCATCATTATCAGGCATTATTAATAATTAAATTATACACAACCAAAATACAACATTCAAATTGTCCCGACTTTTTAACTTATCGAATTAGTTATTTGTATTTCATTTGGTAACACTAGATATGCCTAGTTTGACATTTGCGGTTTGACGTTGACGTCTGATGGTCCTCTCTTGGTCCTCTCCATCTGTCCTGAGCAATTTTTGTAGCTGTCACCCAGGGCCTTTGCACTTAGAACATTTTTCTGTTGTATGGGGATGTTAGTTCCACAACTCCCTAAAGGATGGCGCTCATGGCGCTTATCTTGTACTGAAAGTATGTATACTTAAAAGTCTGTGATCAGGGTCTGTGATGGCGTTGAAATAAGAGTTCGTTCAGAAGCCTATGTTTTAGATAAATTAATGATTTTGCCATTTATATAAACACAAAGCTAATAATATATTAAAACTTCAGAATATGAGTTATCTTAGATAATTTATAAAGATTTATCTGTTATGAATTTAGTTTAGTGGAATGAGTTAGAAGTTTAATGAAACATTTGTGTTTTAATTTCCAAAATTATTTGTTATGCTTAATGTATATTTTTTGTAATTGAGAATATAAGAGAAAATAATCAACATGCGTTTCATTTACTAACATCTGAACATCTTTACAGTTTGTGTTTATCGTATAATAATTTATCTTAATTATTACAAGGTCACATAATTCTATAGGTGCAGAATTAGGTGATCTTGTAATAATTAAGATAAATTATTATACAAAATACACTTTGTAATATAATATAGTACTATAGCATTGTGTTATGGTTATATATATACATATTTTAGTTGGACAACTTCCCGATAGATGTCGCTGTACATTGAAAGTCGAGTAGCAACTCTATACCAGTATATATAATGTACTCTGTGCTGTCACCGTAAGATTGTAAAAACCGTTAGATTATAATCTAACTCGCGAAATTCTAAACTGTTGAAAGATTGTAAACTGTTCAATGTTCTGGGTGTCAATTTTTGAAATATTCATTTTATTTACGTTTTCTTGTCTCTTTCTTGTAGGTTAGGTTAGGGTTTGACATAAATAATCAAGTAATAATCAACTTAGGTTTTATCGGGTTTAAATACCTATCAGATTACAATCTACCGGAAAATAATGCGTTAAATTCTAATCTTTCGACAGTTTAGTTTTTCGCGAGTTAGATTATAATCTAACGGTTTTTACAATCTTACGGTGACATAGCCATGACTTTGTCAGAGACAACAGTCTGACAAGTAGACTTTGTCCAGAGACAAGTTAACCAGAGACTTTGTCTGATAACCTAGGATAGTTGTCTCTGCTCACTGCTGTTATCTCTACAAAATCACAAACTTGTCTCTGTGTGTATTGGTGAATGATATTATCCTAGTTACTTGTCTCTGATGTTAATATCGTTATATCGAATAGTAATCGAGCGAGTAATATTGTTTAGCAATCAATTTTCTATGTAAAGTAATCTACTGTAATAGTTTTATCATCCAAGTATTCATTTAGAAAAATGGACGTCCAAAAACTTGATAAGATGAAATCTTTGGGCCACGATTCAGCACGAAGCGCTGTTCTTGCACCGAGCCAAGAACTTCCAGCGGAGACTCCAACGGTGGCTGGATTCGATTGGGAGAATGGAACGGATTATAACAAGATTTTAGAGAGTTACGCCAGATCTGGCTTCCAAGCGACAAGCTTTGGGAGAGCAGTGGCTGAAATCAATCAAATGCTCAAAAGTCGCTCCGTACCTTTGACAGAAGAAACCAGCGACTCTTTCGAAGAAGATATTTTTATAAAGAAGAAAACTAATTGCACTATCTTTTTAGGTTACACATCTAACATGATTTCTTCTGGTCTTAGAGACACTTTACGCTTTTTAGTGAAGAATAAACTTGTTGACTGTGTTGTGACTACTGCGGGTGGCATTGAAGAGGATTTGATCAAATGCCTCGCACCTACTTATGTAGGAGACTTCAATTTAAGCGGCAAAATGTTGAGGATGCGAGGAATCAACAGAATCGGTAACTTACTAGTTCCAAACAATAATTATTGCTTATTTGAAACATGGGTCACTCCAATTTTAGACGAAATGTTAGATGAGCAAATCAGTGATGGTACAGTTTGGTCTCCATCAAAAATAATTACTCGATTGGGAGAGAAAATAAATGATGAAAGTTCTGTTTGCTATTGGGCTGCCAGAAACAACATACCAATATTTTGTCCAGCGTTAACTGATGGATCTTTGGGTGATATGATGTATTTCCACTCCTACAAACGTCCTGGACTAGTTATCGATATATTAGGCGACTTGCGTAGGTTGAATATTATGGCTGTGAAAGCTAATAACACTGGAATGATTATATTGGGAGGAGGTTTAGTTAAACATCATATAAATAATGCGAATTTAATGAGGAACGGTGCAGATTTTGCTGTGTATGTTAATACAGCTAGTGAGTTTGACGGGAGTGATTCTGGAGCCAGACCTGATGAGGCTGTATCATGGGGAAAGATACGTTGCAATGCCACACCTGTCAAGATATATGCTGATGCAACCCTAGTTTTTCCCTTGCTAGTCGCTCAGACATTCGCTAAGTATCATTTTAGCAGTAAAAAAAATGTATAATACATTGTGTTTTTATTTCATAAAATTAATATTTACTTCTTTATTTCCTTATGAATCCCCTGAAATGAGATTTGTATGTAAAATAGTTTTTAAAACGGGTATTATCATTTAATTTAACTGGTTAGTATATATTGTAGAAAAAAAATAAAAGCAGTATTAATTTTTTCCTTTTTTTAATCTACTACAAGTTAGCCTTTGACTGCTATCCTATTTCCACACAACATTGTACTGGATTGCTAAATGGCTTGGCAGCACATTTTTGCTGGTAGGGTGTTAATTGATATAAAACTACTTTTTCTACTTTAACTACTTCCGATTTTAAAAGTTCTTTGACTAGAACATAAGCTGTATTTTATTTCCAAAAAACTGAGATCCCTACAAAAAATTCAATAATGTTTCAAAAATCGTCTTCGTGGCGTGCGCTGTTACATGCAAACAATGTACCTATGGTGGAAAAGCTCTCAAAAGCACTTAAAAAAAAGTTCGCTATACCATATACCGATCTAGTAACAAAAACCATTTTTATGATTTTCAAATTTGGCCTGAAACAATGCCTTACTTGCGAAGGTGTTTTTACCGACATAGAATTAATCCTTATCAAAATAAGTATGTTTGTCATCTCAAGTATTTAATTATGATAAAAATTGCCCTTTACACAATTTATAATCCTTATCAAAATTCCTAAATATGTTTGACATCTCAAGTATAATAAGTTAAAAAGGGGGAAGCACTAGTTAATCATCATAATAGCTATACCCATTGCCCACTGGCTAATATTAGTATATTGGATATGGACTGTTATGATGATTAGTGCTTCCCTTGCGAAGCCGAGGCGGCGATCCGCCTCGGCGTTGAGTGTATAAAGGTAATATTACTACTAGGAATATACATATAGTATACAATATACATATTGTGTTTTATTAAAATCGAATTATTTGTCACATTATGTACTTACGTTATTTTCAGACAATGATATTTGTACCAGTATAAAAAAACAGGTTTGACAAAAGTTTTTTGTAGGTATTTTAAATCTGTGTTCAATAAATATATTTAATTTTGATTTTTGTTTCACTCCACCACCCATCTCCATACTACGTACTTACAATTACAACTTATTTTATTTGGTATATCTGTCGATTGTAAAAACCGTTAGATTATAATCTAACTCGCGAAATCGCAAAGTGTCGTGTGACTTTAGGTCACACGATCTTGGTGTCCAATGGTCTATATATATCACCGTAAGATTATAAAAACTGTTATTATAATCTTACTCAAGAAATTCTTAACTTACAATCTTACGGTGACATATATAAATGGTCTGAGTTGGTGATATTCTAACGCCCCCAATACGCACGAGCGCTAAATAAAGGCGTGCCCTACTGGTCTAAGGAACCCCAAAAGTCTTCCACGTGTATCGTGATCTATTTACCTACTAGGTATCCTTTATACACGGATTTAACTATCGTAATCAATAACCGCTGATAATTCTATTTTTTAGGGTTCTAGTTCTTAGCTAAGCAAGATATCGATTTATCTCCTCTTTATCTAGTTTAATCCTACTAATATTATAAATGCGAAAGTGTTTTTTTGTTGGTTTGTTCTTCAATCACGTCGCAACAGCGCAACGGATCGACCTGATTTTTTGCGTGGATATAGTTGAGAACCTGGAGAGTGACAAGTTATACCGGAAAATATAAAAATATATAAAATATATAAATACGTTATACCGGAAAATTAAAGAGTTCCGATGGGAATTGAAAAACGCAGACGAAGTTGCGGGCATCAGCTAGTACTGTAGAATTATTAGCGAAGATCTAGTAGATATAAAAGTAGGCAGTGGCGTGCACAGATTTTGGAGCTAGAGTAGGCATTATTTAGTCAGAATACCTATTTACGAGATGTTTAGTTGAAAAATGTGCAATGACGTATTTTCATTTGGGTAAGCAGTGCTTTTATGCCTCTATGAACTGCACGCCACTTTATTAGTAGGTAAGCGATTTAGCGTTCCGATGCCGTTTAGAAAGTCACGACCGAAGCCTCCCGATCAGACAATTTTATAAAAAAGCACCTGAGAGGAATCTGTCCTTCAAGCGCAGATGAATTAAATAATGGTTGGTGGTCTGAGAGTTTGTTTTTCTTTCCTTTTTTTTTTATCCACTACAACTTAGACCTTGTCTGCAATCCCACCTGATGGTAAGTGATGATGCAGTCTAAGATGGTAGCGGGCTTACCCTGTTAGGGGCATGGCAGTTATATTAAACCCATACCCCTATTTCGTTTCTACACGGCATCGTAGGTACCGGAACGCGTAATCGCTTGGCGGCACGTCTGTGCTGGTAGGGTGGTAACTAGCCACGGGCGAAGCCTCCCACCACGCCAGACCAAGGAAAATCAGAAATTATAAATTCCCAAATTGACCCTGTCGGGGATCGAACCCGGGACCACCGCACGTTAAGACAACAGCGCTACACACTGCGCCAGTCATTTCTTTACTTGTCTAATCAAACAGACTAATCGCATCTTTAGATGCGGGACGGGCAAGAATATTTATGTCGCGAAATTGCAAACTGTCGAAAGATTACAATTTAACGCATTATTTTTTGGTAGATTGTAATCTGTTAGTTTTATTAACCCAATAGAACCTACCTGGTTATTTATGTCGAACCCTTACCTAACCTACAAGAAACAGACAAGAAAACGTAAATACAATGAATATTTCTAAAATTTACACTCAGAACAATGAACGGTTTACAATATTTCGACAGTTTACAATTTCGCGAGTTAGATTATAATCTTACGGTGACATTTACAAACATGCCCGTATCAAATCTGTTTAAATGCATAAGTCTCATAATTTTATCTCTACCAGACTGAAATCTGAAACATTCATTTAACACATGTTGAAAATCAATAATTATTCCACATGAATCACAAGGAGCGTTATTTTCATCAAAAATTTGAACTTATTCAAAGGCAATAATAATCGACCTCTTAATCTATACATTAAGATACCCTAAGTATTCAGATACCTAGATAATTTTTTAGTGATTACTAAATAGAGGATGTGACAAAAGTCGTAATTAATATACACGTCCCCTGTTACTTATATGTTGAATAACTATTTAAAACGATCGATTAAAGCAAAAAAGTGCGTCGAGCTTTCATGACGTCACTCATGCATTCAATGTTTCATACAAAATCCCATACTAAGCACGTGTTTTAACGTTTGAATCAAATTTATTAATGTTATTAGTAACCCAATTATTACATTCATATAATAGTTATATCAGTAACTGTTGTACTACTTGCTTGGGGGAAGTAGTAGCTCAAGCAAGCAGTTACGTTTTTTAAGTTATGCCACAGCCTCCTTTCGCCACCTGTTGACGAAAAGCATAATAATAATTCTTTGAAAATGTCTATCTTATCGTTTTTTCTATTGGACACTAGATGGCGCTAGGCCATCTAGCGTCCAAAACATTAAAAATTCACCACTGGCAACTTACACACCTAAACATTAAAATAAATCATTTTATTTGTGATCCAATATGTACTGCTAATAATTAACAATTGGCCACTTTTTGATCATAATAATTAAAGTTTTCTAAAATGATATGTTGCAAAAACTTTTGTAACTAAAGTGTATCCGAACGTTATTGGTGTGAATGAACTGTCAAATATGCAATGAAGTTAGCCGCTGTCTGGTCCTGCAAATCCCAGTGTGCGTGTGTAGCTGAAACAAAAGCTGACAATGTGTGCCATACGTGAAAGCGGTTCTTGAAAAGCAAAAGCTTTTTAGTTTTTTCAAGTTTGTGTTGTGAACTTTGCAGTCGTTCGGTGACCGTCGCGTTGCGGTGGACGTGTGTAGTTTATTTACCCGTGCTTCCGTTCAAAAATGCTTCTTCCAAGCGTCTTCTAAGTTAAAAAATGGTTCTCATTAGATAAGGTTTTAAAAAAAGAACTCAGAATAAGGTGGCTAACATTAGTGTGATCAAAATGTGTTGGTTTCGTCTGGTCACGTTCGTTTTTCTCGTGTTATCCGGTAAGTAGCATCCTTAGTCCTTTGCCGCTATTTATAGGTGTTTACGGTCAGATATTAATGGTATTTTGTTAGGATATGTAATTCGTTGCACGTTTTGAGTTCCTTTGATGTCGACTTATGTTTAGTTGTTAGTCGACTACGGGTTTCGTTTGATCACTTTGTTTGAAGCCAACATGCGTCCAATAGGATTGTTTTTTTTTTACACAGCTTATTTTAGATACAAAACAAAACTGTCCTGACGGTCTTTACACGTAAATATGACTTGCAGAAGAACTTGTGAGAAGGTGTGCCAGTTTTTGTATTCAAAGTTGATTCTGAAAACTTTTTTTTTTAACTTTACTTAAATAAAGTAAAACACTGTTACGTTACTGACACATAAGATATTCCTTCACACATCAAGTTACTTACTAGATTCGCATTGTCCTACCAGAAGTTCTAAGACTATCACATACAGAGAATGTACCTATAACATACTTCAATATTACTACAACTACTTAACTCATCAGCAACTATTGAATATTGAGCATGTGTCTCCTCTCCGAATGAAAGTCACATTGGGTTTGGGCCACAGTCCACTATGCTGGCCAAGTGTGGATTGGCAGACTTCAGTCACCTTTATGAACATCTTCAAGAATTCACAGGCATGCAGGTTTCCTCATAATAAATGCTGTTAAATAAATGTTGTTTTGTTTAATTATTATTGTCTTATATTTTATGGGATATACCTAAGATGTGTTACTTATTATGGTATCTTAAAACGAATGCTACTAAACTAAACATACCCTGGTCTGAGAAGAGCCCACGACATACCCAGCATTTTTATCAGTCTATCTTAACCACTGTACTTTTTAACAGGTAATTGGGTATTTGACTACTATTCATTATTTTTTAGTGTTTATTAAATGGAGGATCTCCCAAAAGTCGTAATATCTATGTCCCCTGATAGTATTATGTTGAAAAACCATTATAAACAATTGATTAAAGTAAAAAAGTGTGTTGAACTTTAATGACATCACATTTCAGAATTTCATACAAATCCCATACTTAGGATGCGTTTTGATGTTTGAAAAAAGTTGCTGATTTGAATATTTGTCAAATACCCAATTAAGTAGGTAGGTATAATTAAAAACTTGATACAGCTTTTGTCATCAACATATTACAGTAAACAGTGTCTCATAACAATGGCTGCTTGAATCACATATGTAATGTAATCTATCATTGCAGACCACTGCAAGGAGTGCATTTGCATGTTATACAATTATCAACCTATTTTGAATGGATTAAGGTTGAAAATGTTTAAATAAGTTAGTACTACAATGTTGAAAAAATACTAGGAAGCATTAAGCCAGGGCAGTTCTTTTAGTTTATGAAATTTCATTTCTTTGAATTAAACTTAAGAAGTACTTCTTAATGTCCTCTCAAGCACAGTGGTGAGTGCTGTGTTATTAGAAATAGAAAGTCCCTGGTTCAATTTCCAGCTGACTCAATTCGGTAAGCGACTAGTAAAATTGTTTTGGTTGTCCCAAGATAATGTTGTTGAATTTCTTGATTTGAGTAAATTAGAGTACAGTTAGATATTAGTGCATGACTTCTGGTAGGTAAGTAATAGGCCTACTACATTGAACTTTCCACAAGGTCCTGAGGAAAGGGTGGGCGTGGCCGCTAGTTAGAGCGTCGCTTATTACACAGCAATAAGGATCAAACTAGGGCCCCTTTCTCCCTAAATCTTATTACACTGCACTGATTCATGTGTAAGGAAAAATCCCTGTGAAAAGTGCAGTGTAATAGGCCTTTAAGTACTAAAGGGTCTTTCCACATCTATCGGCACGGAACTGGCTTAAGCCAGGCAGAAAAGCATTATGTATACGGTAGGTATTAAGAGTGAAAACGACGTTGAACTATTGGTGAACGTCGCCTAGCGTCGTCGGGGTACGTCTTTTCACTGAGAGTCTTACTGTTTTTTTTTTATATTCTGTCAAAATTGGTTCTGATTTTATGGAAACCCTTGTCCTAAAGGAAGCCTTTTGTTTTGGGTTAAAAATATTGGATATGTTAACCCAAATTATTAGCTACATACAAGTTTCATTGAAATCTGTTCAGTAATTTTAGCATGATATGTCAACTGAGAGATAGACAAAAAATCTATTTGGGTTATGTACCTATTAATAATAAAACTTCCTCCAATTATAATATTGATAATTAATCAAAATATATTCCTTGTACAGAAATCGTCCAGTTACAGTTTTAATATAAGTATAGATTTATACATACTACTGACTACAAAGTATATTTTCATTAGATTTAAAATATTATTCATCATTAACTACATGAGTACCTAAATATGAAATCGTTATTTTTTCTGAAATTACGAAGTTCTTTCATACTTTTCTCAGAATGGTTCATAATGATAGCTGGGTTGCTTTAAGTACATACCTAGGTAAGTCTGTAACTAGGTACTTAAACTGAATCCCTAAAATACGTTGCCCTCATTTCTTTCACGAAACTTGAAGCATTCAGACCTTCATAATCAAGATGCTTGTATTCGGAGGAACATTTTTTGAGAGATAAGTTATGCTTGAAAAAATAATATGTTGTTTTCAAGACCTTTAAGCAGCCTTTTCCTAATGCGCTGGCTCGATTTCACCCCCGCGCGCCTGATTTTTGATGTCGTGCGCTGAAAGCGCCTTAAGAAAGAACTACATTTAACTATGAAGTATTTTTTATAAAATATATTAAGAATTTATAAACGTCCTCATAAAAATATCAAAATACCTATGTATGACTGAGGTCCTCTACGCTGGCACGGGAAGCGAGCTGATAAATAAATAATTCTTAAGACGAAATGGCACGGCGGTTTCTCCATACAAACATATTCATCTGTTTTCTCCGTGGATATTAACAATAGAGAAAATATTCTTGCACCATAAAATCCAGTATCCGTGCCCTATGTTTTCTTTTTTTCGATAAATTAATAATTTTAAGAACAAGCTATAATATTGTAATTACATCAGTAATTACATAGGCATAGGCATTCCGTAAATCATGCGTTATTGGTTCCAGTTAATTAAGCTCCGGCGTTGGGTCAGCTACCTGCCCGAAATACCTCCCATTAGTTTTGTTTGCGACTTTTTAATTAACTCCCAATCCAATATGGCGTATGGGGCACCCAATCATTTTTTGGTACCTATGATTAGCTTAATGTTGTTCTGAATGGTCGAATATAGTATTTGTTGTTGCAATTGTAGAATTTATTACATTATTCGGTAGCTAAGCTTTTATTCATTTTACTAGCATTTACGTATTTTTCCGAGCAAAGCCACGTGCGGTCCATACTATACTATGCATTCTATACTAATAATATAAATGCGACAGTGTGTGTCTGCTACGTTTTCCGGACCCATCTCTTCAAACCATTTTGACAAGGTACAGAAAATATTAGGTAGGTATAAGTTGCATTTATCACGGAAAATCGAAGATCTCCAGACTCCGATAAAGACAGCATTTCAAAGATCTTAATCCACGCGGACAAAGACGCGGGGCCAAATATGGTCCATCCTAGAAATAGATCCATTTACATTCTCGCATAGCTAATTTAGTTATTACTTACCGATTATAGGCAGATGTGGACTTTAATAGGCAAGACATAAAAATAAATTATTGTTAATTTTGTGTACATTCACCCCAAAAATATGTACAAACAGTACCTATTATTATGGTAATTGGTAATGCAGCTATATTTACTAAATAGGTTCTGCGGATTAATAATGTAGCTTCTGTTTGAATTTGAGACGGTAAGGGTTTGTCTTGTACGATGATAAGAGTTCCGTACCATCGTACAAGATTTAACTACATAAATGTACTATTTATATACCATTTTTTGTATGGGGACACTATTTTTTACTTTATTATATTTCATTATTTAATAGTAGCTATAGGGTTATCATGTTAGTGATAATAACCGTGACCGACGGATTAACGTGCTCTACGAGGCTCGGCGGTGAAACACCGCCAACTTCCTAACTCCGGGCTAGTACTGAGAATTTGTAGTCAGAAAAACCCAATACTTAATTATGGCCCGACCTGACTGGAACCCGGGACCTCGTTGGCCGTAGTCGAACATGCTCTCCACTAGACCAACGAGACAGTTATCATGTTAGGTACATGATAGCTAGTACATAAATATCGGCTAGATTATATGAAGTTACTCTATAAAGACTTTCTTTTATTGACTGACGCGTAAATACTGTAGGTTTAATTTTCTTGCTAATTGGCGTCATTTAGTAAATTAATAATACAACACTAAGGAATTTACATTAATTAAGTAAGTTAATATAGTAAACTAGATGATACCCGCGACTTCGTCCGCGTGGATTAAGTGTTTTCAGTTCCCGCAGGAACTCCTCAATTTTCCGGAATAAAAAGTAGCCTATGTCTTTCCCCGGGATACAAATTATCCCTGTACCAAATTTCATCAAAATCGGTTGAATAGGTGGACCGTGAAAGCGTAGCAGACAGACAGATGGACAGACAGACAGAAACACTTTCGCATTTATAATATTAGTATGGACTTAGCAAAAACTAAAATAAGTATACAATTTAGCGGCTGCATAGCGAATAGCGATCTCTTCCAGTCAACGAATGGTGTAAAAGGACATAGCTACAAAATAATTACAAGGTGAAATAATTAAAAAAATTAAAAACACGACTGCCCTACCAAAAAACGGAACTAAAAAGTTAAAAATCTAAATTAATCTAGTTATATATAGAATCTTATTCACATTTTTATTAAATGATATTTTTTTGTGAATCACTGGATATTGTTATATATTTTTGGAATCTACTCGTCATTTTCTAGATGATGATTATGTACTTAAACTTATTTAAGAATATTTTTTTCAACTTTAGACTTTAATGCGGGACCATGGTCACCCCATATTTTTTTTTAAATTTTACTAGCCTATGTCACCCGGAATAAGGTAGGGAATCTCACGATACCTCATTTATCAAAATCGGTTCAGGCGTATAAAGTTATGGTGGAATATACAAACTCACATTCATACATACATGGACCCTGAAAACAATATACCTACTCCTTTTTTCAGGCAGTCGTATAAATACAAGGTGTTACATTCTAACTTTCTAAGTAATCGTTAACTCCTGTTTAGCATTGTGTTTGAGTAAAAAATAAACTCAAGACCCAAGTAAGTCTGACCAGAGGTAAGCAGTCGCGGAATCAGTGTAGGCTCCGTTTGCACGAGCGTCTTATTGCGTCGCAGCCGTCCGCGTCGATAACTGAAGATAACCAAGTCATAAAGTGCTCAAGATCAAAGCAAACCACGCCAGAGATAAGCAATCGTGGACACAGTCTTAGTCCCCGTTTATACGAGCGACTTATTGCGACGCGACCGTCCGCGTCGGTAACTGAAGATAACCAGGTTATAAAGTGCTCAAGACCAAAGCAAACCACGCCAGAGATAAGCAATCGTGGACACAGTCTTAGTCCCCGTTTATACGAGCGACTTATTGCGACGCGACCGTCCGCGTCTGTAACTGAATATAACCAAGTTATAAAGTGCTCAAGACCAAAGCAAACCACGCCAGAGATAAGCAATCGTGGACACAGTCTTAGTCCCCGTTTATACGAGCGACTTATTGCGACGCGACCGTCCGCGTCGGTAATTGAAGATAACCAGGCTATAAAGTGCTCAAGACCAAAGCAAACCACGCCAGAGATAAGCAATCGTGGACACAGTCTTAGTCCCCGTTTATACGAGCGACTTATTGCGACGCGACCGTCCGCGTCGGTAACTGAAGATAACCAGGCTATAAAGTGCTCAAGACCAAAGCAAACCACGCCAGAGATAAACAATCGTGGACACAGTCTTAGTCCCCGTTTATACGAGCGACTTATTGCGACGCGACCGTCCGCGTCGGTAACTGAAGATAACCAGGCTATAAAGTGCTCAAGACCAAAGCAAACCACGCTAGAGGCAATTGTGGGATCAGTCTAAGGCCCCGTTTATACGAGCGACTTATTGCGACGCGACCGTCCGCGTCTGTAACTGAATATAACCAGGTTATAAAGTGCTCAAGACCAAAGCAAACCACGCTAGAGGCAATTGTGGGATCAGTCTAAGGCCCCGTTTATACGAGCGACTTATTGCGACGCGACCGTCCGCGTCTGTAACTGAATATAACCAAGTTATAAAGTGCTCAAGACCAAAGCGAACCACGCCAAAGATAAGAAATCGTGGAAACAGTCTTAGGCCCCGTTCATACGAGCGACTTATTGCGACTGACTGTCCGCGTCGGTAACTGAAGATAACCAAGTAAGAAAGTGCTCAAAACCTAAGCAAGCCACACTAGAGATAAGCAATTGTGGCCCCGTTCGAAGGTGCAACTTGTTACGTGCAGGAATGTAGTTTTTCTATACCAATACAGCCCATTAACGTCCCACTGCTGGGTACATGCCTCCACTCTCATAGGAGAGAGGGAATTAGAGCTTACACCCACCACGCTGTTCCAATGCGGGTTCGCGGTCTTTAACGACTATTATCATGTTTGTGATAATAACCGACGGCTTAACGTGCTCTCCGAGGCATGGCAAACACCGCCGACTTCCTAATTCCGGATTAGCACTGAGAATTTCTAGCCAGAAAACCCAATACTTAATTAGGGCCGGGCCTGGGACTCGAACCCGGGACCTCGTCAGCCGCAGTCGAACATTTTCGAGGCAAGTTTTCTATAATGTCGAGCATAAAAAGGATTTTTTGAGGAATCCGGCATATTTGTAGTAAGAGTAGACTGTCTTGTCGCTCGTGTGTATGTGATTTCATCCTAACAAGCGGTGGAAGAAAGGCACCCTTGCGCAGGGGCGCGTAACTATAAAAACCCGACATATTTACGATCCTGGATATTTTCCCCCCTGTTTGTAGAGTTGTGGTCTGAGTTGTGAATTATCGCGATAACACTTTGTATGTAATACTAATAACTATGTGTTTAGCACACTGACGCATTTCTCAATCGGCATTTTCTTTTACGTGGGAAGCGTAAAGGCGTTATAGTAATAGTTCTGCTTCCGAACGCCAATGTGTACGTACCTAAGTGCTTAATTTTTTTGTCACTTGTTTCTTCGCTGATTATTTATTTGGCTGTTGGAAACTCAGCTCCAAGTAACTAATGTAAGTAAGTATCAATTTAAATTTGTTTTATCAAATCGTATTGAACGGTCATATTATTATGGCTGTTGTTAAATAAAAATTAGTGTTTTTGTATTTACCCGCTGTCGCTTATGGCTCGAACCAAACAAAAAGTCATTGGTAAATTTACATAACTAGTGCTAATCTAAATTCAACCCTAATCCGTGTTATCTAGAGTTGAGATTTGCAAATTACAACGTTGACTCATTGTATACCAGGCAGTCTCACCGAGTTTTTAGCCTTTTTTCAAAATATTTTTATTTTTCATATTCAAGATCTAGATGGAACATCGAATTGAAATCTAGACATTTTTGTAACGTCTGTTTTGTATAAGGCGTCTATTCCACTCCAAGAAGTTTTGACCGCTTAAAGTTCCATTACGTATTTAAATCTGATAAATTAAATTTAGTAGGAAGTACTTAAGTATTTTCTAAATTATCTCCTCGGAGGTGGCTCTAGCTACCGTCCCCGGTAAAGACGACACAGCCTCTTGATAATTTTTATACGATTGCCTGAAAAAAGGAGTATATTGTTTTCAGGGTTCATGTATGTATGTACGCTTTATACCAAATTGGAGAAGTGTGGAATACAAGGACCCCTCCTCGAATGGTTTAGGGATTATCACCAAAACAGATTAACTTATGTTAAAATCGATAATACGATTAGTGACAGTATACGAACGACCCAAGGAACAGCACAGGGCTCGATACTTGGCCCTACCGAATATTTAATCTACGTAAACGAGATGTGTAACCTGTTCGATGAGGGATCCGTGTATCAATTCGCGGATGACACATGTCTCATTGTGGCCAATAAGGATCTCCAGGCGGCCGAGCAAATGATGCAAGCTAACTTTGACACCTTAAGTAAATGGGCGCATGATGTAGGATTAGTTATTAACACTTAAAAAACCAAAGCAATGCATATACATACAGCGCATAATAAAACTAATCATAAAGCTTCTATAGTTGCCCATATGCACGACTGCCTGCATGGCCTCGTAAAGAAGTGTAGTTGTCCAGCCATTGAATTAGTCAAGGAACATATGTATATCGGCCTCAAAATCGATTATCGTTTCAGCTGGCAACCTCATATAAATTACATTTGTGACAAGCTGAGAGCTATCCTAAGTAAATTATATATACTCAAATATAAGCTTCCTTACAGAACGCTAAGACTACTATACTTGGCACTGGCAGACTCAATAATTGACTACGGCTTAAGTAATTATGGTAGAACTTTTAAAACGTATTTGACGCGCATATATAACCTACAACTAAGAATACTAAAAACTATAATACCTAAAAAAATTAAAATAAAATACTCTAACGATTATGCTGAATTATTTAAATACTGTAAATTGCTGCCAGTGCAAAGTAAAGTGAGATTGGCAATCCTTAAGGAAGAATATCATAATATTCAACATCTTATTTGTAAAGAGCGGAAGAGCAATCTACGTAAATTATCTAATTACAAGAAATTTAAATTACCTAAAACTAATAATATATACGGGAAAAGGAAATTTATGTATATCTTGGCCAAAATCATGAATGATTTACCTTTGTCACTTCAAAGTATTAGTAACCTAAAAAAAACCATCTTCATAAGGAAATGTAAGAAGCATTTCCTGGATAAAGGTGGCACTCCTTGTGACAATATTATCTAGAAAACGCTTCCTATAAGTAAGTCGTTATTTTTGTTTCTTTTTTGTTGATTTTAGAAATAACACAATATTTTAAGCTATATTAAGTACTAACCTAACCTAAACCAAACTTATTTTTTATATATATATATATATATATATATATATTTGTTTAATTCACTTAAAATGTTATTTATATATTTACCTGCTTATATATATTTTACTAATAACTGCAATGTGAACTCGCTATCCTCGCATAAACGTTAAAGTTTTTTGAGGATGGCTAGTGTGATACCCACAATATGAATGTATTTTTTTATCTTGAACAATAAAAAAAAAAAAATGTATGTATGCATGTATGTGAGTTTTTTATATTTCACCATAACTTCTATACGCCTGAGCCGATTTTGATAAATGAGGTATCGTTACAATCCCTAGCTTATTCCGGATGACATAGGCTAGTAAAATTAAAAAAAAATTGATTGGGTGACCATGGTCCCGCATTAAAGACTGAAGTTGTTTTTTTTTT
Organism: Erebia palarica; assembly: GCA_964035005.1. NCBI lineage: Eukaryota > Metazoa > Arthropoda > Insecta > Lepidoptera > Nymphalidae > Erebia > Erebia palarica. Next base: position 22,922,603 of record OZ035993.1, on the reverse strand, counting down.
TTCGAAAATAATATTACCTATATAATCATCATCTAGAAAATGATGAGTAGATTCCAAAAATATATAACACTATAAGTTCAATATCCAGTGATTCACAAAAAATATCATTTAATAAAAATGTTTATAAGATTCTAATTTAACTAGATTAATTTAGATTTTCTTTAGTTCGTTTTTTGGCAGGGCAGTCGTATTTTTTAATTTTTTAAATTATGAATTGTTATAGTTTTTTCTAAACCTTCCCCCTTGACAGTTTTTTATGAGTCAAAAAGTATAAGGCTTAAAATAAATATAGTTCAGTTTTAGAACGTGCATTGTGTAAATAATAACGCCCTTCCAAATATGATACCCTAATCACTAATTTTGACCCCTTTTGAAGTGGTAACAAGCAGTAATTTTACTATTCCATAGTGAGTCACTCTCAACTTTAAACCCATTGCCGGCTCACTACTGAGTACGAGTCTCCGACTGAGAAGGGTTTGGCCATAGTCCACCACGCTGGCCTAGTGCGGATTAGCAGACTTCACACCTTCGAGAACATTATGAAGAACTCTCCAGCATGCAGGTTTCGGGTTTCCTCACGATGTATTCCTTCATCGTTTGAAGCAAGTGATATTTAATTTCTTTATGTCACTAGGATTACTTTAAAAGTTACTGAAAAAATGATGAAGGTTTCTTACCATTAAATTACTTACTATAAATGGTGAAGTCTTTTTTACCATTGTTGGTTTGACCGTCACGGTCAGAACTCAGACCCGAGAATTCAGACCTTTAGCTGTGGTTTAGACGCCTAGTAATGTCTGCACTCTATTTTTACATAATGTATCGAAACATTTTTCAGTGGAATGATTTTTCTGAATATTTTTATATATTCTTTTTCAAAATCGCTAATATTTGTTTTCGTCAGAGCTGTTTGCATTGAACAATTTTAAATCCCTGAAGATTTTTTTTCTGTTTCTCTTTATACAGGATATCATTTCAGACCTTTAGTTGTGGTTAAGACGCCTAGTAATTTTTGCACTCTATTTTTACATAATGTATCGAAACATTTTTCAGTAGAATGATTTTTCTGAATATTTTTATATTCTTTTTGAAAATCGCTAATATTAAAATTTTGTTCTCATCTGAGAGCCGTTTGCATTGAATAAATTTAAATCCCTGAAGATTTTTTCTATATCTCTTTCTACTGGTGGTTTTACTTTTACATAAAAGCATACATTATGCTAATTTCCTCCTTTTTAAATTTTATTCAATAAGTAACATCAAACTGAATTATTATCCTTCCATGTTTGAGTAAGTTTCTTGAATGTTATTTTTACACTTTTCTCATTGATGTAGAATTTTAGTACCTACCAATTTTTTCTCGAGTTTTGATTTAGGTTTGCATTCTATTGAGTTTTTATTGATATTGATTACAATGAACTTAATAAGTATGAAGTCAATGAGCTGTTTTGACTTTTTCAAGCTTTTGATACAATAGGTATTTTTGCTATAAAGTCTATTTGCTTAAACTTACTTAAAACCTAATAATACGGAGGGATTTAGGTTTTTGGAACACCCCATGGGATCTCTTTATTTTTCTGGGATAAATGTCCTTTTTATTTTACGCCACTACAATTTAGCCCTTGATTGCAATCTCTCCTGATGGTAAGTGATGATGCAGTCTAAGATGGTAGCGGGCTAACCTGTTAGGGGCGTGGCTCTTATATTAAACCCATACCCCTATTCGGTTTCTACACGGCATCGTACCGGAACGCTAAATTGCTTGGCGGCAAGTCTTTGCCGGCAGGGTGGTAACTAGCCACGGCCGAAGCCTCCCACCAGGCCAGACCAGGGAAAATTCTGAAATTATAAATTCCCAAATTGACCCTGCCGGGGATCGAACCTGGGACCTCCGCACATTAAGACAACAGCGCTACACACTGTGCCACGGAGGTCGTCAGGATGGGTATGGCACCCCTAGTCTGTTTCTACACGGCATCGTACCAGAACACTAAATCACTTAGCGGTACGTCTTCGCTAGGGTGGTGACTAGGAACGGCCGAAGCCTCCCACCAGACCAGACCAGGGTAAATTCAGAAATTATAAATTCCCAAATGGACCCTGCCGGAAATCGATCCCAGAACCTCCCACGCTAAGACAACAGAGCTCAACACTGGGCAAGGGAGTTTGTCCTTCCCAGAGACAACCTATCTTTGAGTGTGGATTAAATGGTTGTGTAAATTGAAATTGCAGAGCTAGGATGGAGGCTAGGATCCCACTTGTCTCGGCGGAGAGTCAACCGTGTCAAGCGGTTCGCAGCACTCACAAAATGCTATAGTTACCAGGTTTATTTGTTCGTGTACCCACTTATTTTGCAAATGTGGAGTTGTAGCAAAAATACTAAAACAACCTCCCTGGCCCAGTGGTGAGCGCTGTGTCCTTATCGTGGGGCCCGGGTTTGCTTCCCAGCATGGTTTTAATGTTAAGACTGTACTAGTAGTTACGTTTTGTCTGGTGGGAGGCTTCTGCCGTGGCTAGTCACCACTCTACCGGCAAAGATTGTACGTCAATTTTCAAACGATTTAGCGTTCCGGTTCAATACCGTGTAGAAACCGACTAGGGGTATGGGTTTAATATAACTGCCATAGCCATACCCCTAACAGGTTAGCTCGCTACCATCTTAAACTGCATCATCACTTATTTGAGTAACTATTAGCGATCAGAAAGGAGCCAATATACGTATTTTTTTTTTAATAATGAAGCAATTTCCGAGTAAGTAGGAAAAAAGTAATTTTAACACCCTTGTTATAATTTTCACAGATAATGAGGCATAAAGATAATTTGTCCCCTCAGTTACCGCGGCAGTCTCAAGAGAATCACAACACAGACTGAAGGGCAATTAACGTTTCACGCTTGGCCAAACACGCCCTACGCTTTTATACTGTGGAGTACCTAGTGCAGTTGTACACATAAACTAAATCCCTAACTTCCAGCAGATGAAGATAATAATACTAACATCACAGATATATGATTAATATTATATTATACTAGATGATTCCCGCGGAAACTTGAATTTTCTGGGATAAAAAGTCGCCTATGGCCGGGATACAACTGATCTCTGTACCAAATTTCATCAAAATCGGTTGAACAGATGGGCCGTGAAAGCGTAGCAGGATAGACACACTGACGCATTTATAACAGGGATATAATTTTTAGCATGGATTTTATTTAAAATAACAACTAAACACGGTACAATACGGGAACTAAATCTGGGACTCTATGCAGCGAGTTTTCGCACCGCTTCACTAAAGAGCTCAGAACCACAGTAGGTAAGATCTCTTTCTTTCTTTTTTTGCTGTTTCATATGAATAAAGACTTGGCCTGAAAAGCGATCTCAGCTCGTACATGACGAACCTAACCGGGATTTCTTTTTTTCAACATTTCTCACTAAACAATAAGGTACTCAAAGCAAGTCGCAACTCGCAACGCAGGAAATATTATGGAAATGCAGAAAAATCTTACATTGAGAGTGCCTTGTTCTCCCCGCATGGAAAATCAGCCATTGCAAGCTTCACAATACAACTCTAAAAGCCACTTTCCAAATTTCGGGGTTGAGTGGCATCGCGTATGCGGGTTATTTTACTAATGATGGGGATTGACGGAGATCGCGTGTCTGTCTGTCTGCTTACGATTTCACGGCCCATCTTTTCAACCGATTTCGATGAAAGATTTAAGAGATAGGTTGTATCCCGGGGCCTTCCCCGGCCCTACATAGGCCGGAAAGGACATTGTTCCGTCCCCGTACAAAGTTCGCCTAAGAACCAACCGTCATAAAACATTGATGACTGGGTTCAACTTAATACCTTTTTATACTTGAGAGCACATTAAAACTACGGACACTTGCTAAAAAATTACTCATTACCAAAAATATTTTCAATTTTGTGGTCATTTCAGCTTTCACGATCAAACAACTTGAAGAAATAAATATCATCTTTATCCATTTGTAATAGAGCTGTAAACAGCATGTAGATAAGACAAGGTTCGCCGTAGTTCATCAAAAACATTACTGATGGCGTTAAAAATATTAAATTATTGTACTTTCAATAGATGGCGTTGCGAGATTTGGAATACTAGTGCACTTAGCACTTTAAGCAGCTTTTTAGCTTGTTTCTGATACGGATCTAGCGCTCAAGCGGTGGTATTGTATATTATTTTAACCTGTAAGTTATTGTTCTGTGGTTAATAAACCAGAGACGGAAACACATAGTAATCAATATAATACCCATTTATTTATTTTTAAATTAATTTGAAGTGTCCGTTAAATTCTAATATTTGGAATAAAGGCTATAAAATAAGCTAAGAATTACTGTATATTTCAAACGTATGTTGATTCATAGGCGAATTTGGTCAATGTCCTTTCCCCGGGAATAAGGAAAAACTAAATCATCGCGAGCGAAGTCGCGGGCATCATCCAGTCTACTCTATACTAATATTAGAAAGAGGTAAAGTTTGAGAGTTTGTGAATGTGAGTTTGTGTCGTTGTAGGGGGTAATCTCCGGATCTACCGAACCGATTTTGAAAGTTCTGGTACCAATAGAAAGCCTCATTATTTTTGTGAGTGTATAAGCTATATATATTATCCCAAAAAATTAAGGGAGTTACCGTGGGAATTTAAAAAACTTATTTCACGCGAACGAAGTCGCGGGCAAGTCTGCTACTTTTTAAGAAATGGCTTTTTATAAGATGCAAAGGAAATGTCATGAAAAACTTAAATGTCATAACTGTGTCTATGTTTAATTTTAATTATATTTATTTTTTTAAAAATACTCTATGCTTAGCGGCGAGGTTCAAAATGTTGCATTTTATTCACGTAACTAATAATTTTAGCACCGCCATTAAAATGTTTTAAAATAATTTAAAGCGCGATAACCTCCACCACTCAAGCTCCACCCGCCAGAATGTAACTTGCTGTTAGGGTTGCCACTTGCCACATTTGGATATTTTCTTTATCTATAACTAGCTGATACCCGCGACTTCGCCCTCGTGGCTTAATTTTTTTTTGATTCCCGTGGGAATTCCTTAATTTTCCGGAATAAAAAGTAGCCTATGTCACTCTCCAGGTCCTCAACTATACCTTCGCCAAAAATCACGTCAATCCGTTGCTCCGTTGTGGCGCGATTGAAGGACAAACCAACAATCAAACACACTTTCGCATTTATAATATTAAGTATGAAGTATGATGATAGTGTGTAGTTATGCGGAAGGACGTGGGAACCCACCGCATTATTATCCCAAGAAAACTCCTACCATTATTGATTAATTAATTACTCAAAGCAATAGTTGTCACTGTTGTAGACTAAATTAAAAAAAAATAGAAAGGGGTCACGACCCTTAGTAATGAGAAATACGACGCATAAAGAGAGATAATAGTGTACATGAATATGACCTATCCTGAGTTAATTTAGGGCACATGATATCCTGGTGGAGTAGTAAGCGTGAAATGTGCTTGGGCTCCTTTCCTGAGGCAATTTAAGAAATTTAAAATTTCTAAATCATCATTAGTTTGATCTGACAGGGCCAAAAGTTAACGGTATTGTACATCTTACGATCGAAATTAATTCAATTTATCTTTAATCGAAGTCAAAAGACGTTTGAGCATTCGAAATTGGTACCTACACAACGTCAATAAAGTTTATTTCGTCGTTGATTTTTAAAACTTTACTCATCTGTTGACATCGTCATTTATGCGCGAATACGTACACCTCACAGCCATCCTGATTCGTCAATCGAATGAGACATTGATGTACTTTATACAGTTGATAAAAGTCTGTATAGTGAAATCTGAGAGAGCTACATAAAACTATACAAAACTCTTACGTTTAGGGTTACGCGATCTAGTTTTAATTGTCTACCATTTGCCACTCAGCTTTCACTAGACAGAATATGTATTTCATTAATATCTGGTGTGTGTTCGGTCGTGACTTGTTACCACTATAGTATGTAAATATTTGTCGCCGCCCAAACGGTATTAGAGGCAGCCCTCGCAATTAAACCGCCTAGCGGCTAACGAATCGCCTCTAACCCTCGACGTGTGTCGCGCAACTCATTACACGCGCCCACATGTGCTGGGATTGTAGGCTGTAGTGTTGTAGGCTGAATTCGAATTGTGTGAATCAACTTTACACAGTTTCTAGAGCTTAACAGTGGTCAAAGTTTGTACGGTGGGAGGCTTAGGCTGAGGCTAGCCACCACTGCAGGGAAAGACGTGCTGCTAAGCGATTTAGCTTTAAATAAAAAGTAATAAAAATTTTGAGGCGGGCGCTAATAGATGCAAATGGGGAGTATTTTTTTAGCTTTACAGCTAGGTACACTCCACACTCCTTGCTTGTGGAGTATCGTTGTAGGTAGTAGAGCTTTATAAACAGAGTACAAAAATGTATTTTTATTGTATTTTTTTACTATAATGATTGATGATTTTGGGGCTTTCAAACTTGCTATGTTTAGACCAATTTTGTAAAAATAATTTGAGGCATGTGCCGAAGTCTCAATCAGCAAGGTAAATCTTGGATCGAAGTTGGAGGTGGAGTGTTGGCAAGCATATCTCTATTGCAAGTATATTGCACTACGGAAACGCAGAGACGTTCGGATATTGCACGAAACTTGCACACAAATGTGACATGAACGAAAGAAAATTCAAAAAGTGCTCGAATCGGAAGAGTTTAAAAAAGTAAACACTTCATAATGTCTACAAAAGTGAGTCGGAATACTATGTAGGTACATGCGTGATATTGAGAAAGACTCCCATTTCTATTACCAGTCTATTCACTGGTCTATTCTGTCTATTCAGCATAAAAATGACGCTTCTATCGGGAGACAAAACGTGAATGGGGAAGGATACCGGATTCAAATCCGAAGCCCCCTCATTACGAGATGCCCCGCAGTTACGGATGACACATGGCAATCGTTGTGTGCAGATAAAAACATTGAAGTAATATAAGGTACATATATACCTCAATGGTTAAAAATAGAGAACTTTAATATAAAGATGCGTTTTACTAACATTTGTGTTGATACTTATTTCACTAATTACAAGTATGTTTATCTCATACTAGTTGATACCCGCGACTTCGCCCGCATGGTTTAACCAAATTTTTTTATTTCTGCGTAACTCCTTAATTTTCCGGGATAAAAAGTATAATAAAAAGACGCCTTTACAAATTAATTATTTTCGTTTTTTATACGACTGCCTGAAAAAAGACGTAAGTATATTGTTTTCAGGGTTCATGTATGTATGTATGTATGTGAGTTTGTATATTCCACCATAACTTCTATACGCCTGAACCGATTTTGATAAATGAGGTATCGTTAGAATCCCTAGCTTATTCCGGGTGACATAGAATAGTAAAATTTTTAAAAAATTGATGGGGTGACCATGGTCCCGCATTAAGGACCAAAATTGAAAAAAAAAAATCGAAATAAGATTAACTATATAATCATCATCTAGAAAATGAAGAGTAGATTCCAAAAATATATAACACTATAGTTCAATATTTAGTGATTCACAAAAAAATATCATTTAATAAAAAATGTGAATAAGATTCCAAAGGCTATATATGCAAATCGCTTCATAGGAAGGTAAACTCCAAAAATAATATGGCAGAGCAGTCGTATTTTGTAATTCGTTATATTAATTCCTCACTTGTGCTATGAGAACTTGCTTCAACGGGAAGTAGGTACTTTAAACCTCGTCTCAAAATATACGGCATAAATGGCCATATTTTTTGATTTTGTTGACTTAGAAGCTTGATTTCTTTACAGCTCCAAGGGTACACTCCCTTTCAATTTGATACCTCCATGAGGTCTTGAGAAAAAGTTTCTTGACAGTAGGATAGACGGACAACAAAGTGATCCTGTAAGGGTTCCTTTTTTCTACGCAACCCTAAAAGCATTAGAGACCCTTCCCTCTCAGTAAAAGTGTTTAATATAATGAAAAGCTGTCAGCATTAACAATATTACTTTACTATGATGTACTCAGGACCTTTTGATCCATTTCATTAAACAACAAGATAAAAGCATGTATCCGATAATGAATTTGCATGTTCACACTTACTATACATAGGTATTTGTGCCATTCACCTTTTAATAGATAATTAATTTTCATTTTTAGCCGACTACGGCAAAGCCAAAAGGGAGGGTTATGATTTTAGCAGTCTGTATTTAATATTTATGTTTGTATTTATGCATGTTCCACGGTAACTGCCTCGTTGGTCTTGTGGTTAGCATATTCGATTGCGGCGACACGAACCCGGGATCTCGGTCCCGGGTTCGAGTCCCGGTCGGGCTATAATTAAGTACCAGATTTATTCGTTCGTGTAGGTAGTTTATTTTTCATATGTGGAGTTAGAGCAAAAACACAAAAATAACCAACATGGTGCACTGCACCAGGGAGGATGTTGGAGGTTGTTTTGCACAACTGGGTGAGCGTTGTGTCCTTATCGTAGGAGGTCCCGGGTTCGATTCCCGGCTGGGTTTTGATGTTAAGACTATACTAGTAGGTACGTTGTAAATTGTAATTGTAAGTATTCTGTGTTACTAGCCCTACTAACATCACTCACATGAATAGTCGTTAAAGCCCGCCAACCCGCATTGGAGCAGCGTGGTGGGTCTAAGCTCTAATTCCCTCTCTCCTATGAAAGTGGAGGCCTATGCCCAGCTGTGGGATGTCAATGGGCTGTAGTGGATGTTTCACGGTCCATCGTAGTGTCAGCATCCTAAAGTACTGAGCCGATTTTGATGAGAGGCCATATTAATAACGAATAAATTGACAAATTTATTCGTTATTAATATGGCCCGGGTGACTTAGTTACATTTTACTCCAACAAAATCGATATGACGGATGTTACATCCAAAAATGTGGAACCCTCTGAATTTTTTTGGTAATCGGGTTACAGTTTTTTAATTAATACTCACGGCTTGTTGTTTGTTTCAGGGTTACAACTTGTTATGGGATTGGATGGTAAGTTAACCAAAATCCTTGCATGTTTGACTACTTTTCGTTTAGTTTGCAATAAAAATGTAAATTTGATTACATTGACAATTCCTTGCCTAGGGAAGGTGCATTACGTTCAGTCGAATGCGGTCCAAATAAGTCAGTGGCCAATTTGTAGAAATAAACGTACCTACTCTAGCGGCACGCTATGATGGCCGGTTTGACGTTTGTCCGCTCATGAAGTTCCGTATTAATTGATAACGACTTTGAAGGAAATAATTGTATTACTTTATTGACGATAGTGATGTGCAGAGATTCATAAATTTTATCGAATGTAGTTTTAGGTTTAGGACTCAAAATTTATTTATTAAATTGATTTCTTAAATGTATACAAGTGTAGAAAAATCAGTTTGCACCATTTAAGGGGTGAATGTACTTGTGAATATGAACAATTTTCACTATGTGGACAAACCTCTGAAATCGCAAAAAAATATCAATAAATTTTTAAAAATGGAATCTAATACGATCGTCACATAGGATCGCTGGCTAGCACAACTACTACCTCCGGCAAACTCGCGTCAATGCTCAATGCAAAACAAAGCAGTTTCGAATTGACGTTGCTTCGAAAAGTATAAACTGTCAGTGCAATGCGATTGTGATATAGTTTTGACCTGGCTTTGGATTTCAAATATTGATACTGCATTACTGTTGACCCTTGCTCGTTAATTTGGACTCTGTTCAAGCCCTTTGTTGTGGATTTCGTCGATATGACCGAACGTACGCAGAGAACTGTTCTAAATAGTCAGACACGTGAGTTCGTAATACGCCTTCGTAACTATTTCGATCGTGAAGCTCAAAATGGAGGGCCAATTTTACTTATAACGTCAGTGGTTGAACGCGTAGCTGATGCGCTTAATATTGGACAACGAACTGTTAGACGGATAACTAAAAAAAAATATGGCGAGACTGGCACAGAAGAAAATAAACTTCACACACCAAAAAAGAGAAAACGAGCAAAACCAGTCGTAGGCATCGATAGCTTTGATGCCGATGCTATCCGAAGACATGTTTACGGCTACTATTTACAGAAGGAGTATCCAACAAGAAAAAAGTTGGTGCATTCACTGAAGGAAGCTGGATTATTCTTCGGTGGGGAAAGTTCTTTAACGAAGATTTTGAAGACCATTGGATTTCGATACAAAAAATGTAACAAACGCAAAATATTGATGGAAAGATTTGATATAGCGATGGCAAGGTATACTTTTTTACGGCAAGTGAAAGAAATCAAAAATTGGCAAAATGTTGTGTTCTTGGATGAAACATGGCTTAATGCTAACCATACTGTAGGCCGTTCTTGGAACGATGACACAGCAGCATCTACTTCCAAAGTTCCTGTAGGAAAAGGATCGCGACTTATAATTTGTCACGCCGGAACCATCAACGGGTTTGTCGAAGGTTCTCTCATGGCTTTTGCGTCAAAAACCACTGGAGACTATCATGAAGACATGAATGGAGAAAAGTTTACTGAATGGTTTACCTCAATGTTGTGTAGCCTCCCTGAACCATCTATTATAATTATGGACAACGCCCCATACCACTCGATGCAAATTGACAAGCCACCTGCCCAATCCCAAAAGAAAGCTGATATCGTCGCATGGCTTCGTAAAAATGGCGTAGATGCAAACATGAATATGTTAAAAGCGGAATTAGTACGTCTTTTAAAAGAAAACAAACCAACCAAGATCCGATACGTCATTGACGAAATAGCATTAGAACATGGGCACAGAGTTATACGGTTACCGCCTTACCATTGTGAGTATAATGCGATTGAGTTGGTGTGGGCTCAAATTAAGGGATATGCTGCAAGACACAATACAGAACCCCCATTTACCACAAAAAAAATGCTAAAATTATTAGAAGAAGCTTGTGAACATGTGACTAAAGGAGACTGGGAAAAGGTTGTGAATAGAACTGTTAAATTAATAAGGGAAGATTATGAAAGAGATGTGAAAATAGATAATATTATAGAAAACGAACATATAATTATTAATGTATGTGATGATAGCAGTGACGACAGTGAAAATAGTAGTATGGACGAATCTGATTAATTATGGCCTTTTGTGGCACCTTTTTTGGTATCTTTTGTATTCATATGTTTCTTGTGTGCATATAAAGTATGTATATTCATTTTCGTTCAAATATTCAGTTCGTTCAAATAAATTAAATAAACATATACATTTTTGTTTTATTAAACCTATTTAATCAGGTACAAAAACAAAACTTAATTGTTTTTTGTTCGAGAATAAATTGACATTCCACATCACTATTGTAATGTGTCAAACCGGCCATCATAGCGTGCCGCTAGATTAGTAGGTACGTACGTTCACTGCATAAACGCCCTAAGTAATTGCTGGCTCAAACTTCGATGAATAAATAGTAGGTATTTTTTGTGAGTTTAAAGACAATGTACGAAAGTATCTCAATATATTTTAAGAGTGTAATCTAAATAATATAAAAGGATAAGGAGGTGACTGACTGATCTATCACCTGCAAGCTAAAACCACTGGATGGATCGGGTTGGAATTTGGCATTCAGATAGTTATGACGAAGGCATCCGCTAAGAAAGGATTTTTGAAAATTCACCCCTGAGTGGGTAAAATAGGGCTTTGAAACTTGTATGAAAATCGGACCTAACGTGAACAAAGCCGCGTGCAAAAGCTAGTATCTTATATTGCTAAAAAAACGGTAATAGCCTAGTGGTTTAGATGCCCGGCTTCCTATTCCGCCGTTTGAGCCTTGAGGGTTCGATCTTTGGAATAAGTTTTTTTTAATTTCCACGGAAACTTCTAAATTTTCCGGGATAAAAAGTAGCGTATATCACTCTTCAGGTCCTCAACTATACCCATGCCAAAAATCACGTCGATCCGTTGCTCAATTGCGGCGTGATTGAAGGAAAAACAACTTTCGCATTTATAATGTTAGTATGATGATTCATTAATTTATATATCACTTGCTTTAACATTGAAGGAAAACATCGACAACATGTTAACCTGCATGCCCGAGAGTTCATAATGTTCTCAAAGCTGTGTGCCAGAGCGGTAGACTATGGCCTTACCCTTCTCATTTTGAGAGGAAATTCGTCTTCAATAGTGACCCAGCATTGGGTTGAGGTGTAATATTTTTGCCATTCTAATTTGAAAACTGATGAAACTTTTCAGACCGAACTGTAAATACGTAAGAGTCAACTATGAATCACCTTCTCCAAATAAAGACTAACGCACTCGAAGTTTCAAGCATATTGTATTGACCGGCGGCGACCTTTGTCTTTAGTACCTACCTACTTCGCGAAGAAGGGACATTTGAGACTCGCAAATGAAATTAGGCTCCCCTTAGATTAAAAGAACTTCTTATAAAAAATCTTTCCAAAAAACCGACTTCCAAAGCCACTGTAAATTAAAAAAAAAAATTTGATTTCTACACACTATGTTGAAGTCGGGCGAGCCTGATGCGTCAACTTTGCTTATCCTTGTTATATCCGCCCAAAAATTGGAAATATTTTTATTTTTAACTTTTTAGTGTCAGGGTTGAGGATTTGGAGCCAGAATTTTTTATCGGACCACCTCGAGAGCCTCCTCTATAGACTGAAAAAAATATTCAAATCGGTTCAGAAACCACGGAGATATGCACCGACATAGGTACATTTAAAAAAAATTCGCGCCGAATTGAGAACCTCCTCCTTTTTTGGAAGTCGGTTAAAAAGCTAAATTGAGAAAAGGCTTGGAGTTGGTGTAATGAATTTCAGCTTGATCTGATCCATCTTTAAATTTGTTTATCCTACGTTTAACGTATAACGTTTTTTTTAAACTCAACCGCCACACTTACCAAGTCGAAAAGTAGATTCTACTGAGGAAATCCAGTAAGAAACTTAGCAACTATTATTTCTATGTATATATTAACTAGCGAATGGCCGCGACTTTGTCTGCGTGTTTTGAGGATTTTTGGTTCCCGCGGGAGCTCTTTAATTTTCCGGGATAAAAAGTAGCCTATGTGCTATTCCAGACTATAATCTATCTCATTGCCAAATTTCAGCCAGATACGTTCAGCCCGTTGGGGCGTGATTGAGTAACAAACATCCATACATCCATTCAAACTTTCGCATTTATAATATTAGTATTATTATTCTATTTAAAAGCAAACAAAATCCTACAGAGTCTACAATATCAAAAGAGCGCTACTAATTAAAATAAATATAGTTAATGAATGGATCAGACACAAAAACTCAAAACGCTATTCAAAACTCAAGAGTCGAGTCGAGAACTGCTCAAAAAGCTCACTATTACATTAAAAGATATAATTAAAATTATCATAATTAGACGCGAAACTAACTCAACGAATATTTTGTGTAACTCTGAATAGTGCATAGTGTAAACTTAGTGTTTTTTGTGTCTCCATAGTATCGTTAGTGCATCTTAGTGTTGTAGGGTTTCTATACGTGTTGCCAAGCAGTCATCAAGTGGGTTTTATTTTGTCACTAGTGATGTGCATTATTATAATATATATAGCTCAATTACCACTCACTGACTGACTCATTGACATAATTGTTCTTCTAGAAAGAGACAGAAAACGATATAATGATGTATGAGAGATGTGTTCGAGTGCGGGAGTCGAGTAGGGAAAAATTATGACATTTCGAAAAAACAAGATGGCGGCCGACGTGATTCTTGTAACTCTTTTGTTTTCCAACCGATTTCGTTGCAATTCGCAATGATTGAAGAAATTAGGAAAACATCTATAGAAAAAGTGGAAAAAATTGGGAAAACAAGATGGCGGCCGAGCTGTAGTGTTTTAAAATTTTTGATTTTTCGACCCCGAACCGCGGCGCCACAGATCCGAAACGGCGGGGTCGAGCATAATTTTTTTTTCTTATTTCGCCAACTATTATCCTGTATTTTGACAGAATGGGGTTGGTTTTTAAAAATTCAAAATGGCGGCTGTCGCGGTGGCCGTTCGGTTTGAGTTACGAAAAAACGCAATTTTAAAATTCAAATTTCTCGCAGTTGCCAACGTCGGAGCGTTTCGACTTCTATGGGCAGATCGTGTGTACAAACTTGAAGTATGGATTGGATGAAAAAAATTACCCCATTTCTCGGGAAAATTTCAAAATTTACCCCAAAAATTAAAAAATCGAAATACGTAGTTTTTGGAAAATTCGAGTACGAGCAACCACGTGTTTCACTTGTACGAATGACATTTGGGTATTTTCGTCGCCGAGGTCTGGCAACACTGGAATTTATCAAAGAAAAAGTGATTTTCGACATGGTCTATTTTCAGGGGCTATCATTTCGGCTGGGTGCGAGCAAGACGAAAAATTGAAACGTCATCAGGAGCGGTGTATCCTGTAGTTCACGGGAAAATTATAAAACTATGTCAAATGATTCTGTGAAACGAGGTGGCGGCCATTTTGTATTTTTGAAAATTTCGATCACGTCTTAGAGGCGGTTGGCAACATTTGGGAAAGTTGACATGTATGGATCGATTGTGTAACTCGACGGGCAGTATCGAGAAATCATAACAGTGTTGCCACATTCGGGGTAGTTTTCGAGATTTTCCCTAAAAACTTCCTCCTGTAAAATTTAGTATGAAAAATTTTTTTTTCACTGCTGGCTTCGTATGGAAGTCAGAAAATATAACTTGAAGAAAAATATGGAGACACCTGATGATTCAGGATTTCGGAGACGGGTAAAGGGCACGGCCAGGGTATTGCAGATAGGTGGGGGGTGCTCGAGCAAATGTCTCTCGAAACCTCATCCAATTGGCGATGAGTTTAAAAAAACTCAAAAATGGTGGATTCAAGATGGCTGCCATACAAATTTCGTTAGTGTCTATCTCGGAGAGTATGAGAGATGGAAGTGTGGTTTCTTCGCAAGAGATGATCAGGACAAGGAGGTCTATTAAGCGAAATGAAAAAAAATTCAAGATGGCGGAATATTTTTTTTCATACCAAATTATATGGCGAATATTGAAGAGACTGCAAGTATAGAACTATGCAAGATTTTGATACGGTTCCGTTTTACCCACGACGAGGCTCCCTGGGATTACAAAACAGGAAACATATATCAGAGTTTTAAAAAATCAGCGCCATTTTGAAATTCTTTGTTAATTGACCGATTTCGTTCAAAATCGATATTTAGGACTCCCTGGGGATACAAAACAGGAAACTGTTACTATAATAAAGAAAATACAGCGCCATTTTGAAATTCTTTGTTAATTGACCGCTTTCTTTCAAAATCGATAATTAGGGCTCCCTGTGATTACAGAACAGGAAACTGGTATCAAAATTTAAAACAAATCAGCGCCATTTTGAAATTCTTTGTTAATTGACCGATTTCGTTCAAAATCGATATCTGAGGATCCCTGGGATTTCAAAACAGGAAACTGATACCAAAGTTTTAAAAAATCAGCGCCATTTTGTTTTTTTTATAATCACAACCCGTGAGCTGCTTTAGCAGCTCACGCACAGAGCGAAAAACTAGTTTCTCTTATATAGCTCGAGTACATATCGATATTTTTTTTTAACCAATGGCTTTACTTATTGATTACAACTTAGTTCGAATGTGCCTCAGAACTAAATCTATAGCCCTATTAAGGATGTAAAAAATGCATCAATCTTGCAACGGTCTCAATGTCTTTTAAGATATTCTTGCTTCGACAGTTGATTTTGACCATTAACGGAAAAGTGTTAACCAATCAGAGGTGATTGCAATCGTTCAGCTGTAGCAATCATGTTTACTTAATAAGGCAGTCTTGTCTGTCTTACCGCTTGAATGTTCTTGTAACAAGTAAAGCGAATGAAGCGAGCCAATGAGGCCGAGTGGAACGAAGGAGGTGATTTGACTTTTAAATATATATGATATTTTTAAAAGTCAAATCTCTCGGATTCGATAAATACGGTCACATCACTACAGTCATCGTCATCGACTAGTCTAGTGCTTCGCATCGTCGCCTCCGTCCATGAATACAGGAGCGCTCTCTTGTGAGCACCCGTATCTCTACATTTGTAATGCCTCTACAGACATTCCAACATTTCGTCCGTTAATTCGGGGACACTCTTTTGCAGCGAGCACTGAAACCTGCCCACCATTAAACAGCTTCTTCATAATTCAGACGTGCCAGCAAACAACATCTTCAGATCACTTGGCGTGATCTGAAGCCTTAATATAGACCAGACAGTTTTATTTGCTGTCGGCAAATATGCAGATTTTTGTCAACCGTAAATTGGCATATACGAGTATGTAGACGCTTTACGTACGATTTACAGATTCAGATTCATTTATTTGCATTTAACATGAACAATACAATTGACATGTCACCCCGTTAGGGCATATGCAGCTTGATGCAGCATTACAATATACAATATACAAGTTGGCATATATGTAGACGCGTTATATCAGACGCATTATGGGGGATTCTTCTGAATGCCGATTGCATATTAATGCACGGCTGATTGGTGACAGATTAAAAAGGGATATGCGACGGGATAGCAAACTCCTAGATGAATCGGTCTGGGATGATAACGACGTCTTTTCATCCCCTCGAGGATAGGTTTTCTACTTTTGTTTTCGCCTCCGTGTGTTTATAATTTTTTTATGAATTGCCTCGTTGGTGTGGTGGCTTGATTATTTTTTGTTGTGGAACACAAAATCACGGGTCCGAGTCCTGGGTTGGGTTAAAAAAAGTTACTGGTTTTTCTGACAAGAAATTCTAGATAGCAATCCGAAAGCTCACAGTTGTGTTACAAACGTGCATAGCAAAGCCACGGGTAAAAACTAGCGTACTTATATTTGGCATTTTGGTTCCGAACTTTTAAAAGACGAGATCAAGATTGAATATTTTGATTTAGGCCACTGATGATGTATTGCTATGAATATCGAAATGCTTCCGACTAAAAAATTCTTTAGTGGGAACTCTATGGTCGCGTTTTATTTTTAATTTGTAGTTAAAGGATTTGAACTGATATTTTAACGATGATGAATGTGGTATTTGAAGTTGTTTATAGTCGAATATTTCTCGATTTAGGTCACTTTTGATGTGATGTTTCCTTGTACGTTTCTGACAAAAGCAATAAGGTTTACAACATGAATTCTTCAAAATGCGGAAGGATTTTTTAAAAAGCAATTTGACGTGTTAATACTATTTTCTTTTAAACCAAGATGAAACATCTGAAATAAGAATTTAAACAATCCAGTTAACTAGGGTTTTATAGGAAAATCATCAATAGGGATCTTGGATGAAATAAATATGGGATAGGAAACATAAGTATATGAAATCACGTTCGACTAACTTTTGCGAGGGGAGGGGAGAGTACCTTTTTTTTTATTCACTTCAAGTTAACCCTTGACTGCGATCTCACCTGATGGTAAGTGATGATGCAGTCTAAGATGGTAGCGGGCTAACCTGTTAGGGGCATGTCACCCATACCCCTATAAAACCTGGACATTTATCTGCCCAATTATTGACACTAGTGCGCATGAAAAAGTCGATCACTATGACAACCCAATAGCATAATTAATGGCGAACCTGCCCAGTTCGCGGTTATACGGGTTAGGCGAATATGGCCGATATCACGCGTCCCGTGGTTAATTCATCCAAGATGAGGATGCGTTCTGCTTACTAGAAAGTATTTGAGATAAACCTTGGATTTGCAGATTGGAACATCGAGTGAGATGCTCAATTTTAAAATTTAAAAAATCGAGATTAGGCTGGCTGTTCATAGCGGAAATTGAATACAGTCGTCAGTCAGTATTCTTGCCACCATTCCACGCGGGTGTTGGGGACTGGAGTGCCTCGCCCCCAGGTGGCTGTGTTTCCCACCAATTCCAATCCGGGTGAATAGGCATCTTCTAGGCAAGCGGGTCCTATCTTAGGCCGCATCATCACTTCCCATCAAGTGTGATTGTGGTCAAGCGTAAGCCTATAATGAATCAAAAAAAGTGTGTGTGTGCAATTCACACACGGCAGAAATGAAACTTCAGAAAAATAGCCTACGGGAGGATGAGACAAATACAACTTGTACTCTATCTCATTCTCTCGCAGGCTAAATCCTATTATGATTATGTTTGTCTCTTTTTAGTGTCGCGTTTTCGTTTTGTTCGATTTTCAAATCACAACGATTCTAAAGAAGTTTCACTTTAAAAAATAGTAAAAAAGAGATATGTGCTACTTTGCTAAGCTATGAATGTGAGTCAACACTACCAATAGGAGCGCTTGAACTAACTATAAGCTATGAAAATTAAGCGCTCCTATTGGTGAGTTTGAAACATAGCATATCTCTGGTGGAAAGGCATCCTTAGTTTACATAATATTGAAGTAAGTATACTAATTTTCATCGTGTTACAAACTTATATGGACAACATCAAAGGTACGATTAACTAGCTGATGCCCGCGACTTCGTCCGCGTGGATTGAGGTTTTTTGGTTCCCGCGGGAACTCATTTATTTTCCGGGATAAAAAGTAGCCTATGTGTTTTTCCAGACTATAATTCATCTCTGCGTAAATTTCATCCAGATCTGTTCAGCCGTTCTGGCGTTATTGAGTATCAAACATCCATTAATCCATACATCCATCTATCCAAACTTTCGCATTTGTAATAATTAGTATAGATAATTAACCCATTACAATATACACGCTTGATTTAACAGTCAGGCTTTAAAAGCTTTATATTTAAATCCAAATTAACTATTTCACGTTGTTTACGCAACATTTGACTAATTGAATATTTAATTTACGGCCAGGGCTTAGTTAGTCGATTACAGTTAATCCAACATGGCTACAAATTGAATTAGTGTAATGAATATTTAATTTATATTATATTGTGTGAAAACTAAAAGCAAACTAATTAATTAAACAAGCATATCCATATATTTTGAATGTTGAAGTGTCCGTCTGTCTGTTACCTTATCACGGCATAGGTATAACGTAAGTAAATACTACTTAAATATCCCTGAACAGATTTTAATGAAATAGAACTGAGTATAGTATATCTCAATCCTCTCTCCATTGGCTGCTGATTGACTTTGAGCCTTCTTATCAGGCTTTATTTCAGCGACCGCGTTCGAGCCGTGTGAAAGTCCTTACAAAAGACCAATGTCCAGCCGTGGACATCTATCTATTGACGATAAAAACGAAAAAAGAAAGAGATCTAAACATGACTCAGTTAAAAATATTTAAACATGGCGGACGTAGCCAGATTCGCGAGCTTTGTAAGTTTGTCCACGACCCTTTGTCCGGGAATGTTAGTGTTGCCAGTTTTTGTCCGGATTGATGGGCCATTGTGTTGCCCGTCGCGAAAATTCTGCCGCGAATAATTGATAAGAGCTCGCCATGTTGTTTTTTTTCCACCGCGTCGATTCGTTAGCGGATTAGGTTTCCGAACGTTTATTTCGTGCCCCATTTGAATTCTAAACTTTTGAATGGTATTGCATGCCGAGAATGTACGGGTGTATTCTTTGTTTGTCCAATTTTTTGATAGCTTTCGGTTTTTTAAAGTTGGACGAAAAGTTGGATCTGTTTGGTAGATTTTTTTAAGTTTTATTCTGAACTAGCAGTTGTTGGTGTAGAGCGCTATAAAAATTTGAAAAAGCCTTATACTATCTATTTTATAATTTACTATGGAAAATACTCTATCGTGCTGGCTTAAAAAGGGATTTCTATATTTTTCTACCTGTTGGTTTTTCTATTATTTATTGAATTATAAGCTTGCATTTGGCTGCACTCTTTCTATAAAGGTAAGTATAATCCCACAAACTTACCTGACCCAGTGACAGCGTCGCTAGTAGATATGAAAAATAAAATTAAAAACAAAACTTAACAGGCATAAAAATTAGTCCCTATTTTGACCATCGAGACAGATAAGTTTGACGGACTATAATTATGTTATACGTTAAGTTAAGTTAAACTTCGTCCGCATGGATATAGGGTTCAAAAATACCATAAGAACCCTGCCTAGGTCCGTCCCACGAATTTCAGCCATTTCTGGGTGCCTAGTTGGATATTTTCTTCTCATTCGACGGCGACAACAGTTAACACGATTTGTATGGAATTATCAAATGATTGACAGCTGACGCTCAATGGCTCAATCAATCCATACATACATAATATTATAAATGAGAAAGTGTGTCTGTCTGTCATCTACTCTTTAACGGCCCGTCTTTTCAATCGTTTTTGATAAAATTTGGTATAGAGATAGATTGTATCCCGGGTAAGGACATAGGCTATAAATGGTAGTTAACATTGTCGAATGCGTAAAAACCCCCACTTAGCCTGAACTGTATAATCTAGTCAGTATTAGTTAAAAAGATAGGTCGTAAAAGGTAGTATGGAATGATACCTAGGCACACGCACTTTCGCATATAGTATGGATCATTCATAACTATGATATTACTAGCTGATGCCGGCGACTATTGCTATTCCAGACTATAATCTATCTCTGTGCCAAATATCATCCAGATCCGTTCAGCCGTTCTGGCGTGATTGAGTAACAAACTTCCATCTCTATCCAAACATTCGCATTTATTATATTAGTATGGAAGTATAGATTATATCTTACTGACGACATTATTATGTAGGTAGGTATTCCAAAATAAACGTAATCACATAGATATGTGTAAAAAAAGAAATTCCAAAGAAACATTGCCATTCGCCACATCCCGGTCGCATTATGGAAATTTCTCCCGGGACACGTATAATAGGGTTTTGATAACGCCCGTATCGTATCACACGAATTGCAATTATGTTTGTTTTTCTTCATGTTAACTATATTATTTATATTACACTAGCTTTTGCCTGCGACTTCGTCCGCGTCGACTACAATTACCAACCCCTAATTATTTCACCTTGGAGGTTGAATTTTCAAAAATCCTTTCTTACCGTTAATACGTCATAATACGTCATAATACGTCTACGTCATAATATTATAACCTATCTGTATTCTATAATATATTCCAAATTTCAAATCCGCAAATTTCAAGCCTGATCCGTCCAGTGGTTTGAGTTGTGCATTGATAGATCCGTCAGTCAGTCAGTCACCTTTTTCTTTTATTATATTTAGAAGACTAGCTAATGTCTGCGACTTTGTCTGCGTGGATCGAGGTTTTTGGTTCCCGCGGGAACTCCTTAATTTTCCGGGATAAAAAGTAGCCTATGTCCTTCCCCGGGACCTATAACCTACCTCTATACCATTTTATCATAATCGGTTAAAAAGAAGAGCCGTTAAAGCGTAGCAGACAGGCACACTTTCGCATTTATAATATTAGTATGGCACACGTATTTGGACAGATCGTTCGAATGGCCCAAATCTCTCGTAAAGACGCCTATAACCACTTTCCTCTCCCGTGTTACAGCGTCTGCGCGTAATATTTAGGTCGCTAGTCGCTACGTGATCAGCATGCTACAGGGTAGGGGGTTCGAATACGTGACGAAAGTTTCCTGTATTGCTTTTACGCAGTATTTTATTGTTATAGAAAAATACCCAATGGGGCTGATTCTGTAGTGCACAATTTCTAAACTAAACTAAAATGTCACCTTTAAAACTAATTATGTCCCTTTCCGAAGGGACTATTACGAAAGGGTTAGCAATAATTCATTTTAGTTTAGTTTAGAGATTGTGCACTACAGAATCAGCCCCATTGTCCTATTAACTAGCTGACCCGCCCCGGCTACGTTCGGGTGACCTTTCTGGATCTTTTTTATTTTTATTCCACTCGTTAGTCCTGGACTGTGATCTCACCTGATGGTAAGTGAAGATGCAGTCTTAAGGACTGAAACAGTAACCGAAATAAGGGGTTTAAACACTGTTTTTTTTAAACTGTTATAAAACAGAAACACAACGGAAACAGAAACAATACTGTAACCCAATCTATCTGTAACCGTTTATTTCTGTTAATAAGTGTTTTTATCTGTAACCCTAATAGGTACATGCCCTAACAAACTGCACGGTGTGACAAAGCGTTCTTCTCACTTAATGGACTTTACACACACTGACACAACATGGCCATGTTTTTCTTAAAACAATTGAAACCATCGGTGCTTTCACCTTAGGTTCAAATTTGAACACACATCAACAGTAAATTTGGCAACGTCGCTATTTCGGTTACACGTTAAAACACTCTAAAACCCTTTATTTCTGGTACAGATTCGTTTCTGTTACTGAAATATA
Source organism: Erebia palarica (assembly GCA_964035005.1). Classification (NCBI taxonomy): domain Eukaryota; kingdom Metazoa; phylum Arthropoda; class Insecta; order Lepidoptera; family Nymphalidae; genus Erebia; species Erebia palarica. The sequence continues at coordinate 22,900,422 of OZ035993.1, read as the reverse complement.
TAAGTGTTTGGGTTAACAGGATTAAAAACACATTCAAAACGGTTACAGCTTCAATTCGGTTGTCTAAGATGGTGGCGATGGATGGATGGATTTGATCACAATTCAACACGTTAGACCAGAGTCCTACATTTTTGCCCATCTAAATTGAGTATTGATATGAAAAGTTGGAGTGCTTAAACGGATAGTGTACTCCGAAATAATTCTTCATTTGCTATTTTTCCAACAAGTAATTCAATTTGAAGATGTCGCCGCCGCGCAAAATGGTGGCGTTAACAGAATTACAGATAATATATCGCCCTCGACTAAAGTACTAATTTGTAAGTTAACTCTGTAATCTAATAAGAGGATTCAGAATGTTTCTGCTTAGCTGCAATACTATTATTATTTGTTACTAGATAATGAGATTTGTTACTTTTGTTACTTGATTCCCGCGGGAACTCTTTTCCGGGTAAAAAAATACCCTATGTGTTTTTAGGTTCGGTTATCTCCATTCCAAAATCACCGCTTCGAATCACATAGCGACTTTATTTCCAGTCATTGTAATTGCAATCAATGTATCAATCAATTCGATGCTTATTCACATTCAAAACACCATGACCAAACTAATTGGGAACTTTGCGATAAAAAAATAGTAATAAAAACACTCTATATTCTATGCTATCATTGATTTTGTCGATTGAAATCAATGTTGTTTTTTAATTTAAAACTATCAGACAGCTTTGAGTGCTGGGAAATTGAAGCTAAAGTGACTGTAACTGGTGGCAATTAGCTCTGAATTTGTTTTTTTTATTAATTTGAAAAAAACAAAACACTTTTCACTTATACAGATCACTCATAGTGATAAGGCCGCCTTTACACCTGTAAATTCTGTCATGATTTGTTTTACCTCTGTTCTGTTATTTGTTTGTGTGTAATAGTGTTTTTACTTTACTTTCTTTACTTTTTTTATTTCAAGAAGTGATCCTTTATGGGAAAATGTGTCTGTTTGTCTAATACTTTTAACGGCATATCGGTTCCAACGATTTTGACAAAATTTGGTACAGACGATTTGGTCAATGCCGCAATTCGGGATAAAAGTAGTCTTCGTCCCCTGGCCATGCAGTATGCCCATCATCATAATCTTTATCATAATCTTTCATATCATAATCTTTGGATGGATGTTTGTTACTCAATCACGCCATAACGGCTTAACGGATCTGGATGAAATTTAGCACAGAGATAGAGTATAGTCTAGACTACTTTTTATCCCGGAAAATTAAAGAGTTCCCATGGTATTTTACAAAAACCTGAATCCACGCCGACGAAGCCGCGGGTATCATACAGTACCCAATAAATCTTGATTAGGCCTGACCCGGGACTCGAAACTGCGACGTCATGATATGCGCAATAAGCTAACCACTGAACCAACGAGACAGTTAGGTAGATGTATAAAACCGACTGAATAATTAAACCAACCCCCTAGAGGTCGTAAAAACGACTTGATGGAATTCCTACCCTTAAATATTGCGTTTTATGTGACGCGCCGTCGGTGGGTCTCATTAAACTTGATCGTAAAAAATTAACACGGAAAATATTTTTAATGAAATTTCTCTATGGCACAATATATCGGGTGGGTTTTAAAGGGATTAAGAGGATTTTCATTTTTACTGGAAATGATACAAATGTTGAAGGATGAAGAATGAAGAAAAGTTAAATCCCTGCAAAATGAGTTTTTTGGGTACCATACTTAGTAAAATGGTAAATAGGAACCCCTATTTCATACAGTAACGCCATGCTCTGAATTGTGTAAGGAAATCTAAATTGTAATCGTTTGTCGAACGGATAACTGTTCGACTTGTTTGTTATGTTCACAGATGCCTGCACGGCAAAAAGCATGGATGAATTCCATAGACAGTTTGAGTAATATGTTTTAAGGTGTTTGTCACCTTATAATGATTTGCTTATACGAGTACATTTATGGTTGTTTCTTATTTCCCTAATGGCCTATTATGGAAATAAGAAACAGTTTTTATTAAAGAAAACAATCCAAGTTTAAGGAAAACATTTATTCAAGATCAATCTATAGTCCCACAAACTGATCTAACCCGGTGGCTAATATTGGAACAAAGTGATGCCTGTTATGCCTGTTAAGATTTTGTTGTTATTTAATTTTTCATAGATACTAGCGACGCCGTCACCGGGTCAGATAAGTTTGTCGGACTGTACAATCATTTGGTATAGTCCGACAAACTTATCTGACTTAACTAAGTTTGTTATATAATAAAAACCCCAAAAAAATTAGAATAAAAAAAGAAAAAAAACTAATTTTGTTGTCAAATACAAACATGTCTAACGTAAAATCATTAACTCGCAGCTCTCATAGACTCGTAGATTTATTTGTAGAGTACACTGAGACAAAGCGTGGATTATGTGCGTGAAACTGAAACATTTCGAGTTGCGACTGCATTTCCCAGCGACGCAATTACTATAGCTTACTGTACTCACTAACACGGTGCTTCAACCGAATTATGTGGATTACAATTTACAAAATGCGCCACTCTTTCAGGATTTTTGTTTTAATAAAATATGAAATGTGACTGGAATACTTAATGCATTGAAATGTAAGGTCTGGGGAATTTATAATATTAAAATTACGGATGAACAAGCTACGATTTCTACAACAGCTGTCGACAAAGTTTATTATACTTTATTTAATAACTAGCGGACTTGCCCGCGACTCCGTTCGCGTGAAATAAGTTTTTTAAATTCCCACTCTTATTTTTCGGGATAATATATATGACATGCCTATGACACTCACAAATAATGAGGCTTTCTATTGGTACCAGAATTTTCAAAATCGGTTCAGTAGAACCAGAGATTACCCCCTACAAACGTCACAAACTTTACCTCTTTATAATATTAGTATAGATTACTTATGTACAATTATTTTACTCAGTCCGAAGTCCGAACGAATTTATGATTTACAATCGTTTCCTAATTTTACAAATAAGAAAATTTTGCAATGTCTGTCTGTTACCTATTTACTTAGCTATTATTTATTTATTTAAAATGCATATGTGGAGCCTCTCAGAGGAAATTTATAGATTTCTAATATGGATAGGGAATTTTGAAAAGCATAAATTCTCTCAGATGAAGTCATAATATGGGCATCACATTCTAGGTAAGGTCACAAAGTAATAGGTAAGTAAATAGGTAGTATAATATTACTATGTTTATAATTCCCATCACCAACTTTTACAGTCCGAAAAAAATAAAGATTAAAAAAAAAACACCGCCCTAAAACAGTGACATATTAAGTATAAACAGTTAAAAAATTACAAAACCAAATCAAAATAAAACGGGCAGCGCCCCTCGCGACGTATCGACGAACTAACTCGTAATGGCGTGGTTGCCACGGCAACCGGTCGTAAAATTTTATGACGCGCGCCCCTAGCGAATTTAGCTTTGAACCAAGTTTGAACCCGTAAAGGCGACATAGACACACGACAAGACAAAGACTGCTTTAGGTTTCAATTTTAACGCGTGTTATGAAATCCCTTTTTACCAGTACCTCTAGCCGCGTGTGCATAGAAGGCTTTAGGCTTCATTAGGATTGAATTTGCAGTTCTGTTAGCTATTACTTCTCATTTGCTGACTTTTGTCTATCGTCCATTTTTTAGTTTAGTGCATGGCAAGTAACACCTACACACGTATTTTTTTTGAATATTAACGCGTTTTTAAACTCCTCTTTACTTAGTAGTTGGTACCATTTTGATGGAGGCTTAATTCTGATTAGTGGAATCAGAATTAAGCCTCCATCAATTTTGATGGAGGCTTAATTAACCATTTGGTTTACCTGAATTTATCTCTCTGAATCTGTTTCATTAATATTAGGGGTATTTTTGTCATTTTATCCACATACCAAATGTCTAAACGCTGTTACTTTGCGGACTTAAAGGAAGTGATGAACAAGCGAAGCGAGCCGTCGATATCCGAAGCGTAACTAAAAATCGAGTGGGTGGAGCTGAACGTAGGTACATTGAGTTTACTGCAACCCATAACGGCAGTTCTATTAGATTAGGTAGATAAGGATAACTGCCTCGTTGGTCTAGTGGTTAGCACGTTTGACTGCGGCCGACGAGGTCCCGGGTTCGAGTCCCGGGTCGGGCCATAATTAAGTATCGGGTTTTTCGGATTACAAATTCCCAGTACTAGCCCGGAGTTAGGAAGTTGGCGGTGTTTCACCCCCGTGCCTCGGAGAGCACGTTAAGCCGTCGGTACCGGTTGTTATCACTAACATGATAATAGTCGTTAAAGCCCGCCAACCCGCATTGGAGCAGCGTGGTGGGTCTAAACTCTAATTCCCTCTCTCCTATGAGAGTGGAGGCCTGTGCCCAGCAGTGGGACGTTAATGGGCTGTAGTGAGGTAGATAAGGGTGTACATTACGCTGACGCAGATAATTTGCAGTTGTAATTATGATAAAGATATACCAGTTATTCATTCTCCCTTTCCTGTAAATCAGTGTCTCTGAAAAAAATTAAAGCAACTGACTGATATACATATTTTTTATCCATTGAAGGTTTGCTATGGAAATGTTATTTTTATTTCATAGCAAGTATAGTCCCACTAACTTATTTGACCCTGTCACAGCGTCGCTAATAAGTATGAAAAAATAGCTGATGCCCGCGACTTCGTCCGCGTGTCTCATTAGCTATAATAGATTATAGCCTGGAATTTGGCTCAGGGATATAGGGATAGATCCCTGAGCAAAATTTTCATCCAGATCCATCTAGCCGTTTTGGCGTGATTGAGTAACAAACGTCTATCCATCCATCAATTCATAGATCCGTCCAAATATTCGCATTTATAATATGTATTAGTATAGATATGATTTAAAAAATTAGTTAAAATTTTGGCCATCGGGTCATATAAGTTTGACGGACAGATGTATATTGTTGTATTTACTTAAGTAATATGGGATATGACTTGTGTAGCCTGAAAAAAAAGTGAATTATTTTAAAAAATGGGAGAGAGTACTTTATTACTATTGACGCGATATGCAATTCAATTCGCGCGACGCGTCTTGTAAATTGTATTCAGTTTACTTCAACCCTTATAGGGTTGTTACTTGTAGCAGTTCTATTAGATTGAAGTGCACATTACTTTAAAGGGCCCAAACGTTCGAGATTCGACGTTGAAAGCCCTGTGTTTACGACAACTGTTGGTATTCGTGCGTTTGTAGTATTTATTTGGTTACGAATGCAAATGTGAGTTAGAAATTAGAATTGGTAGCCAACGTGTTCACGCATGCAAAGTTCCTACGTACAACCTTAAACATAATACATGTATTGTACATGGGTTGATGACAACTCAGTCAAATATGCAACTCTTTATCAAACTAATTAAAAACGCACTTCTATTAAGGAAGTTGTTTGAAATTTTCAGTTGTGACGTCATCAAATTTCAACACATTTTCTTTAATCTATATAGGTAATGCCCGCGACTTCGTCCGCGTGGTTCGAAGCTTTTTGGTTCCCGAGGGAACTCTTTACTTTTCCGGGTCAAAAGTAGCATATGTGTTATTCCAGACTATAATCTATCTCTGTACCATAGTTCATCCAGATCCGTTCAGCCGTTCTGGCGTGATTGAGTAACAAATATCCATACATCCATACATCCATATATCCATACATCCATACATCCACACATCCATCCAAATTTTCGCATTTATAATATTAGTATAGATTCTCTTCTCCAGAGTTCTCCGTATAATGTCATAAAAGTGTGAAAACGCCGATCCGCACTTGGCCAGCGTGGTGGATAACCTAAAGTTCTAAACCCTTGTCATTCTGAAAAGACTCGCGGTCCTTGTCATTCGCGGCGATGGGTTGATAAAGATGTTATCCACACGTCCTTTTAAAGTTAGTCTCAAAGTTAGCGGTGTCTCTAAACGGGAATCGATTCGGTATCGTATATGAGATGACTCCATAGACTGAATAATATAAGCTCTCAAGTCTCATTGTTATGCTGGGGGCGATTCGTATTCTTAGCACGAGTTTCGAATCTCGCCAATGTGGATAGAGATGATAAGACTGCGAATACGGTACCTGTTTCAGGACGTCCGAGTTATAACTGTAGTCCCCCACAAATTTATCTGACCCGGTGGCCAAAATTGGAACTAATTTTATGACTTCTGTTTTTTTTTTCATAGATAGGGATAATATAGCGACGCTGACACCGGGTCAGATAAGTTCGGACTATATGCGTTGACCGCATTTTTTTGTGACAATTCCTAAACAAATACAATTTGTTACTATAAAACCGTAAATTTTGTCATGAGCTAAACACAACGAATTCTACATAGTAGCTCGTAGGTTTAACTGATTTTATCCTTACAACAACAATAGTTGTGAAACATCAGCCACTTGGCACAACTCACTGAAACGCTCAAATGTTTTTGTTAAGAATTCGGCCGTGTTGTGTTTGTTTTAAAGTTTTACAAAGGTTAACGCTTAGTAAGAATTAAGTAATACAAGTTCTTATCACTGGCTTAGCTTGCAGAAGAAAAACTCGTACGCAGAACCTTTTTTATTCGAGCACAAACCTCGACTCGGATGGTTCCACCTTCCCTTTGAACAAGGGATTTATGTAAATTTTATTTTGGCATAATATTGTTTCGATACTCATAATCTCGTTTAGTATATGTACTCGCTTCGGCAGTACATATACTAAAATTGGAACGATACAGAGAAGATTAGCATGGCCCCTGCGCAAGGATGACACGCAAAATCGTGAAGCGTTCCACATTTTTAGGTTGTAATATTGTCACAGTCAACCTCACCTGCCCGTGGTGCCCCCTGCTGGTCTACAAACGAGGCTCTGGCGACCGACAAATGGCGGTATAACCATTTCCAAAACTGGCTGGACTGTAAATGACACAGGCCGATGTCGGGCAGCAGCGACACCGGTGCGAATAGTCTTGCCCTGCGATGACCAACACGCCTGCCCAGCGCGGTCGTTATGGGCATTATCCTTGTATGGGCACAAAAACAAGGCCAAGGCCCCTAGTCCCCGGCAGCCCCGTTATTCCTGACTCTGGCAGCGGTTATGGTGACGGCGGGGCAGGGGGTGCTAAGAATCTCCGGCAGAGATTCCGCTGCCAACCCCGACGACTAGACCTGGCAACATATAACGCACGCACTTTGAGGACCGACGAGAAGATCATCGAGCTGGAAGAAGCAGTGAGCAAGTTGCGCTGGGATATCATAGGATTGTCTGAAGTCCGAAGAGAGGGGGAGGACTCGATAATCCTGAAATCCGGCAACTTGTTCTACTACCGGGAGGGCGACCAACAATCCCGGGGTGGTGTCGGATTCCTCATCCACAGGTCCCTCGTTAACAATATTGTTCAAGTCGAGAGTGTGTCGAGCAGGGTAGCGTACCTTATACTCAGAATTATCAAATGGTATTCGTTGAAGGTCATACAGGTTTACGCACCGACATCGGCACAACCCGACGAGGAGGTAGAGGTTCTGTATGAGGATATCTCAAAAGCCATACACGCCTCTAAATCCTACTACAATGTTGTGATGGGGGACTTTAACGCAAGGTTGGGTGAGCGAAGCGGTGCAGAGGTGAGAGTGGGGCAATTTGGATATGGACGGAGGAACCACAGGGGCCAAATGCTGGCCGACTTCATGGAGAAGGAGGGCCTCTTTATGATGAACTCCTTCTTCAGGAAGCCGCCACATAGAAAATGGACTTGGCTGAGCCCTGATGGTTCCACAAGAAATGAGATTGACTTCGTCATGTCGACCAAGCGGCAAATATTCAATGATGTCTCTGTGATCAATAGGGTGAAAACCGGTAGTGATCACCGTATGGTAAGAGGCACATTGAATATCAACATAAAGCTGGAGCGGGTCAGACTGATGAAGTCTACTCTCCGACCTTCTTGTGCTCATGTCCAAAACCCTGAAACCTTTCAACTTGAACTGCAGAACCGTTTCGATTGCCTAGCAGATTGCGACTCTGTGGATGATCTAAACAACAGGCTGGTGGAAACTGTCCAGACGGTGGGGTCTAAGTTCTTTAAGACCCACCGTACGCATAAAACCAAAAAGTTCTCAAACCAAACTCTCAAGCTTATGGAGGAGAGACAAGAGATGAGACTGCAATCGTCAGCAGATGCGTCTGCCTACCGGCAAATTAATAGACAGATCTCTAAAGCGCAAACGCGTGACTTGCGAAATGCTAATACAGAGTATATAAAAGATACTATCGAGCGAAATAAGGGCTCCAAAGTGTTCGCAAGAGATCTGGCTATCGGACAGAGCCAGTTGACGCGTCTTAAAACTGATGATGGTAGTCTCATTTCTTCAAAACCTGAGATCTTGGGGGAGGTAGAGAAGTTCTATGCACAGTTATACACCTCAACACAAAAGCCTGTTGAAGATTTGGCGAGAGATCCCAGAGCCAAACTGACCCGACACTATACCGAAGATATCCCGGACGTCAGCCTTTACGAGATTAGTATGCCTCTTAAACAGCTTAAGAACAACAAGTCACCAGTTGAGGACGGAATCACGGCAGAACTCCTAAAAGCAGGTAGAAAACCGTTACTTAAAGTCTTTCAGCGATTGTTCAATTCCGTCATTCATCAAGGCACAACGCCTGAGGCATGGCACAGGAGCGTGGTGGTTCTGTTCTTCAAAAAGGGTGATAATACCCTACTGAAGAATTATAGACCCATCTCACTGTTGAGTCACGTCTATAAGTTGTTTTCAAGAGTCATAACGAATCGTCTCGCTCGTAGGTTTGACGACTTCCAGCCTCCCGAGCAAGCCGGATTCCGAAAAGGCTTCAGCACCATAGACCACATACATACGCTGCGGCAGATTATACAGAAGACTGAAGAGTATAACCGGCCACTTTGCTTAGCGTTTGTGGACTATGAGAAAGCCTTTGATTCGGTGGAAACTTGGGCGGTATTGAGGTCTTTGCAGAGATGCCGGATTGATTATCGGTACGTCCAAGTGCTGAAGTGTTTGTATGAAAGCGCCACCATGTCAGTTCGTATACAGGACCAGACTACGAGGCCGATCCGACTGCAGCGGGGAGTGCGACAGGGGGATGTTATCTCCCCGAAGCTATTTACCGCTGCATTGGAAGACCTCTCTAAGCTTCTGGATTGGAACGGACTTGGCATCAATATAAATGGCGAGTACATCACTCACCTTCGATTTGCCGATGACATAGTCATCATGGCAGAGACTCTGGAGGACCTCAATGCAATGCTCAATGACCTCAGCAGAGTTTCTCAACAGGTGGGTCTAAAAATGAATATGAGTAAGACGAAAGTTATGTCTAACGCTCATGTTCCGCTCCACCCAGTGATCGTTGAGAGCTCTGCACTCGAAATTGTAGACGAGTACGTATACCTGGGACACACAGTACAGCTGGGTAGGTCCAATTTCGAGGAGGTCAACCGCCGAATCCAACTCGGATGGGCTGCGTTCGGGAAGCTTCGAGATGTCTTCTCGTCCAAAATCCCTTAGTGTCTGAAGACCAAAGTCTTCGAACAGTGCGTGTTGCCAGTGATGACTTACGGATCCGAGACATGGTCGCTGACTATGGGCCTGATAAGAAGGCTCAGGGTCACTCAGCGGGCGATGGAGAGGGCTATGCTGGGAGTGTCCCTACGTGATCAAATCAGAAATGAAGAGATCCGTAGGAGAACCAGAGTCACCGATATAGCCCGAAGAGTTGCGAAGCTGAAGTGGCAATGGGCGGGGCACATAGTTCGGAGAACCGATGGGCGTTGGGGTCTCAAAGTGCTGGAATGGCGACCCCGCACTGGAAAGCGTAGCGTCGGTAGACCCCCCACACGGTGGACGGACGATATCAAGAAAGTCGCAGGGAGTCGTTGGATCCAGGCGGCGCAAGACCGTGGCTTGTGGAGGACCCTACAAGAGACCTATGTCCAGCAGTGGACGTCCATCGGTTGACAACGACGACGAACTCGAAATCTATCATCGTTCTCGAGCTATACAATCCCGAACTAGATGAGCATACTATCTTGTCTCTTGTTTAGACTTCATCTGTATTCTGTCGACACTTTGTATTGTTCGAGTTTATATTAATGTCATGTCTCATAATATTATTACCTAGTTCACAGACATCAATATATTATGTACTATTATCTACATAATAAGTACAGGCTTATCTACATTCATACCTACAAATTTCTATACTTTATGTGAGTGTTATTAGACGATGCCCGCGACGTCATCCGATTGATTCCGATTCCATCATTTATATTTACAAAAAATATACACCAAATGATCTTTCAAAATATATGGATACACTAGATGATGCCCGCGACTTCGTCCGCGTGGATTAAGGTTTTTTGATTCCCGCGGGAACTCTTTAATTTTCCGGGACAAAAATTATCCTATGTCTTCCACTGGATACAAACTATCCCTATACCAAATTTCATCAAAATCTGTTGAAGAGCCAATTTTTTTTCACTCCTACTGCGGAAACTCCTAAATTTTCCAGGATTAAAAGTACTCTTTCCTGTCTTTCGAGTTTCCAGGGGACTCAACCTATCAGCTATCTCTACACCAAATTTCATTAAAATCGGTTTAAAAGATGGGCCGTTAAAGTGTAACAGACAGACAGACGGACAGACAGACACTTTCGCATTTAAGTGTAGTGTGTTTTAAGTGTAGTGTGTAGTTGTTCGCAATGTATTTTTGCCTAAATAAAGTGCATTCACTGTAAACTGTCCTTACTTTATTAAACGATAAAGCGATATTGATGACTGATGAGTGACCTAAGCAAATACCTACAATAAAATGTTATCACTTATCAGTAGGTTAAAGTATAAATATTGGGCTTTCGAGATATGAAGCACACTTTTTAATTTGTTTACTTACTAGATAATGCACGTGACGTAAAGCGGTGATAGCCCAGTGGTTTAGACGTTCAGCTTCCTGTTCAAATGGTCGTGAATTCGATCTTCGGGCCCCCTCTTTTAACTTCGAGTTATGTGCCTTTTAAGTGAAAGGAAAACATCGTGAGTATACCTGCATGCCCGAGAGTTCTTTATAAACTCCATAATGTTGTCCGCGTTTGGCCAGCGTGGTGGATTATGGTCGAACTCTTCTTGTTCAGAGAAGATACTCGGGCTCAGTAGGGAGAAGGTGACGGGAGGCTGACGTCTAAAACCGCTGGCTTGTGTGGCTATCACCATTCTATGTAAGTAGGTGCATTCACAACATACTAATATCTATTATAAATGCGAAATGTGTCTGTCTGTTTGCTACGTTTTAACGGCCCATATTTTCCATCGATTTTGATGAATTTTGGTATAGAGGTAGTTTACAGCCCGGGGAAGGACATAATCCCGGAAAATTAAGGAGCTCCCCCGCGAATTAAAAAACTGACGAATCGGCATGGTCTAGAATAATATAGATCCATTTTCATTGAAGTCGGTAGAAAAATCCAGGTCAAGCCACCTATGTAAGCGAGCTAAATGGTGTAAATGCATAAACCCGCAAAATGCCTCGTTACCTTTATATACCGTACTCGACTAGCATCCTGAAAGCTGGCCGCGTAATGGTTTTATTTCATAACTCCTGTAAAGGAGGGAAAAAAAAGGAAAAAAGCCTTTTTGCCTTGCAAATGGCGCAGCAAGAACTAGTTATCCGAGGTTGATTTATTTTATTTAGGTACAACTTAGGTGTGAGTTGCCTATCCAACATATTGCCAACAACAACTGTACAAAGTTTCAAATTAACGGAAAAGCACATTACTATAATAAGTATCCATATATTTTGAACGATCATTTGGAAGGTGTATAATTTTTATAGGTAAATATAATTGTAGATTTATTTTAATATTGTTTGTAATTACTTATTTTGCGAATATTAAGAAATGTGTCCGTCTGTTTGTCTGCTTATGCTACGCTTTCACGGCCCATTCTTTTAACCGGTTTTGATGAAATTTAGTACAGAGATAGGTTGCATCCCGGGAAAGGACATAATTATGTGCTTTCCCGCGATCATAAGGCGCCATTTTCAAAACGGCACCACACAATGATTATGCAGTCTTAATTTTTCTTTTCATTACATTTGCTTGATTACTATTCATGTCAGGGTATGGATCTCAAACAAAAGCATCCGATACCATCAAAGCGCTTTCGTCGGTCGGGCTAAGTGTTTTAACAGGTTCGAATCCGTCAAGCGTGCTCCGTACAAATGGCGGAGTAATATGGTGATAATTGACAGGCCGAACGGACGGCGAGCAGCCAGCGTCGAAAGACGGCTGTAGGGTGGACATGTTTGTTTATACCGCTTTTAGACTCCGGACACTTCTGAAATAAGTTTACTGAACTTGAATGATGTTTGAGATTAAACGCCGTAAGATTGTAAAAACCGTTAGATTATAATCTGACGCGAAATTGTAAACTATCGACAGATTGTGAACCGTTCAATGTTCTGAGTGTGAATTTTTGAAATATTCATAGTATTTACGTTTTCTTGTGTCTTTCTTGTACTTAGGTTCTATCGGGTTAATATACCTAACAGATTACAATGTACCGAAAAATAATGCGTAAAATTGTAATCTTTCGACAGCTTACAATTTCGCGAGTTAGATTATAATCTAACGGTTTTTACAATCTTACGGTGACACAAACATTTTGTATGAAATATGATAGAAGTGGCGTTTACCTCGTCCGCGCCCGTCGCCTCTTGTGTATATCCCTTTTTTTATCCACTACAACTTAGCCCTTGACTGCGATCTCACATAATGGTAAATGAAGATGCAGTCTAAGATGGTAGCGGGCTAACCTGTTAGGAGCATGGCAGTTATATTAAACCCATACCCCTATTCGGTTCCGACACGGCATCGTACCGGAACGCTAAATCGCTTGACGGCACGTTTTTTGCCGGTAGGGTGGTAGCTAGCCACGGCCGAAGCCTCCCACCAGGCCAGACCAGGGAAAATTCAGAAATCATAAATTTCCAAACCCTGCCGGGTATCGAAGCCGGGACCGCACGGCGCGTTAAGGCAACAGCGCTCAACACTGCTCCACGGAGGTTGTCAGCAAATCTGACGCGCTAGCGTATTATATCCCGCACCAAAGGCCGCCTTGCAGGACACTAGCCTTATCATGTAAAACCTGCATCAATCATTGTTACAATCGCGACTGTTGTGATTGTCTGAACTTTAAAGTCAAGCTACGACAGTTGATTTCGGCCAATAGCGGAAGAGTGTTAACCAATGAGCCGGGCGACCGCGTATCTTCTGCATCAATCATTGTTACAGAATCAATTGTTGTGATTGGCTGAATTTATGGTATTCTTGCTGCGTCAATGGATTTTGTCCAATAGTGGAAGAATGTTATCCAATCAGAGGGGATTGCGATTGTTACACTGTAGCTGTCATAGATACGCCGTCGCCCAGCGGAGGTGATTGCGATCGTTACATTGTAACGATCATGTTAAGGTATACCAGTCATAATACGGCCCCAGATTGAATTAAATTAAGCGCGTTCCAACCTAGACCTCATCATTGCTTTGCACTAAGCATGATTGTCGTCAAGCGCAAGCCTATCACGCTATAAAAAAACACTTTTTGATATTTTACGGTCATATAAGACTTAAGTTTAACTAGTTAATCTCAACTCTACGTGTTTTACACATTTTAGCCGTGGCATGAAGATAAATCTAAATAAAAAGAAAAATGTATACTTTTCCATTCCTAGTAACGACCACCAAATGGTCACCGCATCGTAAGTCAAGAAACACACCCCCGTTTGATGTGGCCGGCCGAGAAACGCGCATCTGTTTGTGTTTACCCACTGTTTATATACGTTTTGTTACCCGTAACCCGAAAACTACCCCAACTATAATGGGGGAGGTGCTATGCGTAATATTTTCCTCATTATTCCTCTATCAATGTACAGGACCAAACGGCCTAGATGAGATATTTGATTAGGTCACTGTAAATACACGTTTGTTTGTGTTTACTGTTTGCATACGTTTTGTTACCTATTACCCAGAAACTATCCCAACTATAAGTAAGGGGAAGGTGATATGCGTAATATTTCTGGCAGTCAAAGACCAAAGTACAGAAACAAGCAGAAGTTGCTATACATATCGTCAAAATCAAAAATGTTTTCAATTCGATGATGTCTACTCTTTGGACCAGGCGACTTACTTGTTGTACCGTATCGCTCAGCCATCAGTTAAGGACGGTTTGTTTGGTTAAAATTTGACCGGAATAGACCTTTTAACTCTAATATCGAATGCTTTGTTTGAGGTCAATATTGTAGTTTACTTTTCACTGGACCTATCTACTTTGGTTTTTACTTTCTTGCTGACTCTACGGTAGTTCGGGCATTCCAAACTGTCACTTCCGTACTTAAACTTTTCATATGATATAACTATATACTTACCTATTTTTAGCTAGCTTATTTACATTTCATCATCTCAAGTTTCAAGTCAACCTATCGACCCTAAGAGCAAGGGTCTTAACTAAGTATGCGATGAGTTTAGGACCGATTATGGCCATAGTCCACCACGCTAGCGTGCACACACAATTTAAATCGTTATAGAGATATCTTATTTATTAGGCATGCAGGTTTTTGGAGTTTACCTCCTTTAGAATCGATTTTCAAATTTATAAGCCCGGGGTATGAAAATTTATGGGGAGTAAAATCAAACATTCTCCGTTACATCATGTACATGTTTCCATGACTATGTAATGTATTTTTCTAAAAAATGATATGAAATGTGCACATTTCATACCCTGTAAATGAGTTCGAAAGTTAAACTTCCCGGCCTAGGCCAGTAAAGAATGTATGTATTTTCATTACATATCATAAATAATAATCATAATAATAATCGTTTCAATTTGGAATCTTTCTTCCTGAATATCTTGTAACTTAATATAATGTTCTTTGGCCTAAATAGTTTAAATTTGGAACTCTACCGTATTACGCGTTCAGCACTCACAGCGCAAAAAAAAATATATATTAAAAAAAGTCACTTGTTTAATTTTTTAGAAAAGCATTATACACACCTCGACCGGGAGAGCATTTCTGGTCTCGTATATAGCCGGCCTCGCGTCTAACTAACACTCGACCAGAAAACGCGTACTTCCCGGTCTCGCGATGTAATGTACTATTGATGAATATAAATTATATAATATCTATAATAAATAATAAATAAATGTATCAAGCATGCTTTCAGTTCTATAAAAAAAGCGTTCATTTACCCTCATTAACTAATCTATATATTTTACAAGCGTAAAGAGTAAACTTCAGTCGTGCGTCGGAGCTGACACACACATTTTTTATTTATTTATAAATAATGTTTCTTATTTTCAGAAGCTGTACACCATAGCGCAGGCCACAGACTTCGATCCCACAGACCGAGTAGACGGCATCGAGCTGCAAATGGTAATTTTTTAATTACTCGAAACTTCTTTAGATACGAATCTTGAAGGACGAGTGGCCTAGTTGTGACAACGCATATCAGACGATTGCGATTGTTAAGACAAAATGCCACGGTGGTTTCTCCATACAAACATATTCATATGTTTTCTCCGTGGATAATTACAATAGAGAAAATATTCTTGCACTATAAAATCCATGCCATATCCCTATGTTTTCTTTTTTTCGATAAATTAATGATTTTAGAATGTGGAACCTTAACATTGCAAAAAAAAAGTCGAAGGTTTCGCGCCATCATCAGACATCCCGCAAATAAATTTGACGAATATAATCAAAAAAGAAAAACATTGCGACATAGCCTACGTCCTTCTTAAATTGTAAATACTAATAATATAACCCGCATAATTCTCTGTCAACGTTTACTAATAAAATATAAGCTCTACTTAAAAATACCTGTAGCGCCATCTATATGAACTGACACAGTTCCTCTACTCGTCCACAGATGGCGTGCTACGCTTCGAACCGGCGCCGTACAACAAGAAGTTAGAGCTGAACAGCGCTGGCAAGATCCACTGCAAAGTTGCCGGCGGAACTGCTCCGACTGTGCAATGGTTCTTGGTAATTATTCACACTCTCTTATCAACCAATTGCCGGCACACTACTGAACAGGAGTCTCCTCTCGGAATGAGAAGGAGTTGGCCTTAGTCCACCACGCTGACCAAGTGCGGATTGGCAGACTACACACACTTTTGATAACATTATGAAGAACTCTCGGGCATGCAGGTTTCCTCACGATGTTTTCCTTCACCGTTTGAAGCAAGTGATGTTTAACTTCTTATAACGCACATAAAGTTGGAGGTGCACGTGCTTGGGGATCGACCCGCGACCCCATACAGGTCGAGTGTCTTAACCATAGCTATACAGTCGCTTCCAATTGGCAGAGTAAATCATGTAAACAAAACATACCAGTCACGGCATTTCAACTTTGCTAACAATATTTTCACTGTTGTGTATTGCAAATCACTCACAAATGTCTTATTTCCTGAAGTAAAACATACAAAGTTCTTAGTATACTCAAAAGTAATTCAATTTATGCACTAAGAAGCTATTAATCTAACAAATAACTTGCAAGAATCCCAAAATAGAAACACAGACTAATGACTTAATGGGTGTTTGACATATAGAAATTGAATGATTCCATAGAGATGTGACATGAAAAGTAAAACATAGACTGAATGATATGAGCGGGTTTAGTCGATTGTAAAAATCGAATATCGTTAAATTAGGTTCGCAGATCTTTAATCTCTTTATTACGGCAAGCAGTCAGCGGCCGCGCCGGCACAAAAGAATCCGGTCATTCGTTTCGCTGTTGCTGTGTATTTGTACGTTTCGGGTGTTCTCTGGTGCTTTTTAGTTTTTATTTTAGACTTTTTAGACTTGGCTTTATTAACGGATTTTTTTTTGTACTTGTATTAATAAACCGACATCGGTTAAGAACACGTTCTCAAGCATCGGCCATTTTATGTTTAAGACTGGTTATAGCCATAGATAGACCGATACTTATGTCGATTCATTAATACGGGCCCTAATATCATGCCAAAGTTCGTGCAGAACTTTTGGTAGTCTTTTTGAGTTTACCACGATGCAATAAACTTAGCTTACCACGCTATTATCGACGAAACAGCAGTGTTGCTGACACGGAAGTAATTATATTTATTTATATATGTATAAATATATTTATTTATGATGTAGAGTCTTAATCGCTACAGCCTATTAACGTCCCACTGCTGGCACAGGCCTCCACTCTCATAGGAGAGAGGGAATGAGAGCTTAGACCCACCACGCTGCTCCGATGTGGGTTGGCGGGCTTTAACGACTATTATCATAATATTAGTGATAATAACTGGGTCGACGGCTTAACGTGCTCTCCGAGAAACGGGGGTGAAACACCATCAACTTCCTAACTCGAAGCTATTACTGGGAATTTCTAGTCAGAAAACCCCAATACTTAATTATGGCCCGACTAGATAAGAAAACGCTAAGAAACCAGGTGCTCAAAATTTCTACTTAATCAAATAATACAGTACACACAGAATACTACATAATATAACACATAAAAATATTTTACTGAAACTAAAATATATTTATAATACTAAAATATACAATTAAATAAATAAAATAAAAATAAATAATAATTTATTTCTCAAAATTTAACAAAAGTAAGACTTAGGTCTATAATAACAATGCATGGTCGGTCTCTGCAGCCTAATGTAGGATACCCTGTGGTTTAGGCTGCAGTGACTCGCCTTGCAGTGAATTACTTAATACGTATTATAGTATACATACACATACATACCATAGAATTATATAGAATAAATAGCTAGTCGTCTTCAATTTGAAAGAAAATATGTCTTTAGAGCATTTTTGGACAAGCCCAGCAATTTCGACTGTCTAATAGTAGGTGGGTTGGCGGGCTTTGACGACTATTATCAAGTAAGTGATAAGATGTTAGTGAAAGGTTTAATCTAAAAGTAAAGGTTTATCTTCTTCAACATCACAAGGTTATTTCGTAATCATAGTGTGTGGTAATCGATTTCAGAATGTATTCATTCAATCGTTCATTCACAACTAGTCTGTCAATGTTCGTATCACTTTATGTCCAATGACAATTTTTATCACGTGACCTGAAGCCATATTTGATTACATTAATTCCTTCGCTTCGTGAAATCGACTTTAACCGCTTCATACATACAATAATTAATTAATCAATTTAACTTATTACCTTTAGCCTGAGCAAACTCAAAGCATGCTCATGATAAAGGAGCTACGTAATTTTTTTACAAAACATTGGCTAACATATTTGAGGATTATAACAAAAATCTGAACAGATTATGAAGCGGATTTTCTAAAAAAAAGGGGTTAGCCTTTTATTAAAAAAAATCGCTACTTAAGCAATTCAACGAACTGAGAGGCGAAATCTCGCATAAATGCGAGCGCAGCAAGCCCAACAATTTGACATTCCAACTTTAATGTCAATTTCAATTGTCAGTAAACTTTTACAATCTCAATATTTAGGAATTGAAAGAAAAATCCAACTTAAATATTTATTTTTTTCCATCACAGAACAACATGGAACCCCTCCCGGAAGGTGTGACGACAGCAAACGGCACTCTCATGGTGACGGAAGCCAAAAAGCATCATGCCGGCAACTATACTTGTCGCGCCACAGACGGCGACCATGTGATACACGCGAATATTACTTTGGACGTTGTTGGTAAGATGACGTCATTGTGATGAGATATCATAGAAATAAAATAGCGTACAATAGAAAATGGCGCGGCTGCGGCCGGTAGCGGCAGTTGGGGTGAGGGCGGGGCGTACTCTTACAATAAAATATTATAAATATTAATAATATCGCAGTGCTAAAAACTGATTTGCTGCCCACTGCCAACTGCCCACTAGATATATTGGGTATGGACTATTACGATTATTAGTGCTACCCGTGCGAAGCCGCTAGTTTTTTAAAATAAAATTAAACCATGATTTCATTTGAACTAAGTTAAAAATTTAATAAAAATTATTACAGGGTTGTTCCATTTTAATGAAATTCCACCATATTTCATCCAATATTTATTTGGTTTTTTTTGACACAGTTTCCCCACGCGTGGAGGAGCCCAGCCCAGAGCAACAAATGCACGTTACGGTCGGACAAACCGTCTTGTTGAACTGTGTGGCCTCTGGAGACCCGCCTCCGACCACCCATTGGGATAGAAACCTCACCATATTGCACCAGCAACGTAAGTATAGTCCGTTTTGAAGCTATAGTTGTACCACAGCGCAAACTAGGTGGCGCTAATTGTATCTACATCACGGGATAGATAATAATTGTAAACTATCGAAAGATTGTAAACCGTTCAATGTTCTGAGTGTCAATTTTTGAAATATTCATTGTATTTACGTTTGCTTGTCTGTTTCTTGTAGGTTAGGTTAGGGTTCGACATAAATAATCAGGTACACACTTAGGTTCTATCGGGTTATTATAACTAACAGATTACAATTTACCGAAATATAATGCGTTAAATTATAATCTTTCGACAGTTTGCAATTTCGCGAGTTAGATTATAATCTAACTCGCGTTTTACAATCTTACGGTGACATATACACCGTCCATACCATGGACGCCATATACCAAATGTTGTAGATAACAAGATTTATAGTATATTTATAAAACAAATGAAATAACCAGCCAGTGATAAAAAATATTTTGTGATCACTGATAATTACTTTATACTTCTTGCAGAAGACGGTGTTGAAATCGAAGGTGGTGTGAACGCTTCGATATCAAGGTTTGTACAAAAAAATCTGAATCAAATGTCAAATTATGCTAGAAATACACTACCCTGACGCGTCAGGAGCATACCCATCGGTCTCATACATTTATTAAGGTAAGAAAGAGAATCTGACTCGAGGCGTCACGTGATGTCGTATACAATGCTTCTGACGCGTCAGAGTATTTCTAACATTAGCCTGAGCGACAGAAGCGACGTGACGCGATACTACGCGATAGAAAATGACAGACGTATCTACGCGACAGTTTGTTATCCCGTCGCGTCGCGTCGTATCGAGTCACAGTGTCACGTTTGTCGCTCACGTAGGGTTAGCGTCCGATCGAAGGCTGATTTCTGGTCGAAGCCGATTAATCGAATAGCGCCCCAACCCTCGGTCGAAGCCCAAGGTATAACCCTGAGAAGTTGAGTTAAGGATTGGCTAAAAGTTACTAAAATTGTTGTTGTTTTTTTTAAAGTTTATGTTGATTGACCGCCGCCCCCGCGTCTACTTTTCCATATGTTCAATTTCGGCGTTTGCTTTTAGCAAGTTCAGTTTCGGCCAAAGCTTCGGCACATTTTGGTCGAAGACGAGGAGTTTTTTTATTTATTTTAGGATATCCAACAGGCTATGTAATATACTAACATGAACAAGTCATAATTAAAAAAAGTTAAAAATAAAATGTTATTCACATTTTTATTAAATGATATTTTTTTGTGAATCACTGGATATCGATCTATAGTTATATGTTTGGAATCTACTCATTATTTTCTAGATGACG
Source organism: Erebia palarica (assembly GCA_964035005.1). Taxonomy (NCBI): domain Eukaryota; kingdom Metazoa; phylum Arthropoda; class Insecta; order Lepidoptera; family Nymphalidae; genus Erebia; species Erebia palarica. Next base: position 22,879,869 of record OZ035993.1, on the reverse strand, counting down.
ATTATATAGTTAATCTTATTTGCGAATTATTTTTTTCAACTTTAGTCTTTAATGCGTTACCATGGTCACCCCATGAATTTTTTTAGTAAATTTTACTAGCCTATGTCACCCAGAATAAGCTAGAGATTCTAACGATACCACATTTATCAAAATCGGTACAGGCGTAGAGAAGTTATGGTGGAATATACAAACTCACATACATACATACATACATGCATGCATGCATACAAACATACATACATACATACATACATACATACATACATACATTCATACATACATACATACATTCATACATACGTACATATATACATCAGTGGCGTGCACAGGGCTTGAGGCTGGGGTAGGCATTAGTTAATCAGAATAAGTATTTACTGACTGTTATAAGGAAAAATGAGCACTGACGTATTTCCATGTGGGTAAGCTGTGCTTTTATGCCTCTATGAACTGCACGCTACTGACATACATACATGAACCCTGAAAACAATATACTCCTATTTCAGGCAGTCGTATAAAAATATAGTGGAGTATGCATTCCAGACTGGTGCTCCTCGACAACGGCACGCTCCTGATCCGCAACGCTTCGGAGCTGGACTCGGACAGATACGGCTGCACCGCGGGCAGCGCGGCCGGACTCGCGAGGAACGAACTGCTGCTGGTCGTGCATCCCGGTACTGTACTTATTGAGGGGACGCCCGCCGTCGCCAGGCGGGTGATCGGTCCATTAATTGAACCATTCCACCCATTTCCCCGTGTTAGGACACAGGTTACTGGTGTCCCGGCAGCCTACCCCCCCCGAACCTACCTGTAGCTTTAGTGAATCTTACGATATCCCCTATGGAGAGATATCTTAGATCATCTTCACAGATCCTGTCCTTGCCTATTAATTCCCACCTTATCAATGAGTACATGGGGCACTCAGCTATAAAGTGAAAGCTGGTTTCTTCCTCGCCGCACTCTGGACATGATGGGTCATCTCCGATTCTCATTATTGTGAGATGTCTATTTAGCAGGCAGTGTCCCGTTGTTAAGCCTGCTATAAGTGCTATGTTGTTTCTACTTAACGACATAAGTTGTTTTGTCTTCTTTTTATCGAATGATTTCAAGAACAACTTCGATTGCCTATATTGCGTAGAGTTGTTCTATCTTGAATTCGATTCTCTTTCTATAATTCCTTCGATCACTTTCTTAGTGATCGAGTATGGAATGGGTAAGCAAGGTTCGGGGCCACAGAAAGGAGTGCTTGCTCCCATTCTTGCTAATTCATCTGCTTTGTCATTACCTTCGTTTCCTTGGTGTCCAGGAACCCAAGCAATTGTGACTTTTGTCCTCTCAGCTAGTGAGTTCTGCATCCCGGTAAGAGAATTAGGTTGTTGAATTTTAAAAAAAATATCATTTTTTTTAATGTGAGATCGCAGTCAAGGGCTGACTTGTAGTGGATAACAAGTCATAATTAAAAAAAGTCATAATTAATTAAAAACACGACTGCCTTGCCAAAAAACGAACTAAAAAGTTAAAAATCTAAATTAATCTAGTATAAATTAGAATCTTATTCACATTTTTATTTATGAAATGATATTTTTTTGTGAATCACTGTATATTGAACTATAGTGTTATATGTTTTTGGAATCTACTCATCATTTTCAAGATGATGATTATATATTTAATTTAATTTTTTTTTAAATTTTACTAGCCCATGTCACCCGGAATAAGCTAGGGATTCTAACGATACCTCATTTATCAAAATCGGTTCAGGCGCATAGAAGTTATGGTGGAATATACAAACTCATATACATACATACATACACGAATCCTGAAAACAATATACTCCATTTTTCAGGAATTCGTATAAAAAAAAGGAATTTTAAAACTAACACAAATTGTATAAATTATCGATACGAAAAACTGTTAATAATATTTTATTTATTTATAATAAACAATTAAAAATTGATAACATTTTAAACTACGAACGCGCCATCGATCGGTCGCCACAATGAATAGAAATTAACGTTAAATAAACCCGAGCGCGTGACGTCACACGGCTCGATGTTTGTGTTGCTTTTTATATTTGTACCCCCAAATAGAGGTTTATTTCTTTCCATTACAGAGGGTGAACTCCCACCGCCGGAGTCCACTGGGGTGGCGGGCAAGGCGGTGCTAGTATCGATATCTGTAGCGGGGGCTTATATGATACTGGTGCTGGCTCTTATGCTATACTGTAGGCGGCGCCGGCTGAAGAGGCGGCAGCGAGGTCAGTTCAATACTCAATATCATTTATTCAATATAGGTACACTGTAGGTACACTAACTGCCTCGTTGGTCTAGTGGTTAGCATGTTCGACTGCGGCCGACGAGGTCCCGGGTTCGATTCCCGGGTCGGGCCATAATTAAGTATCGGGTTTTTCGGATTAGAAATTCCCAGTACTAGCCCGGAGTTGGGAAGTTGGCGGTGTTTCACCCCCGTGCCTTGGAGAGCACGTTAAGCTGTCGGTCCCGTTTATTATCACTAACATGATAATAGTCGTTAAAGCCCGCCAACCCGCATTGGAGCAGCGTGGTGGGTCTAAGCTCTAATTCCCTCTCTCTCATGAGAGTGGAGGCCTGTGCCTAGCAGTGGGACGTTAATGGGCTGTAGTGGGATACGTGTCACCGTAAGATTGTAAAAACCGTTAGATTATAATCTAACTCGCGAAATTGTAAACTGTCGAAAGATTGTGAACCGTTCAATGTTCTGAGTGTAAATTTTTGAAATATTCATTGTATTTACGTTTTCTTGTCTGTTTCTTGTAGGTTAGGTTAGGGTTCCACATAAACAACCAGGTAGGGCACTTAGGTTCTATCGGGTTAATATACCTAACAGATTACAATTTACCGATTAAAATGATGCGTTAAATTGTAATCTTTCGACAGTTTGCAATTTCGCGAGTTAGATTATAATCTAACGGTTTTTACAATGTTACGGTGACATAGGTACACTGTAGGTACACTTATTGACGTTAAAAATTACTTACTTATAAAACATGATGGTGATAATTGGTTACGGTATCTTAAAACTTAAGCTGCGAGGGTTCCAAACGCGCGCCCACAACAAACTCAGCCGGGTTTTTTTTGTTATCACCATCTCACAAATCATCTTAACTAAGGAATCATCTTAACTGAAGTTCTACCTTTAAGGCGTTTTAAAAAAGTAAATAGGTTAACGCTAGGCTGCAATCAGATAGAATAGGCATCTTCGACTTCGTCGTTGCTTTGTATAAGGCATGATTGTCGTCCAACACAAGCTTTTTCACCTTATAGGCCTATTACACTGCACTTTTCACAGGGACTCTTACACTTGAATCTGTGTAGTGTAATAAGATTTAGGGATAAAGAGTCCCTAAATTGGTCCTTACTGCTGTGTAATAAGCGACGCTCTAACTAGCAGCCACGCCCACCCTTACCACAGGGCCCTGTAAAAAGTGCAGTGCAGTGTGTTTTCATGAAATAAATAAACAAATAATAGGCCTATTAGTCACTTTCAAGGAAAGCTGGAATAAATTTCTATTTGAGAGATATAAGCCACTTTATCCACTTTTTTTGTGTTAGTTATAAGAAATATTTTTGTTCTCTGTTAGTTATAAGAAATATTTTTGTACAAAAAGAATAAAAATAAAATAAATTAATGAAATATTCTGAAGAAAAAACCACATGATGAAATATAAAACATTTCCTATTATAGGTGAGAAGATGGAGTTGGAAATGGCAGAAGGAAGGGAGAAGTTGGTAGAAGAAGGGGAAGAAGAGAAGCAGAAGGTGACGTTGAACGGTGCGCCCGTGCAGAATGGACGACTGTTGCAACATGATAAAGATAGCGGTATGTGTTGCCCCTTTATAAAAAAAATAGCAGACTCGCCCGCGACTTCGTCCGCGTTAAATAAGTTTTTTAAATTCCCACGAGAATATATTATTATTTTTTGGTATATAATATAGCCACACACACAAATAATGTGACTTTCTATTGGTACCAGAATTTTTAAAATCCGTTCAGTATATCCAGAGATTATCCCCTACAACGTTACAAAACCACGTACTTTACCTCTTTGTAGTATTAGCAAAATAATAAATATCTTAGTCTTATATGTGGGAGGGCCCAGGTTTGATCCTCGGCAGGGGCAATTTGGAACTTTATTTATTTATAACTAGATGATTGCCGCGACTTCGTCCTCGTGGATCAAGGTTTTTTATTCCCGCGGGAACTCCTTGATTTTTCGGGATAAAAGTAACTAATTTCCTTCCCCGGGATACATTTTTATATAAATAAAATATCTTTTCGTTTTTATATAAATACATCCACTTGATTTCAATAATAGATCTAAGTGTATCAATGTTATTGTTTCAGGCGCAGACAATTCGGAAGTGTCGGGAGTTTCTCGCGCGTCCAAGAAATCGGGGCAGTACGATCAGTTGACTGTACCCAGAACTTTGCTCACAGAGCAAATTACACTTGGTAAATAATAATTATTATTTTCTAGCTGATGCCCGCGACTTTGTACCTATGTGTGGATTTAGTTTTTTTTATTCCCGCGGAAAGTCCTGTTTCCGGTTTGAAAAGTAGGTCCTTCCCCGGGATCCAACTATACCAAATATCATCAAAATTGGTTTAACAGATGGGCCGTGAAAGCGTAGCAGATAGACACACTTTCACATTTACAATATTAGTATGCTTTTAGATTTTGAATAAAACAATATTTTTTACTATTTGCTAGTTAAGTGGCTCTTGGTTCACCGCTATTATTAAAAGCTATAAAGGCGAATTTTCTCACCATTAAAAAGAGGGTCTTCCAAAAGACCTAAAATTCACATCTTCTGTTAGTATTAAGTTTGATAATCAATATTAAATATTGATAATAGAAAAAGTGTGTTGAAATTTGATGACGTCACAGCTGTGAATTTCATACAACTTCCATACTAGAAGTGCGTTTTTAAGTTTGATAAAGAGTTGCTGATTTGATTGAGTTGTCATCAACCCTATTAATTTCTTGATTTTCCCAGGCCGTGGAGAGTTCGGGGATGTGATGCTGGCTAAGATAGACATAACACAGATTATGAAGCTCCGGAACAAAGACGAAGATCTGGAGCCGCAACTCAAACCGGTGCTCGTTAAGGCGTTGACTACCAAAGATGAGGTAAAGCATCCTTTTTAAAGGAAAACTTCTTTACGCACGGTTGACATGGGGAGGAAGCTGGTGAATGCGTGAAGAGAGCGTTACGAAAATTGCGAACGGAAGATGAGAGGGAGATATAAGTTAGTGATGATAGAAAGAGAGAGAATTACGTTTCGTATATTACTGTAGAGACAAGAGAGAGAGGTGCGAGCACATATTTTCTTGCTCTTTCTCTCATAGCATAGTTACTAAGTTTTACCTATGTCGTGTGGTCTAAAGCGCACTCGTTTTTTTTTTATTTGGGCCATACAACTGGTAACAGTCATGGAATCTAAACTTATAATTAGGCTTAGGTAAAAAGCATGAGATTTCACCTTCTTCATAATTATGACCACAACATGCAAAATTAAGCTGTCGCTATATTACCAGACTAATACAGTAAAAAAATCCTTCACTCAACATTGCGTGAAAAATCTCGTCTGAAAAGTGGGACAGCGCTATGGCGGGGGCAAGGACAGGCTTATACAGATGAGGGGCATGCACCACAAGCCGGACGCCCAACTTTTTTCTATGAAAGGGCCCATCTAATTCCTAATTCTTTTGAAAATCACGCTACATTGTACTGCTGCCACACTAGATGGCGCTAAACGTTTTGGTTAGCGAGTTTTTTCAACTATTCGACCACAGATGGCAGACAGATGCAATGCCAGAGGGCGTTACGTTCCTTTAAACGCAGTGGTTATTTGAAAATGCTTTGTTCGATCAATTACACGTTTCATTGAGGCTTGTCAACTAACAAAAATAATTATATACAAAACATACATTTCCTTTTCAATACTATTTAATCGATCAAAAATAAATCACACATAAATATAGTGACTAAGGTACTTAAATGGTATTCATGTAGGGTTACAAGATTATTGAATAGAAGCAGGCGTTACTTTGCGGAAGTCCATGATAGTGAATGAACTAGAAGTTTAATTCGCTATAATCCGCTACAGTAGACAAATCTGTGTGGTACAGTGCGTGTCTTTCACCTGCAGCAAGCAGCACCCATGCGATTGTGAAGACTTCACAATCGTGCATTGTCGAGTCAACATCTCCTGAAGATGCTCCGGTGTCGGAGTGAAACGTACGTTGAGAGTGATTTTGGAGGATTTGTGTGGTGTGGTGTTGTGCCTGTGCGAATTGCTGGGTGGTGGGTGTCGCATGCTGCAGGTGAAAGACACGCACTGTGCCACACAGATTTGTCTACTGTAGCGGATTATAGCGAATTAAACTTCTAGTTCATTCGGTTACAAGATTATTAGGCATGGATAAAACGGAACGTCAAAATGGAGTAGTGCTTATAGAGGAAAGCGGACGCTCAAGATTTAAACAATAAATAATAAATAAACAATGTTTTTTGAGACATTTTAACCATGAAACCTTGACCTTATTCATAATAATAAATCTATCCATTTCGGAATAATAATTTCGGTTTTAATTTTTAAACTGTAAAAACGAAATCCTGCGCACTAACCCGAATCGGAGGGCGGTTACTGGTCATGTCATTTCATCCAGATCCATTCAGCCGTCCGGGCGTGATTGAGTAAAAAACCATCCAAACTTTCGCATTTATAATAATTCGTCAGCTCCATGGCAAATTTACGAATCTGCAGTTTTAGTGAAATCAATATTTCGATGAAAAATCATACCCGTAACCAAATGTAGTACTGCACACCGTAGTAAAGTTACGTATTTCTGTCGCTGATAGTTACAGAATTCAAATTCAGTGACAGAAATACGTAACTTTACCACGGTGCTATATTGGGTACGGTTTTTCATGGAAAATATTGATTTCACTAAGACTGCAGATTCGTTCGGTTTGCCATGGAGGTGACGAATTATTTATTTCAGGTTTTTTCATGGAAATATTGATTTCACTAAAACTGCAGATTCGTTCGGTTTGCCATGGAGGTGACGAATTATTTATTTGAGGTTTTTTCATGGGAATATTGATTTCACTAAAACCGCAGATTCGTTCAGTTTGCCATGGGGGTGACGAATTATTTATTTGAGGTTTTTTCATGGAAATATTGATTTCACTAAAACTGCAGATTCGTTCAGTTTGCCATGGAGGTGACGAATTATTTATTTGAGGTTTTTTCATGGGAATATTGATTTCACTAAAACTGCAGATTCGTTCAGTTTGCCATGGAGGTGACGGATTATTTATGTGATGATGATTGCAGGTGCAGCTGGCGGAGTTCCGCCGTCAGCTGGAGCTGTTCAGCCGAGTGCGGCACGAGCATATCGCGCGGCTCGTCGGCCTGTGCAACGAGGCCGACCCGCATTATATGCTGCTCGAACACACTGACTGGGTGAGATATATATGCTTATATAATATATGGGACACACTGACTGGGTGAGATATATGCTTGTATAATATATGGGACACACTGACTGGGTGAGATATATGCTTATATAATATATGGGGCACACTGACTGGGTGAGATATATGCTTGTATAATATATGGGACACACTGAATGGGTGAGATATATGCTTCTATAATATATGGGACACACTGACTGGGTGAGATATATGCTTATATAATATATGGGACACACTGACTGGGTGATATATATACGCTTCTATAATATATGGGACACACTGACTGGGTGAGATATATGCTTGTATAATATATGGGACACACTGACTGGGTGAGATATATGCTTATATAATATATGGGACACACTGACTGGGTGAGATATATGCTTATATAATATATGGGACACACTGACTGGGTGATATATATACGCTTCTATTATATATGGGACACACTGACTGGGTGAGATATATGCTTATATAATATATGGGACACACTGACTGGGTGAGATATATGCTTGTATAATATATGGGACACACTGACTGGGTGAGATATATGCTTATATAATATATGGGACACACTGACTGGGTGAGATATATGCTTATATAATATATGGGACACACTGACTGGGTGAGATATATGCTTGTATAATATATGGGAAACACTGACTGGGTGAGATATATGCTTATATAATATATGGGACACACTGACTGGGTGAGATATATGCTTATATAATATATGGTACACACTGACTGGGTGAGATATATGCTTGTATAATATATGGGACACACTGACTGGGTGAGATATATGCTTATATAATATATGGGACACACTGACTGGGTGAGATATATGCTTGTATAATATATGGGACACACTGACTGGGTGAGATATATGCTTATATAATATATGGGACACACTGACTGGGTGAGATATATGCTTATATAATATATGGGACACACTGACTGGGTGATATATATACGCTTATATAATATATTGGACACACTGACTGGGTGAGATATATGCTTATATAATATATGGGACACACTCACTGGGTGAGATATATGCTTATATAATATATGGGACACACTGACTGGGTGAGATATATGCTTGTATAATATATGGGACACACTGACTGGGTGAGATATATATGTCACCGCGAAATTGTAAAAACTGTCAGATTATAATCTAACTCGTGAAATTGCAAACTGTCGAAAGATTGCAATTTAACGCATTATTTTTCGGTTCATTGGAATCTGTTAGGTATATTAACCCGATAAAACATGATTATTTATGTCGAACCCTAACCTAACCCACAAGAAAGAGACATGAAAACGTATTATACAAGTAATATTTCAAAAATTTACACTCCTAACATTGAATGGTTCACAATCATTCGTTTACAATTTCGCGAGTTAGATTATAATCTAACGGTTTTCACAATTTTACGGTGACCTATACTTATTTTGAGGACTATTTTTAGCTAGATGATGCCCGCGACTTCGTCCAAGCGGATTTAGGTTTTTTAAATCCCACGGGAACTCTTTAATTGAATTTTATTTTATTTTCTGTCATTATTTCCTTTTCTAGGTTGTCTGGAAGAGATCTCAGTCACTATGGCCGCATATCGTGCAGTTTATTTTTATTCTACTTTTTGTTAAATGTGTTTTGTGTATGGTGTACAATAAAGTATATTTCCTTCGAGAATTTATACAATTTATATAAGAGGAAATGGTGACTGACTGATCTATCAACTCACAGCTCAAACCACTGGACGAATTGGGCTGAAATTTAGCATACATATAACTATTATGACATAGACATCTGCTATGAATTTTTGAAAATTCTACCCTTAAGAGGGTCAAAAAGGGGTTTGAAATTTGTGTAGTTCACGCTGAAGAAGTCGCAAGCAAAAGCTAGATTACAAAATATAGATATACATTTAAAAGAAAAGGTGACTGACTGACTGATTTATCAACGTACAGCTCGAACCTTTGGACGGACCGGGCTGAAATTTGGCACTTAGATAGTCTTTTAACCTAGTCATCCGCTAAAAAGGATTTTTGAAAATTCAACCCTTATGGGGGTAAAATAGGCCTTTGAAATTTGTATGAAAATTGAACTTAACGAAAGCGAAGCTGCAGGATAAAACTAGTTTAGAACATGTAGTGATCCCATATCCATTTATTATATCAATCACCTCCAACTTGAACCAAATTATAAGCCAACGACTTATTGTTTTAGGGTGATTTACGAAGCTTCCTCATAGCGACTCGCACTCCTGAAGAAAATGAAGAGTACATAAACCGAGTGGGCCCCCTCCACGGTTTACCAGCAAGAGACAACACGATCCAACCTCTCGCTCCCCGCCACAGGCTCGCCTTGGTCGCGCATCTCGCTTCCGCCGCCGCGAGACTCGCCCACAAGAGACTCACACACAGGTAACTGATTTACCAACAGGTAACCGATTTACCAACAGGTACCTGATTTACCAACAGGTAACTGATTTATCAACAGGTAACTGATTTACCAACAGGTAACTGATTTACCAACAGGTAACTGATTTACCAACAGGTAACTGATTTACCAACAGGTAACTGATTTACCAACAGGTAACTGATTTATCAACAGGTAACAGTTTCACCCACAGGTAACTGCTTCAACCACAGGTAACTGCTTCAACCACAGGTAACTGATTCAACCACAGGTTCATATTTTCACAGGTTCACAGTTTCATATTTTTATTCTGTAATCGTTTATGGCCTTATTTAATGTCAATTTATAATTATTGTTAGTATTAGTATGTAACACTGTTGATTAATAATAATTAAATAAAATTGCCAGCCAGATATCACTTTAGTGGTAAGGTCACCTTTTGTTTGTACTTTTATTACAATGTCCTTTGTAATTGTTCTTTTTTATGCAATATAGTTTAATAATAAAATAAAAATAAGGTTACCGTCAACCAGAGGTAATCAGGTAACTTACTCAGCTACCTACATGTAACTATCACTACAGGAAAATTACTCATACACACGTAACAGACCCAACCACAGTTCACGGACTGATCCACAGGTAACTGATACATCCACAATTATCACCCACAGGTAACTACTTCATGCATAGGTAACGAATTAAACCTGTGTGACTTACTCGGCTACCTGTGGATAAATCAATTACCTATTGATTCCTCGACAGGTAACAGTCTCACCCACAGGTAACTGACTCACCTACAGGTAAAATGAAAATAAATGGAATCTTCATAGTACACAAAACAAGATACAAAACAAGAATATAAAATGAATATGAATATGTGTAATCTGATAGGTATTTAAACCCGATAAAACCTAAGTGCCCGGCCTGCGGCCGGACACTACTAGATTATTTATGTCGAACCCTAACCTAACCTACAAGAAAGAGACAAGAAAACGTAAATAAAATGAATATTTCAAAAATTGACACTCAGAACATTGAACAGTTTACAATCTTTCGACAGTTTAGAATTTCGCGAGTTAGATTATAATCTAACGGTTTTTACAATCTTACGGTGACATATATATTTAACATATTCATATTCATTCTATATTCTTCTGTTTTGTGTAAAATATACATATATATCACATACATTAAGGGAAGAAGCTGTAAAATAGGTAACTGATTCATCAACAGATAACACCCACCGGTAAATGTCTAACCTACATGCATGCAATGCATCACCCGTATTAAATTTTGTTTAAACCCCACACATTATACCTGTGATGCTGTCAACAGAGACATAGCGGCGCGCAACTGCGTGATAACTTCGAAGCTGCAGCTGAAGTTAACGTTCCCGGCGATGACCCGAGGACCCAACTCACACGAGTACTACAAACATCACGATCAGGTGAGGGACACCCCTTGTCTCTGCCACACCATTAAACGCATTAACTTGCATCGGGCGATAACTCCTGAGTTAACCTTGAAACTTGCCAAATACGCAGATCTGGGCTTGAGCTATAACATACTCGTATTAGCGTCGATATATCTAAAATCTAAATTAAGTATTTTACTACTACTACTACTACAGGCCATTAACGCCCCACTGCTGGGCCAGGCCCCCACTCTCATAGGAGAGAGGGAATTAGAGCTTAGACCCACCACGCTGCTCCAATGCGCGTTGGCCGGCTTTAACGACTATTATCATGTTAGTGATAATAACAGGGGCTTAACGTGCTCTCCGAGGCACGGGGGCGAAACACCGCCAACTACCTAACTCCGGAGCTAGTACTGAGAATTTCTAGCCAGAAAAACCCAATACTTAATTAAGGCCCGACCCGGGACTCGAACCCGGGACCTCGACGGCCGCAGTCGAACATCCAACCAATAGACCAACGAGGCAACGATTTGACTACTATTCAAATCAATTATGTTTTTAGTAATTAAGTATTAGATGTCCCAAAAGTCGTAATATCCACGTCCCCATGTTAGTTTTATGTTGAATAATCATTTTAAACTATCGATTAAAGTATAAAGTGCGTCGAACTTTGATGACGTCACAGTTCAGTATTTCATACAAAGTCCCATACTAAGCACGCGTTTTAACGTTTGAAAAAAAGTTGCTGATTTGACTATTTGTCAAAAACCCAAATCGCTTGGCCGGCTTGAGAAAAAGCGTTTTCACTCTTAATGCCACAGAGTACATTATATATACTGGTACTTAATGCCGTACACATAAAGCTCACATAAAGTTTTTCTGACCGGCTCAAGCCGGTTACGCGTAGATAGGTTTGGAAATACACTTACATACAGCTGACGATATAACTGGTGGGTGTGCGCAAAATGGTAAGACTACCCTACACTCACCTTGGACGAAATTCGTCAAAGCATTCAAATTCAAATGTTTTTTTAATTCAATTAAACATTTACGAATGCTTTTGAATTGTCGAGTGAATCTACCACTGGTTTGGAATTCCTTTCCCACCGAGAAGAGCCAGCAAGAAACTCGGTCATTGTTCTTTAAAAAAATACAATAGCAATAATTATAATTTATTAAAAGTACTTTATATACAGTATAATACTGCTTACCTTTCTATACCTGACAGACAAACTGGTGACAAGTCAAAAGTCCTTTGACGTTCAAGGAACAACAAGCTTAATCCGTCCGAAAGTGTGTCTGTCTGTTTGTCTTCTATGCTTTCACAACCTATCGAATTTTGATAAAATTTGGTATAGAGATATATTTCATCCCGGACAAAGGCTACTTTTTATCCCGGAAAACTTTAATTTTCCGTTAAGTTCCCACGAGAATAAAAAAAACTAAATCCACACTGGCAAAGTCGCGGGCATCATCTAGTACCACATACATGTCTGTTTTGGCGGATTATAGCGAATTAAGCTTCTTCATCATTGATTATAACACTGAACACTGTCCACTGTCCACTTGTTAATTGTCTCCGTATCGATAAGGTTGTCTGGAAGACCGCCTTATTGTACCTACGTTTTAAGTTTTCATGTTTTTAATCTATTTCTTCTGTGTTTTTGTGATGTACAATAAAGAATATACATACATACATACATATAATGGACTTCCGCAAAGTAACGCTTGCTTCTAACCAATCTTTTGACATTGCCATAATATCAAGCGGTTGTGTGTAACGGTTCATATTATTTCAATTATTAATTGTATCCCTGCAGGTGATACCTCTCCGCTGGTTGCCATACGAAGCGGTGATGGAGGGCGAATACTCCACCAAATCTGATGTCTACATGTTTGCGGCTACCGTTTGGGAGGTGAGTCAAATATTCTCCCATAAACCTGCTTGAGAAAACCATATTGGAAATGATAATGATAATAAAATTTATGAAAAATTTAGTGTTATCTCTTTCATAATACTCCCTGCGGTAAGAGACAGCACTAGATTTAGTCCTGTCAATTTACGATATTTCAGAGATTGTATAATGCAACAGAATTAAATATTCATAGTTCAGTCGTTAATTAGTTCGCTATTCTAATTTATTTTATCTATACTAATCTTTATCTATACTAATTATCTATACTAATATTATACATGCGCCAGAACGGCTGAACGGATCTGGTAGAGATAGATTATAGCCTGGAATAATATATAGGCTACTTTTTATCCCGGAAAATTATAGAGTTCCCGCGGGAACCTTAAAACCTAAATCCATGCGGACGAAGTCGCGGGCATCAGATAGTTTTTAGGCAAATCTATGTATTCTACTCTATTTATGATAAAGTGTACAAGACTACACCTAAAATTAACCTTCTCCTTTGTGCTTTCATTTCCAATATGGGTGCTTGTAACAATGTAATCGTTTATTTCGTAACCTTTTCACCAACGATCTCCATATTCAACAGATTTACACCAAAGCTGAGATGCCGTTTGCCAAACTGAATGATAACTCGGTGCTGGAGAGATTGAAGAGCGACACTTTAGAGTGGAATATCCCGAGTTCGATGCCCGAACGATTGGGGAACTTATTGGTGAGTACAATTACACACAATCCGTTCAGCTGCTGACCCTCAGCTTTCTTGTTAACAATCAAGTCTGTCATGATATTCCTCTTATATATATAATCAAAGTGATATTCTATTTTTTTTACTCTATGGCACGACATTCGGAATAATTATAAACTTAGCACGAATTATATATGACTTACAAGAACCAGTAAGTCATTTATCGGACACGGTGTTCGGTTTTATAACAAAATACCGAGCCATATAACAGATCTGCCAGATCGTAAATTTAAAGAGTATGTTAAAAATAAGTTAATATGTAAGGCATATTATAGAATCGATGACTATGCAGATGATAGACAAGCTTGGATTTCATAAAATTATGTAAATAGATCTTTTATACACAAATTGACGATTGATTCTCGAGACTAATTTACGAAATTATTAATTTTATGACATTTTGTATATTTTGTGAATTGTTTAATAATTTTTTCTTATTTTTTTATTTTTGTAATTTTATGATGTGTTTTTATGTTTTATTTTATTTTTATTTTTGTAAATTTGTAATCTTAGTTGGCATTAATTAACTATAATTTTATATGACATTCGTAAGAGCTTTATACAAGCCAAAATCGAAATAAATAAATACAAATAAATACAAACAAATAAATTATTTAAGGCCTTAAGGGACTTGAATCCAGGGCCGTTAGATAAATTAATTAAAAATATTATTATACTCTTTATGGTTCTAACTCGTACCTATCTGATTGGTCAACGAAAAATAATCTTTGACCAATCAGAGCGTTTCCCGCGTAGAGAAAAAAATATTTTTTTTTCCGTGATTTTTACATGGGTATAGTTGAGGATTTGGAGATTGACATAGGCTTTTTATCCCGGGAAATTAAGGAGTTCCCGTGGTAATCGAAAAAAATAAGTATTTTTCACGCGGACGTAGTCGCGGGTATCAGCTAGTTGTTAAAAAAATCGGACTTAAGTAATACTTAAATCAAGAGTGATTGGCATCTTATAGGCAAGCGCGTCCCATCTTAGGCCGCATCATCACTTCCCATCAGGTGTGACTGTGGTCAAGCGTAAGCCTATAATGAATGAAAAAAAAACGTATTATAATTATTCCACAGAAACGCTCTTGGAGCAAATCCCCCTCGGACCGGCCACAGTTTACGGAGATCTACGAAGAAATGACGTCCATCATACAAGAATTGTCTGCAGAGAGTGTCTCCCAACACTCGCAGGACAAGATAGAAAGGGACGAATGAATCGGTACGGCACGGTACGGTACGATTTAGGTACGACACAAATCGTACCGTCAGTGTAAATAATCGATGAAATGACGTCCATCATACAAGAAATGTTTGCATAAATTTTCCTGCGAGTGTTGGGACTACACTCGCAGGAAAAAATTGAGCGGGACGAATTACTCAGTATGGTATTATTTAGGTACGATACTAATCGTACCGTGTGGTGTTATTGTAAGATAATTCCAAATTTCCGAAAAAAGTCTCAACATAATTATAGTTAAACATGGACCGCCCTATTTATTATATAAAAATAAAAATGCTTTAGCAAGAAAAGATTACAATTATTTTGCTAAATCATGAACTTCCGCAAAGTAACGCCTGATTCTATCCAATATATAAAAATGTACTTAATTTTTTAGCATCGTAAATTCTGAAATCTACTAGGAAATATCGTCCAACAAACAACTACAGAAATTGTTCCCATATTAATATGAGATAATACTGTATGATATAACTTATTTCATCTATCAAGAATTACTCTGAAGTCTACGAAGAAATGACATCTAGGTCACAAATCACAATAAATGAATGGTCATATAAAACGAGACTACTCAATCGTTGCTGTACGGTACGATTTACATGCTCATGTAAAGTGAAATATTTAGATTTTTTGAACCTAACTTAAAAGTCCGTTTCCACCTATCGTGAAATTCTCATCCTAAGGTTAATTTTAACTTATCATAATATCTAAATTAAGTGATGCCAGTATATTGATATGAACTATGTATTTACTCGCAAAACTGAAATAGAGTTATAGACAAGACATGCAATAGTTATTTTAGTCATTTGGACGCATTTACAAGTTTTATCCTGTATTTATGAAGCATATGATATTAGAATTAGATTTAAGATTTAATTTCATCTAATTACGCTATAATCTATAAAGACAAATTTGTATAAAAATTACAAAAAAAATCGGTTTTTCATTTTATTTTAATAAATATCAATGTAGTTGGTACCCTCGAAACAATCTTTCGGACATACTATTTTTCCTTAATTAAAATGCCAAATAAAGTCTCCACTATTTTTAACTTTTATATTTAGGAATAACTTTTTTTAAGAAATATTGATTAAATTGCTTGTAATATAATGTTTAAAATAAATGTAATGTTTTAGAATTAGACTGTTTAGGATTTTATAACGTTTTTTTTAACCAACTAAATTAGTTGATAAATAATAAATTTTTATTTAAAAAGTAAGCGTTTTGATAAAAGAAATTTGAAAAAGCGTTTTGAAAAATTTTCATTGTATGATGCTTTCATTGAGAGTTACAATAAAATCAATTCTAAGCATTTTATTAATCTATGGTTTAACATACCCCTTTTTGATAGAATATGTTCCGTCTATGGTAAGCTATTTAAATTTAGAATAGAAATTGATTAGCATAGTTAAAAGATAAGTAAGGTTGAGTCCACATTTGTATCATTTTGGTGTAGTGTTATGTATAGATCCATATTTATAATATGACTTTAACGGGCCTATTTTGAAAATTGGACTAAACTTTTGGAAGCTTTTATTTCAAAGTTATAAATAACTTTGATGTTTCAATATCTGCTTTCTGGATCCTTAGTCTAAATTAATTATGACGGAAACACGTGTAAATCTCAATACAAAGATTTTACAAGGACAGCTCCAAAATAATTATTTTTAGTTTATGGAAAGAGTAATTAATGATTTTTGCTGTATTATTTTTTATCAAGTATGGAGATAATTTATATTTAAATCTATTTATCGTAGGTAGTTTTTTTTTTCGATATTTGCTCCCGTCGTTTGCACTTTTGAAAAAAAAATGAGTTCATGGTTTTATACGTGCACCAAAATGATATAAATGCGAAACAGTCCAAGGAAACGTAAGCTACACGATACTGCCATCGGTGTAAATAAATGAGATTAGATATTAAGACTGAATTGTAGGCATTTTGTATTTAAATTTAGTTAAAGTTTTCGTCCGAAATTTAAAATGTAATCGTTCGTCCTGATTGAATCGAAAAATGTAGTTATTACTAGATAATAGGCGTGTAATTATTGGCTTTATTATACTTTTTAATTTTCACAAAACTGAAAGCAAGATTAAAATGTGTTGTGGTGTTAAAATCGACTGTCAGTCTGTCTAACGTAAGCCAGTTAGACAGACTAGCAGCGTTACTATTAGTTAAAAAATACTAAACAACGTTAACAAATATTTCAGATATATTGATTAATTACTAAATAAAGAGACATGAAAAAATATAAACGAGGCTGACAACCGATCAATTAATCGATGTTTTTCCAACAAATGTATTTGCGATCATAGATTAGAAAATCACTCCCCATAAAGCTGCGTTCACACTAAGTATTTAATTTTATAAGTAACATAGACTAGATTTCACGCATGATGATAAAACAGAGCAAATACATTTGTTATAAAATATTTCCAAAAAATCTGTTTAATCATGTAACTATATCATAAACGGTTTTTGTTTAATTTTATTTTTGAAATTGTACATTTAAAATGATACCAGATGATGCATTTATAGCGTAAGGAAAGAATAGTGAATAGAACTCGTTTAGTTTTAGGATATAATTTATTTTATGAGCATTTATTATTAAGTAGCTAGCAATTCCTAATATGATATTTCTAAATTGATAATTTCTTTGTTTAAATTAATTAACACAAAAATATTAAATGAGTATGTTGTATTTGTCTGTCATGACATTACAATGCGACATACGAATTAATAAAATTCGTAGGCTGAATAGATCTTGATCTTTGCCTTGAACAGTAACAGTTTATGGAATGAAAATTATTGCTAACTTGTGATTGCTGCAATATAAATAAAATTAAACCTTTGTTCTTTTAACCAATAAATCCCAGGACGTTGGAATATTGTGAATTATAATAACACCCAAAAGAAAGTTAACTAACAAAAAAGACATATTATTCATTTTATTTAGTACAAATTAAATTATCATAATTCTACTAAATTAAGATAGTACAGTCAATGTGGGTAACATTACATTCACGAATATCCGTAATACATTTTTTTAACATTGAGCCAGTCTATAGTTTTATTTTAGTCTTTCTTTATTAGTGTTAGACTAAATATTAACTGTACTCAAGTAGTCTTAGTCGGTTTAACTGACAGCCGTAGGGTAGTTTTATAATGTGTAGTACCAGAAACCTAGGTATTTTCTCTAGGCACTAAGGTTTAACACAAAGCCACATTTTTACACTTAAAATTAATGTAGTTGGGGCGAATCTATAGAGCGTACTTAGGCTAAGAATAGAGAACTAAATAGGAAATGTCTCATACCGACGTGATTGCAAGCTACGGTCGATTTGTTGCATGCCCACATATTTTTATAAGTGTAAAAGCTGTGGTTTTTACAGTAGTTAAAATATTAGCTTTATCGTCGTGTCAATTTTGTATTTAAATATTAATGTAATATAGACTTTTTAAAAATTAGTTTTATTTACATTCATACCTATTTTCTTTTTAACTATTTTTTACATATTATTTTTGTATAAAACGTAGTTCCTTTATTTAATTTAGTGAGTGTTTCTTTGACAAATCCTAACTAGAAAATCTTCATCGACGCATAAAAAGCGTCGGTTACCCGTTTCTCCGAAGTTTTTTTTTAAATTTGTTTACCTCATAAGTCACACATAAGAAAAAAAATACTATCGACAAAAAATTCTTAGAGTTAGACAAAAGAGCACTATAATTTTTTGTAACTCACTTACGTTCGATGTGGGAACGCCCTTATTTAATTTTTTATTCGAAGGCTGCTAGAATATTTTATTTTAGTTTTTAATTAAATTTTAAATATTTAAAAAATGTGAATTTTTTGTGGATCTAAATGTAAGAAGCCTCTCTGTGGTGCTTATTTTTATATTATTGGCTTTTTTAATATTATAAATAATTTAAGTTCTTTTTAGGTATACTTAATTTGATTCTTTAAATATTACATAATTTTCTATTCGGAAGAAAATATGTGAAACCTTTTTAGTAAAGTGAAACTGGGTAACTTTAGAAACACGATTAACATTAATATTTTGGTTCTAAAGTCATCTGGCTTTATTAAGGCGAATCGTAATCGTTTAACGTAGGTATATTAGTTTGTATATGTCACTGTAAAATTGTAAATACCGTTAGACTGTAATCTGTCTCGCGAGATTGTGAACTGTCGAAAGATTGTGAACCGTTCAATTTTTGAAACCTTTATGGTATTTACGTTTTCTTGTTTTCCTCTTCTTGATATTCTAGGCTAAGTTAGGGTTAGACATTCAGGTAAAAAAAATAACGCGTTCAATTGTAAGCAGTATGTTACGGTTCACAATCTTTTGACAGTTTACAATGTCGCGAAGATAGATTATAATCTAACTGTATTTACAATTTTACGCTGACATCTACAAAATATACGCAATAGTACCACACATTGACGTCTCTCCGCGCGTGGAATTAGTACGCAGCTACGTGTGCGATTCGCCTAAATGAAATAGAACATTTTGAGTTAATACTTACCTATTAAATAAACCTCCTGAGAAATTCGACTGAATTACACATTTTGTAGGCGAAAATGATTACTTCAAATAAGCTTTAAGTGTATTATTTTAGCCTTTCGTAATTTTTGTGATACAGACTGATTAAGCTTGATTTGTGTTTTTATATATAATTTTTTGTACTTTTTTACGTAATTTTGCGATAAGGCAATGTATTAATGGATGGAATTTCTGCATTTGCGATTTTTAATAAATAAATTATCCGAATATGAGCATTTTTTATTTATGCATTTCTGGTTTCCCAAGATACAAAGCACAATTGCAAGGCAAATTTCACTAAATTACATATAGTTCGCACAAGATGAATACAGAGCATGTATGTGCCCCGACTGCATTCAACTCGCGCGCGTACTATAGATATATCAGCTCTATAGTAAAAGCGAAAACCAACGTGCGTGAAGTCACAATCGACTTTTTTTTTTAACCACCCCTTGAATAGTCCCGGATTGTAGCTTTGAAGGAATACAGATGTAAATGTAATAAAAAATCTGTTTTTATAAAGTACCTGTTCGGAGCGCATTATATTAATTTATTTATTGAGAGAAAATAAAACCAATTCATACATAAAAATTGTGTTTATTTTATAATACATTTACAGTTCATAATTCAAAGTCTTTTTATACGACACAGTCGCATTATAAGTAGGTATAATAATCAGAAGTCAGTTTTATTATCTGAAAAAATTCACAAACGAGATGATTAAATGCAAAAATATGCAGTCTTGGATGAATATGAATAGTCCATGTTTAAATTCTGATGTGATCCATTAAAACTCACTTTATACTTCAAGTAATTCAGCTATAAGTGACAAGTTTTTTTCTTTAAAGATAATCAGTAGTAGAAACGCACCATGATACATATCATAAGTTAATGTCCAATAACTATAATTATCTAAGTAATACATTTTCTATTTGTGCATGTAATACAGTACAAATAAAATCAAGTTTAACAAATTCGTTCAAATAAATCTTACAAGTTAAAATAAAATAACATTAAAATTAATTAATAAAGTATTGGAAATAATCTTAAGTAGATGAAAATTACAATATACATTTTTATTACATTAATACTAGTTTGCATTAACTGGCACGCGGGCCCAGCTTTCGCAGGCAGGATATACCCTGAAATAAGATAAATTAATAAGTTATTATACTAAAATTATCTATACATTTAAAAATACTTGTTCAGCATTGTTACAGTCTTGATTTCTGCGTTTGTTTTAATTAAGAGGAAATGCGGCCAAAAGAATTAGGTATTTGTCATTTATATTACTGCTCGAACGATCCGAAACGAAGACAGGTTTGACTGATTATACCTATGAAAACAGGCGTATTTCTACTTTCTTATTCTCCTAATTCCTCCATCAAAACTGCACCGATTTTGAGGGACGAATGGCCTATTTGTGACAACGCATATTAGTCGATTGCTAATGTTAACTTTGACCCAAATCGGTAATTGGATGGGTGACCGAATTTGGAGGTTCAAATCTGGCATTTTCGTTTCCTCGGAGAGTACGTTAAGCCGTCGGCCCCGGTTATTATCACTAACATCTGATAATAATCGTTGCAAAAAAACCTAAGAGTTTAGTTTAGAGTTAAACTCGCGCCGTATGCGGACGGACGTGTGAACCCACCGCATTATTATCCCAAGAAAACTACCATTATTTGATTAATTGAAAGGGGACCCTCAGTAATGAGGAATACTACACAGAGAGAGAACTTAAAAAAAAATCGGGCTATCGATTCGAATCTTGACAGACATCCTAGCATTGATGTCAAACTATGTCAAAACACGAAAAAAAAATGTCAAAAGGGTGTTTTCTCACCTGTTCCTGGTACTCTGCCCTGGTGAGCCAGAAGTTGTCTCTGTTCTTGCACACCTCGGCCAACACCGCGCCGCCAATGAACACCATGTCCTTGCGGCGAGGGGGGTCCTCGATGCGGATCTTGAATTTCTAAAAAAAAATTTTTTTTTATCCACTACAAGTTAGCCCTTGACTGCGATCTCACCTAATCGTAAGTGATGATGCAGTCTAAGATGGTAGCGGGCTAACCTGTTAGGGGTATAACAGTTATATTAAACCCCTATTCGGTTTCAACACGGCATCGTACCGGAACGCTAAATAATACGCTAATAGGGTAGTAACTAGCCACGGCCAAAGCCTCCCACCAGGCCAGATCAGGGAAATTCAGAAATTATAAATTTCCAAACCCTGCCGGGGATCGAACACGGGATCTCCGCACGTAGGCATAAACCTATTACACTGTTGAAGATTATGGGTATGTTCCGGATTTACGAAAAACACTGCGAGCACTGTAAGGTGTGACGTCAATTTAGTATACTGCGAAGCCGTTCCTTTATAGTTAGCTATACTGGTTACTGTTTAAAACGGAACGCAGTCCAGCTGTTGATCATGTGATCAAAGCACTAAAAGCACCTTACCTCGAAAACGCCAGAGTGCTCATAGTACAAAAATGGCGACGAATTATGATGTCATATATTTCCCTAGGATACTGCGGCAGTATACTGTCAGTCCATAACGGAACGAATTTCTCCCCAGTGCGAGCACTAAACAGTGCTCGCAGTGTATATCGGAACATACCCTATGTAAATGATAAGAGATTTGACACGCTCCAGCAATGCTAAGGACAGCGGTTACTTATGTGTACTTTGCGCCTATCGATAAAATACTCAGGTAGGTGAGCGGCGCAAAGGCGCTGCTCGCTACCAGAGTCCGCCTAATATCGCGGCGGACAAAACTACCTTCATTAGAGTTGTTACTTGTTAAAACGTTACCAGAGAAAACTGGGTTAAATGTGTGAAGCATACAGAAGACCTCCAGGAAACTGATTTGAAAAAGCTTTTTTAAGAAATCAAGTTGAACCTTTGATTATAAATCTACAGGAAGACGATAGTGACACAGATGACTCAGATGAGGAAGATAATTTTTAGTCTGTAGTATATATATAGTATAATATATAAATAATATAATAAAATATTTGTTGTTAAACGATATCAACTACCTGCTGTTACGCACCTCATTATGATGCTCCATAAGCCCAATGAGTGCTAGCGAGATAGACTGATTAGAATGAATTATTGCCCAACGCCTCAGTTCTTAACGCGAGCACTATAGTACCTAAAGTAGCCTGCAAGAGAATGAGACAAATATAACTTGTATTCTATCTCATTCTCTCGCAGGCTAAATAATATTATGAATATGTTTGTCTCTTTTTGGTGTCGCTTTCACATCACTTATCCTTTTCAAATCACAACGATTCTAAAGAAGTTTCACATCAAAAACACTTTCTCATTAAAAAAATATTATGACTTTAACACAACACAACAAAGAAAACCGACGTAGTTATTTATATCAAAAAGGACTCAAGTACATCAAAATGTACCGCAACTCACCGCAAGTTTCTCAGAGTCATTCCTCAGCACCCTCTCCAAGTATAGTTGTTTGATTTCCCGCTCCAGTCGCGAAGGAAGTCCTGGGTACATTGTGGAGCCCCCGGAGAGGACTATGTGCTTGTACAGTTCGTTACGCATGTCTATATCCGCTGCCTGTAGTTTAAACGTTGGTTAAAGATATATTAATACTTAGATAAAGAATTTGACCCAAAAACACGACGAGGAAAATATGTGGTACAAGCTTCCTGCCCTTAACTACTTAACTTGCGCTTTTAATACGACCGCGACTTTGTCAGCATGGATTGAGATTTTTTGATTCCTTCGGAAACTTTTAATTTTTCGGAATCGGTAGCCTATGTGTTATTCCAGACCATAATCTATCTCTGAGCCAAATTTCCTTCAGATCCGTTCAGCCCTTGGCGTGATTGTATAACAAACATAATACATCCATCCAAACTTTCGCATTTATAATATAAAAAATATAGATAATTAGATAAAAAAGATAGATTTTTCCTGCTCACAATGAGCTTAAACTTGATTTGAAGTTTTACCTTTGGAGGAAACCAGACTTTTCGAACTGGAAAATCGAAGATTTGTTGACTGCAGATGAAACTTACAGGAATCAAATTTGAGTTCAGCTAAAATAATTTAAATTTAAATTAGGTTAAAACACGCACTTGTATGGTGTTAAACACTAGTTCAGCAATCCCCTGCCCCTCCACGTTAATGAGGTGCGGCTGGAACAACGCTTCCGGAGCTTCAAACCTTTCACCGCCCACTTTTATTACGCGACCATCCGGTAGCTAGAGAAAGAGAATGCACATTACATACATATTGAATAATATATACTAAAGAATTATTATTTTTGGTTCCTTTCAACTTTCTTGTTTACTTTAAAAATGGTATGGGAGGTGGCAAGTTATTCCACGTACCACATAAGGCTCGACGAGTACGGTAGTCTCCCACGCCAATCTCTGCTCTTGTTCGACGTTGTAGCCGATATAGCAGAGTTTTTCCTTCATCATGCGGACCGTTTCGAAGTCCGCTGAATGGTTGAAGGCGTAACCTCTAAGGAGGAGTAGCTGTAACAATTTATAATAATGAGATAAAAATCTGTTTAATAATATTGTGTACCAATCCCTAATATTCTTATACGATCAATACTGACCTAAGAATATTATAAGAGTAGCTCTATTCCGTAAAAGCTGCATCAATCATAAATAAAAACTCAATTGGGCTAACTAGTCAAATCAGCATTCAAATGTCCGAACACGCGTTTAGTATGAGATGTTGTATAAAAGACTGAACAGTGACATTAAAATTCGACGCAATTTTTTTACTTCTATCGATAGTTTATAATGGTTTTCAATCATAAAACTAACAGGGGCCGTGGATATTACGACTTTTGTGAGTCTATTTAATAATCACTAAACAAAAAAAAATGTTGTCAAATACCCAAGTATTGTTTGTGATTGACTGGATTTATGATACCGCGACGACAATGGCTTTTGGCCAAAACCTTATGATAATAAGCCAAAGGTAATAGCGATCTTAACACTACAGGAATAATTGGATATTTGAGAACTATTCAAATAAATTATTTTATAGTGATTACTGAAGGTCGTAATATCCACGTCCACATTAGTCTTATGATAGAAAACCATTTTAAACTATTGATTGAAGTAAAACAGTGCCTCTATTTTTGATGACGTCACAATTCAGTATTTCATACAAAATCCCATACTAAGCGCGCGTTTTGAATTTTGAAAAAAGTTGCTGATTAGTCTTGTTATCAAATACCCAATTTTACCGCCTAAGACCCTTAACTAAGAATATAATGTATCATCACAAAATACCGTTGCTTGGATAGCAATATCCGGATATCGTTTTACAAATACATGCACATAAGTTAAATATTCAAATAGGGTTGATGACAACTCAATCAAATCAGCAACTTAAAAACTTAAAAACGCGCTTCTAGTATGGATGTTGTATGACATTCACAATTGTTACGTCATCAAATTTCAACGCACTTTTTTCTTTGATCTATATTTTAAAATGGTTATCATACCTAAATCAAACCGACGATGTGAATTTGATAATCAGTTAGAAATAATTTATTTTTGATATAGGCATCATCCGTATTACCTTGATAAGATACCTAGTGATATCCCTCCCAGCGATGTCTAACCTCCTCGTCAAGTGCGGTAGAGCGAATTCCTCGTACACGGGGCAAATGTGAGTTACGCCGTCCCCTGGAGAACATACAAACATCTCTGTATTTATTTGTTCTCGTATTTATTTAACTGACTCATCAGTCTTTTTTTAATTCCACTAGCCCTTGACTGCAATACCCTGCCTGATGGTAAGTGATGATGCAGTCTAAGATGACAACGGACTAACCTGTTAGGGGTATGGCAGTTATATTAAGCCCCCCCTAGTCGGTTTCTAAACGGCATCCTACCGGAACGCTAAATCGCTTGGCGATACGTCTTTGCCGGTAGGATCGTAAAAAGCCACGGCCGAAGCCATCCACCGGACCAGACAAAAGAAAATTCAGAAATTCCAAATTGACTCTGCCGGGAATCGAACCCGGGACCTCCCCCGTTAAGGCAACATCGCTCAACACTGCGCCAGGCAGGTCGTCAACTGTCATCCAGTGGTTAACATTGTCGACTGCGGTTGACGAGGACCCGGGTTCGAGTTCCGGGTCGGACCACAATAATTAAGTATTGGGTTTTTCTGACTAGAAATTCGCAGTAGTAATTCGCAGTGCAATATCACCAACTTCCTAAGTACGAGCTACTTAGGAAGTTGGTGATATTGCACCCCCGTGCACGTAAAGTACGAGAACACGTCGGTCCGGTAATTACACTTCATAATATTAAACTACTAGTTGACCATCCCCAACTTCGCTCAAGTAGAACCTTTGTAGAGCAAGGACGGAGTGGAATTTTCAAAAATTCTGAAACGCGTTAATTTTTAAACTGAAAAGAAAACTACACATTTTATACAAAAAAAAAAAAAATTAAGTAAACCAACTTTTAAAAAAAAACAACTTCTTTCTTTAATCAGTATATAGTAATAAAAGTAATAGCTGTATGGTTTGGTTTCAATTGAGACAACTTTTATTGTAGATCAAATCAACCTTTAAACCAACCAGGATCATCTCGTTAAAATATATATGTCACCGTAAGATTGTAAAAACCGTTAGATTATAATCTAAATCGCGAAATTGTAAACTGTCGAAAGATTGTTAACTATTCAATGTTCTGAGTGTAAATTTTTGAAATATTAATTTTATTTACGTTTTCTTGTCTCTTTCTTGTAGGTTAGGTTAGGGTTCGACATAAATAACGAAGTAGTGCACTTAGGTTTTATCGGGTTTAAATACCTATCAGATTACAATCTACCGGAAAATAATGCGTTAAATTCTAGTTTTTCGACAGTTTAGAATTTCGCGAGTTAGATTATAATCTAACGGTTTTTACAATCTTACGGTGGCATATACATAATAACTTTCGTATAGTTTTGCTTTTTTTTCTTGGTGTAATCTGCGATCAGTCCAAGGAATACGCGCAAATAAGTTGAAGGAGTAAATGTCGTTTTGAGCCGATCCTCTTATAGCAATGTGCACTATTTCGTAGCACTAGTTAGTGCCAATCAAATATCTAGGCTCTGAACTGAGGTACAAGTGCTTGTTTGCGCACTTCTCATACAACCCGTTGAAGTCAAAGTAGGTACATACTACGAGTGAAAATATAACATTGCGACGGGTCTTGCGGTCAACTTCAGACAAGACTATATAACTGGCGGAGGTCCCGGGTTCGATCCCCGGCAGGGTCAATTTGGAAATTTATAATTTCTGAATTTTCCCTGGTCTGGCCTGGTGTGAGGCTTCGGCCGTGGCTAGTTACCACCCTACCGGCAAAGACGTGACGCCAAGCGATTACGCGTTCCGGTACGATGCCGTGTAGAAACCAAATAGGGGTATGGATTTAATATAACTGCCATACCCCTAACAGGTTAGTCCGCTACCATCTTAGACTGCATCATCACTTACCATCAGGTGAGATAGCAGTCAAGGACTAACTTGTAGTGGATAAAAAAAAACTGGCGCAAGCCATCCCTAAGATTAAAGACATTAACACTGGACATACCTGAGTCGACCACCACTCCAGAGATCAGTCCCTGGGCGTACAGCGTGAGCACGGCCTGGATAGCAATGTATGCGCTGTCGAAACCATATTTCTCGAACATTACCTGAAAACCAAATAAATTTTTCATAAAACAAATTATTAAACTTTTATTCAAGTTTTTACGCAACGAGATGCAATAAGATTTCAATTACTAGTGATGTGCCACTGCCGGATATCCGTATCCGTATTCGTAGATATCCGAGGGAGAAGAATGATCAGTACCCGGATCCGTATCCGTTACTTTTTGACGGATCTTTTACCTTACATAGATGAAATTCTATGTATAGATGATTAGGTAGCAATGAAAAACTTGGATTCCATTCAGATTTTTTCTTACTTCTAAAAATCTAATATTTGGCATCGTTATTTTACCAACATTTATCGTAGTGAGTTTCAAGGTCACGCGCACCGACACCGATTGAGTAAGAAAGTTAAAATTCGTATCCGTATCCGCAGATCTTGACACCAAATATCCGTAATCGGATCTATACCCGCGGATATACTTACATTTATACACTTTTAACGATCCGGCACATCACTAATTTGTACAAAAGTGGCCCTTAGAAAGTTATCAGTATTTTTTAAATAAAAAAGCCAAATATGTCACCTCAATCATTTTCTCCCTGTTCCTGGTGGGGTTCATGGGTGGCTCGGTGAGCAGTATCTTGGTGTCCTTGGGGTCAACGTTCATCTTGCTCGGCCCGAACGTGTAGTCCCACACATGGCACATATCCTCCCAGTTACGCACTACCTGGTCGAAGGAAACCATACTAATATTATACTTGCGAAAGTGTGACTCTCTGTCTACTACGCTTTCAAATCTATTCAACAGTAGTGTGCAGTTCATAGGGGCATAAAAGCACTGCTTACCCAAGATTAAATACGTCAATGCTCATTTTTTACCAAGATAGTCAGTAATTAGGTATTCGGACTTACCAATGCCTACCCTAGCTTCAAACCCTGTGCACGCCACTGCTATTCAACCGATTTTGATCAAAGATATCGAGTTATAATTCGGTGAAGGATAGGCTACTTTTTAGACTAGATCCCGTGAGAATTAAAAAAAACTTATTCTACGCGGACGAAGTCGCGGGCATCCACCACCACCACTTCAGCCCATTAACTTCCCACTGCTGGGCACAGGCCCCACTCTCATAGGAGAGAGGGAATTAGAGCTTAGACCCATCACGCTGCTCCAATGCGGGTTGGCGGACTTTAACGACTATCAACATGTTAGTGATAATAACCGGGACCGACGGCCTAACGTGCTCTCCGAGGTAAACACCGCCAACTTCCTAACTCCGGACTATTAATGAGAATTTCTAGTCAGAAAAACCCAACACTAAAATATGGGCCGACCCCGGGACCTCGTCGGCCGCAGTCAAACATGATAACCACTAGACCAACGAGGCAGCTTAGTTCGCAGGCATCAGCTAGTCTAAAATATATTAAAGGAAAAGGTGACTGGATGATCTATCCACGCAAAGCTGCACTGGAGACTGGATGGATCGGGCTGGAATTTGAATTTGTGTTTCTTTGTTGGTTAGTCTTTCAAATGCGTCGCAACAGAGCAACGGATCGACGTGATTTTTTACTATTTTAAGATCTTCAGCTATGTAACAGTCAAACGATTTAATAAATGAAATAAAATGGGTATAGTTGAGGACCTGGAGAGTGTTTTATGTTGAGAGGCTTTTAGATTTATTCCAGTGGGAATTAAAAAAACTTATTCCACGCGGAAGTAGTCGTGGGCATCAGCTTTCGACATAGACATCAGCTAAGAAAGGATTTTTGTAAAAACTTCTAAGGGTTTATAAGGTTTCCATAGTGTTTCGCTGACCTCCTTGGCGTAATGGCTGTGGTCTTATGAATGGAAGGTGTCGGGTTTGCCAGCCAATTTAGGAAATTGTCTATGGTCTGGGGAGTTACTACCATCGCTTTAAAGCAGTATTATTTTAATATTGTTGATATTTGTGTTTTAGAATTATAGGCTTCAGCTGTGGCTAGCGTACCGGCAGGTAGGGTCTAACGATTTACCGTTCCGGTACGATGCCGCGTAGAAACCGATTGGATATGGGTAACAGGTTCATCCGCTATCAACTCAGACTGCATTATCACTCCACTTAGGCGAGGTCGTAGTAAAAGGTAGGGAGGTCGTCCAAATAAGGTTAATCATGCAACACTTACTCCATTCTCCATGGGGTAGCTGACTTCCAGCATCGATCGCAACTGAGAAGCTTCATCGCCTACCATCAAATCCTGAAAAAGTATCTCAGCTTAGAAAAAAAATATCTACAAACTTCACGTCACGAAAGTTGAATTGTGAACGCACAGTGCACCGAACTTGAGTATACTGTGTATGGATTAACACTATATCGATTCTTGTTTTTTGGTAAAAGTAAGATCTTGTATAGTTCTTGCAATTCACGTGCTCGTTATTTGGTTGTGTTAAGCTCCTATCTGTGTACATGTGTATATATGTAAGTGTGTGCGTGACAGTTGATTGCGCGTACGACTGACTAGACTTGTTCAAAACTGCTTTATAACCATAGCACGCTGCAGGCTATAAACTATAATTTTTTTGCATGCTTTTAAATATGCTATGCTATAGCACGCATGAAAGTATATGACGTACGCTTACAGCAGCGCGTTACGCGAGACTAACGGTTGACCAGCGCGCTACCGGCAGAAGGGCGCCGCTACGGGCGCTATTAGTGCTACGAAATGAACTACGAGGCACCGCACGCGTTCGCGCGACATAGCACTGTAGCAACATCCATTGCTCCTCGGATAGCATGCTGTCCGTGCTATGGAAAAAAAGCGTGCTACGCTTTTGCACTACGTGCTTTATTAACCGCGACTGACGGCTCCGAGGGGCACGCACACTTACACAATGTGCATAACTACAAGGCATAACTACAAGTAAAGTTCACGCGCCCTCATGAATTGAACTATACTAGAGTTACAAGTGTTATATTTCACGTGGTACTATGATGCAGTTTCAACTTTCGTGACAAATATAATAATTTAGTTGGTTGCTGTTAGTGTTATCAAAAACGATAAAAAACGTTAACAAAACAATAACTCAGCATGATGTGTTTATTCATTTGCTAAATGCAATGCGCTTTTTAATTTTCTAAGAAAAAAAACATTTATTTACATAAATAGAATCTTATGCTACATTTTAGTTGCAATGTGCTATCATGAACTAAATATTATGGCTTATAAAACATACCCTAAAATACATGTATACTCATAACTTTTAAAATTAATGTAATTTTACAATGATTATTCCTGTAAAGTATTGAAGAGATTTCAATACAAATATGGATGAGTTTTAGAAAATAATAGACTAATAATAAACCATTAATTTTATAATAACAAACCAAAATGAATATCATTTCATCTCATCACTACTGGATTCTATGTGACATTTGCCCGTCCAACTGAACCTAGCCTTAGATCGAGATCTATCTATAGGTACTAATATTATTACATTTGAAATGAAATAAAATTATAAATGCAAATGTGTGGATGGATGTTTGTTACTCAATCACTCCAGAATAGCTGTACGGATCTGGATGATATTTAGCACAGAGATAGATTATAGTCTGGAATGACACATCAGCTACTTTATATCCCAGAAAATTAAAGAGTTTGTGCAGGAATCAAAACCTCAATCCACATGGAAAAAGTTGCCGACATCAGCTAGTATATCATACTTTGACTTGTTCAGACTTTATTTATGAGATTTATCCCAATATTTGAGAAAATTTAGCTGTCAGAGTATACTCTAAAGATCACAGTCTGGTCATTTTTTCACTGGCTGTATTGTGACAATCATTGAAAAGCTTCATTTTATTCATTTCTGTGCCTCAATATTGGTGAGTAAAGAGTCCTCATTACTCACCAATATTTTGGCGACGATATGTACATATCATCTCCAAAATATTGGTATTATGTAATTACAATTCAATAAAAATATGGTCTAAGAGGTTGAGAGGTTATTTGATGTTTTATGCTTAAAGGTACAAAGGCAAACTGAAATAAAACTGGTTATAGTTTCAGTGCATCAGTTTCTAAGCTGCATATAGATGAATACAGACAAGATAAATGTTGTCTACAGATGCAACATAAGATAAGGTGAAGCGAATGTCCATAGGCTAAGATAACTTCATTTACCTGGACCTCAGGACCAAACATCTGGACGGCATGAAATGTTAATTGTTTAATGGGCTGAACAGATTTCTTTATGATTGTTGCATTAATAGACAATTTTACGCATAAATAATAAGAGTCCAATCTTTTTGGCAGCTGAGAACTAATTTCATCACATGTGTCATATATTTTGTTTTCCAGCCTTATTAGTGTTGTTAATACTAATATTATAAATGCGAAAATGTGTTTGTATATTAGTTTGATAGTTTGTTAATTTGTCCTACAATCACACCACAACAGAGTAACGGATCAACGTGATTCTTGGCATGGGTATACTTGAGGACCTGGAGAGTGACATAGGCTACAGACTTTTTATCCCGGAAAATTAAGGAGTTCCAGCGGAAATTAAAGAAACTAAAACCACATGGACGAAATCTAGGGCATCAACTTCTCAATCATATACCTACATGGACACATTTGCATTTGATTATCACCCACCAAAATGATCTGACTAGTGTTAGGATAATTAATAAAACTGAACAAAACAACAAACAAAGTTAAATATTTGCACCCTATGACAATTATTTCCTTTTTATCTTAAAACTTGGTTGGTCTGTTGAATACCTAAGGCATGTTAAAAAACTTCAAAATGGTGTTAATTTATAAATATATTTATCTTAAAACTTGGTTGTTCTGTTGAATACCTAGTGCATGTTAAAAAACTTCAGAATGGTGTTAATTTATAAATATATTTACATTCATTTCTTATTATGATATATTTTTTCCAAAATTAATTAATTTTATCGTATTA
This sequence comes from Erebia palarica, assembly GCA_964035005.1. Classification (NCBI taxonomy): domain Eukaryota; kingdom Metazoa; phylum Arthropoda; class Insecta; order Lepidoptera; family Nymphalidae; genus Erebia; species Erebia palarica. The sequence continues at coordinate 22,847,459 of OZ035993.1, read as the reverse complement.
GTTTTAATTTAATAAATTAATTGAACTATGTCACACAAAATACATGCCAAGTGCATGCTAGAACTCAAATACATACATACATAAATAAACTTACTCTTATACAATAATCCTGTAAAATATTAATTAAAATATTATAAATAGGTAGGATATGAACATATCATTCAGTAAGTAATAAATAAATAAGGCAACTATAATTTATGTTTTGGGATTACTCAATAGTATAGTACCATTTTCCTGTGCCACTGTAAATCGCTTGATTCAGCTTTGCCCATACAAAACTGATGTTTTCTATAATGGGGAAGCATACCTATATGTGTAATTAGTCCCTTGAAGTACTGATTTATCTTTGAACAAAGTTATTAATGATCAACTAAAACCTAAATATAACTTGCCCTGCAAGTAGTCTGTGGAAGAAATTGTATAAACAATTAAATTCAAAACATTTATCACAATTTCAAGACTATAAGTAGCATACGAGTAAACTTTCTAGTTGATAATACGGTAACAGGAAATAAGCAATGCATACCTTCACATCGATATCCCCGATTTTGTTTTCGGCCCTAATAATGGGCCTGCCCACCATCGAAGGGAAGATAAACGCCGGGAAGTTACTACCGGCGTATCCACATTTCACAAACTGGAATTATTCAAACGATTTCTCAATGATGAATCAGTTCCTTATCATGGAAATATTAGTGAATGATTTTGCATTATTCAAAGCCAACTTACACCTGTGCCGTTGTCGCAAACAATTACTTTCCTTCCTTGATCATCCATGATCAACTTTTATTATTGTTTAAATGGTAAAAACTATATTAATTAAATTATTTTTTAAAATGCTACACCCCACCGAGCAATTCAACTTTATTCTAAAAACGTCACTGTCAAGTGTCAACTGTCATTTTCAGTTTTTTTTTTGGTTTCAGATTCTATGCATGCTTTTACACACATGGCATGCAGCCACAGCATGCAGCACAGCACGCTCTCGGCAAACTCAAGCCCATCCCTACATTCAGAGACAATCTAGATCACATGAATGGCTGTATAATCAACTGACATCGACATTTGAAAAAAAAACAACAAGAAAAACATCATCTCACGTGCTATTGTTATTTTTATAAAATTAATCAATTTAAATGCCCTTAGAATAAACAAAAAATACACAATGAAGCATAAAAGGTTCGAAGAGAACATATTAGTTGACGAAGCGTACACAAATTATGGAAAAGTTGATAGAAACGAGGACGCAAAGAAAGGGTCCGGAATCGCCAAACATTTTGCCGAAACTCTAGAATATGGAGATAAAAAGAAGTGGTATCAGCAGGTATGAGGCTAAAAATATTAATACATTGACTCATTTTTAAAAAAGTGCTCTAAAATGGGTCAAAAAATTCATAACCTCTTCCAATATATATTTTATCTACTTCTCTATTAAGAAAGAGAATCTGACTGACTCATACTTCAACGTGCAGTGGCGAGCTTACTGGCAGGTTTCTTTATATTAAAAACGTGAAAGCAATGCTGTGACGGGTCAACTAGTCCATTTGCCTGGCTGTCCCTAACTTATTCATGGCCCATCTCTCTAACAGATTTTGATTAAATCTAGCATAGAAATCATCCTGAAAACAGGCTCCTTATCTTAGATAATCTAAGAAGTCTCCATGAGATAGGAAAACTAAATCTACACTAACAAAGTTATGGGACTTGTCTTTAAATCACAATATGAACATACACAAATGCAGCTGCAGTTAGGCATGCTGCTTGCATCAGCATGAGTATAGGATAACTGATTGGCTCATTATGTTAGGGCGTTCAATAGTATATTACTGTAAATATCGTTAGACTTACTCTTAGCTGTAACTCTGTGTATGCCAAGCTACTTCTATTTTAAACATACTGTACAAATATTGTAAAGTGAATATTCAAGTGTCTGGCGCTTTTTTAGTCCAATGGATTAGCCTCACCATTCAACAAGGTAATAGCGCCAGTGTTTTGGGCACCATGCCCATTAACAATCACTTGGACGGAGTGTTAAATTAGTAGTAGTTTTTAATGTTATCTTTATGTAAAATAGCTTATTAAGTACCTACATCCATACTAATATTATAATATTTATAGAAAGTGTGTGTGCATGTCTGTCAGCTACGCTTTCACGGCCCTTCTGTTCAACCGATTTTGATGAAATTTGGTACAGGGATAGGTTTTATCCTGGGATAGGTTTTAATCAAAAACCTTAATCCATGCGAACAAAGTCGTGGGCATCATCTTGTAATACATGTGTGTGTGTGTGTGTGTGAATAGTATACTTACATAAGCGTTGCTTTACATTCCTTCACCCTAAACAGGAATTACTTAAATTTGAATTTTGATGCCAGTTGCCAGAAGAGCCATCATCAGCCACTACCAGTTTATCATCAGAAAAAGTTGAAGTGCTGAGAAAAGAGGCTAACAGTGCATTGCACGGCGATACAATGGCTTATGAAACCAGTAAGTTTACCTTTCAGCACCATCATCATTTCGACCTGTGGAGGTCCACTATTAGACATAGGCCTTCTCTAGTCAGTCCATTTCCCATCATCGATTTTTTTTAGCCTGTTATCTACTCTACTCTATGCTACTTACTAATATTATGAAAGCGAAAGTGTTTGTTTGTTGCTTTATTGCTTTGTTGGTTTGTCCTTCAATCATGCCGCAACGGAGCCACGAATCGACGTTATTTTTGGCATGGGTATACTTGAGTGACAGGCTGCTTTTCATCCCAGAAAATTAAGTTGTTCCTGCGGAAATCAAAAAACTTTAACCACCCGGACGAAATCGCGTCCATCAGCTAGTTAAGTATAAGTTTTATTGGCTGGGCAGAGTGAAAGTCACCAAGCCTACTTGGTTGAATTTGCCTAGACCTAGACTATCTGTCTGTCTAGACAGACACACTTTTGCATTCATAATATTATTATAGTCAACACTCTCTTTCAGAAACCAGCAAAAACAGCTCCTCAGATCACCAATGGGCTAAAACACTATTGACTAAAGGAACAATTGCAGACAGAGTTGCAGCTGCTACTATATTGATACAGGTACAGGCAATACTTTAGCTTATCCTTCAATTTCAAATTCAATGAGAATTAAATCAAATTAAATTACATTTTATTTATTCTGAGGTTATATAGGTTAAGAGCCCGTTTCAGTTATTGCTAATAAATTTTTTAACAGACTATTATATTATATATATATTATATTACACAATTCCTTCACAATATCTGTCAAGATATATATATGCCGATAGTTAAACATTACTTGGAGATAGGGAAACAGGCCCTTATTATAAAAAAACAAATGTGTACAATAATATTAAATGTTACTGAAATACAAACTCAATTATTTCAGGACAATCCAATATACAATTTGACAGCTTTAAGAAATTTAATAAACAGTGTGAAACCAGCTAAGAAGAAGGACGGCATTGTTATTATTGGTAAGTGGAAAATTACCAACTGGTTATTATAGTCCCACCAACTTATCTGGCCCGGTGGTCAAAATTGGAACTAATTTTTGTGCCTGTTTAGTTTTTTTCATATTTTTTTTTCATATATACTAGCGACGCCGTCACCGGGTCATATAAGTTTGTGGGACTATACTTAATATAGAGAATTAAAAGGAAAAATGTTTAACTTTAATTGTAGAAAAAACTATACTAAGTAATTCTGTCATAACATATCTGTATCATATCATTATTTCTATCTGTATTTACAGATTTCAAGAAAGTCTTAAGACAACAATTCTATACTGTGTTGGTTCATCTCAGTGGAATTTCATGATAGTCTTATAATAATAAGAGCCATAAAATGGCCAGCATGATATAAAGTCATTTGAATTTTAAATTATAAAGAAATTTATTGATCTACTTTATAATAATAAATAAATCCTTTAAGACTATTATTCAATCTTGCACCGCCTGTCTATTTTATTAGCTAGGTTTATTATAAAAAACCTATATTAGTAAAAATATTTCAGATGCATTATCAGAGCTCCTTATCTCAGAACTGTTAATACCGGATGTGAAACTACGTACATTTGAACAGCATCCTTTGGACAAAATAGATGAAATGACGTCTGGAAACAAACAGGCGAGGCGGAATATACTCAAGTTGTGGTACTATGAAGATCAACTCAAAGAGTTGTATGGAAGTGAGTAAATTAATTTAATTTTGATGTATTTCTTTAAATTATTATTTTTTATATATTATAAGCTATTATTGGTTTCCTGTTGTATTTTCATATAACATCAAAGGCTTTATGACGTCATGTAAAATTCAATATGGCAGATATGTCAGCACAAAATGCAATTAGAAGAAATAAACAATAGTTTTAAAAAAAATTATATATGAAACTAGCTGATGCCCGCGATATAGTCCGCGCGGATTGAGGTTTTTCGGTTCCCGCGGGAACTCCTTAATTTTCGGAATTAAAAGTAGCCTATGTGTTATTCCAGACTATAATCTTTCTCTGTGCAAAATTTCATCTAGATACGTTCAGCTGTTCTGGTGTGATTGAGATCCATTCATCTATCCAAACTTTCGCATTTATAAGTATAGATAAAAGTTTTCATTGTTATTTACTATTTAGTGAAAAATAGAGATACAATAAAAAGAAAGGTTCTGATTCAATCACTTGCTGCCTGACTGATAAACACCCGGCCTAAACCTTTGAATGTAGTTCGAATATATTGAGAATAATCACTGACATAAAAATACCGAGAATAATCAGCTAGATTTTACTGCCAGTATAAATAATATTCTTGTTTCAGCATATGTTGAAGCATTGAATAAGTTTGCGCATGACTCAGTGGATGCCAATAAGGAGAAGTCAGTGAGCGCTATGTCCTACCTTTTAATGCATCATCCAGAAAGGGAAAAGGTATTTAGGATTTTGTTTACGGCATGTGATTATACACGATACTTGGATACAATCGTATAATATATACGCACGATATAAACTTAAATATACAATTACATGCTATAAATACAATAAAAATTAAATATTAACTAAAGTTGTCTTCAATTTGCAAGGTAATATGTCTTAAGTGCATTTTTAAACACGCCCAGCGATTTCGACTGTCTTATATTCAGTGGGAGTGCATTCCACAGTTCAATTGTGGAATTGTGTGCCTGCACAGTGAACGAATTTCCAAAAAATTTGGTTTTATGGCATTTTCATCTTTATTTATTTTAAAGGGCTTTTATACAATATGTATATGGCAGTCCTATCTATTATTTTTAACTATTCTACTTACTTAATTTATTTAAGTACATAATAATTCTAATTATGTATCTATTCTATATTTTATACTATTAATATAAAAGTTAAATAGGATTTTAGCTGGAACGGATTCCGGTTCAGATAAAATGCTATTACTACCACCCAATATCATAATTTTTTTAATTCAATGCCGACAGAGCTTGCTCCCTTAGACTGTTAGGCATTTTCAGAGTAAGCGTTCGACAAGTTCTCATGTCTGACTGCACCCCAATAAATTTAAACTTCTTTTTAAGATAAGGAGTTTTTAGGTGAAATAAAACATAGTACAGAAGAGAGAGAACGTGCATATCCCGGCGAAGGCGAATAGGCAGCCACTCGAGCTTTTGGCGAAATTCGGATACGTGGTCTTATTCGAGTAAGCCGAGTATAAACCGAATAGCGAGATTTTGAAGTCACTCAAGTTCGTTAAGTTTGTCCTGGGTCAAATTAAGCTTGCATCACCATAATCGAGAACATAACTTTTGCATTCCATTAATTTGGCATTCAAAACTAGTGGTAGATTAGTTTGATGATACAAAAGCACTTCAATAAGAAAGATTGGTTTGATGGTGATTTTGAATTAAATAATAAAAATAATCAAGTTTTTTCTTAAATATTTTTGTACCAAAATTATTTTTCTATATAGATGCTGTTAACCAACATAATAAACAAGCTGGGAGATCCAAGCCAAGCTGTTGCGTCTAAAGTCATATACCATCTCTGTCAACTGCTGTACAACCATCCTAACATGAAGGCTGTTGTGCTTACCGAGATAGAAAAGATGCTGTTTAGGTAAGAGAATATTTACTATATTTTATCCTGTGTATGTGTCAAAAAATATGTATCTACACATTGAATTGTAAATTATTTTTTCAAAGGAGCAACCACCAAGTTTTTGCTAGTTCTTCTCGGTAGGAATGGCATTCCAAACCGACAGAGTAGATTCACTCGACGATGCCAAAGTACTTGTAAAAGTTTATTTGAATAAATACCATTTGAATGTTGAATTTTTTGAATTTTATAAATAAAAAAAAGTGCGTGCGTATGAAAAAATGTGTACGTGTGAAAAAATTGCTAATGTGTGTAAAATTGCATGTTTTTGTGTATACTGAAATAAGAAAGACGCTGTAGGAATTGGGAGTAAAGCAAGCTCAGAATGAGTGTGAATGGAAAATGTGCGTAAGTTTGTGCGTGTGAAAATATGTGCAAATGTGTGAAAAATTTTATACAAATGAAAACAGGCACGTACGATGTACGCCAGTTTTTTACAAGCTGTTTGGTTTTTTTAATAGGCAGTATGTATTACTAGATGATGCCCGTGACTTCTTCCGCGTGGATCAAGTTTTTTACTCCCGCGGGAACTCCTTAATTTTCCGGGATAAGAAGTAGTCGATGTCCTTCCCCGGCATACAGTCTACCTTTCATCAAAATCAGTTGAAAAGATGGACCGTTAAAGCATAGCAGGCAGACAGACACACTTTCGCATTTATAATATTAGTATGGATAATGTAACCGGGCCGCTTACCGCGTGTCTCTAATGCTGAGATCTAGAGCGTACATACTTTGACTTGGCTCAGACTTTACTTAGATTTAAAACGAGATGGACTTATGTGAGTAACATAAATCTGTCTCGTTTTAACCATGTCTTAAGTCTAAGCAAAGTCAAAGTTCGCTCTATAGATCTCACACGAAGAGTAATTCAGTCTTAGAGCAGCCAATTTTTTATTTTCGTATAAAGTTTTTTTTTTTCTAAATTAAATTAGTATTACAAAAGTTACCTTAACCCGAAGTTATTGTTAATAGTTTATAAGTATTTTTGTATTAACCCTGTGTACAATATAAGTAAAAACTAAAACTTTATTGCAGGTCTAACATCTCACCGCGCGCACAATACTATGGTATATGTTTTCTGAATCAGTTCTTCCTGGGTAAAGACGATAATAGAATAGCGGAGAATTTAATAAGAATTTACTTTGCCTTCTTCAAAGCTTCTATTAAAAAGGTAAGGTATTTTGTGCTGTTTAGAAGTTATGTAGAAATAGGTAATGCCTGTTAGGATTTAGGTGATCTTTAAAAAATTCCAGAATGCAAGTTATCACTGTACCAAATTTTGTCAAAATCGATTAGGTACACAAATGGACAGTGAAAACTGAAAAGGTTACAAACAGACATATTTTACGTTTGATACAGAGATACAGTTTGTACAGTTTACATCCCGGGGAATTACATACATATATTTTATCCCGGAAAGTTGATGAGTTCTCCCGGGAATCAAAAAACATCAATCCACGCGGACGAAGTCGCGAGCATCAGCTATTTTATTATAAAACTAGATGATGCCCGCGACTTACAAACTATCCCAGTACCAAATTTCATCAAAATGTGTTGAATGATTGGGCCGTGAAAGCGTAGCAGACAGACAGACAAAAACACATTCGCATTTATAATATTAGTATGGATTAGTGGTCCTGGTAGACATTGTCCTGCCCTCAACCTAGAATCCAATTGTAACACCACCTACTGGCTCCAGTTGTAAATCTAAACCAAACCAAGACCCACTCAAGCTTACACAAAAAAAATCATCAAAATCGGTCCAGGCATTTTCGAGTTTTTGCAAGACTAACACAAAGAAATTGATTTTTATTGATATAGATAAAGTATATGTTGAAATTAGTGTTATTGATGGTTTCTTATGTTAAATTAACTTTGCAATCTTTTATTCTTAGGGAGAAATCGACTCTCGATTGATGTCGGCAATTCTGACAGGCGTTAAACGCGCCTACCCATTCGCCGACAAAGACCGACTGGCCGAAACCTCCAGCCACATAGACGCCATACACAGGCTGGTGCATTTGGCCAGTCTAAACGTGGCCATACACGCTTTAGCGCTTCTATATCACATCAGCGACGCTTCCAAAGGAACTTCGGATAGGTGAGTTTAGAACTGGCCGATAGAGACAATATTTTTTTTATTTCGTTAGGAAAACTTTTTTTTAAATTCCTACCCGTTCGCGGACACAGACCGACTGGCCGAAACCTCCAGCCACATAGACGCCATACACAGGCTGGTGCATTTGGCCAGTCTAAACGTGGCCATACACGCTTTAGCGCTTCTGTATCACATCAGCGACGCTTCCAAAGGAACTTCGGATAGGTGAGTTTAGAACTGGCCGATAGAGACAATTTTTTTTTTATTTCGTTAGGAAACCTTTTTTTTAAATTCCTACCCGTTCGCGGACACAGACCGACTGGCCGGAACCTCCAGCCACATAGACGCCATACACAGGCTGGTGCATTTGGCCAGTCTAAACGCGGCCATACACGCTTTAGCGCTTCTGTATCACATCAGCGACGCTTCCAAAGGAACTTCGGATAGGTGAGTTTAGAACTGGCCGATGGAGACAACATTTTATTTTTTATTTCGTTAGGAAAACTTTCTTTTTTAAATTCCTACCCGTTCGCGGACAAAGACCGGCTGGCCGAAACCTCCAGCCACATAGACGCCATACACAGGCTGATGCATTTGGCCAGTCTAAACGTGGCCATACACGCTTTAGCGCTTCTGTATCACATCAGCGACGCTTCCAAAGGAACTTCGGATAGGTGAGTTTAGGAACTGGCCGATAGAGACAATTTTTTTTTTTTTCATTAGGAAAACTTTTTAAATTCCTACCCGTTCGCGGACACAGACCGACTGGCCGAAACCTCCAGCCACATAGACGCAATACACAAGCTGGTGCATTTGGCCAGTCTAAACGTGGCCATACACGCTTTAGCGCTTCTGTATCAGATCAGCGACGCTTCCAAAGTAACTTCGGATAGGTGAGTTTAGGACTGGTCGATAGGGACAAAATTTTATTTTTTATTTCGTTAGGAAAACTTTTTTTTAAATTCCTACCCATTCGCCGACAAAGACCGACTGGCCGAAACCTCCAGCCACATAGACGCCATACACAGGCTGGTGCATTTGGCCAGTCTAAACGTGGCCATACACGCTTTAGCGCTTCTGTATCACATCAGCGACGCTTCCAAAGGAACTTCGGATAGGTGAGTTTAGAACTGGCCGATAGGGACAAAATTTTATTTTTTATTTCGTTAGGAAAACTTTTTTTTTAAATTCCTACCCATTCGCCGACAAAGACCGACTGGCCGAAACCTCCAGCCACATAGACGCCATACACAGGCTGGTGCATTTGGCCAGTCTAAACGTGGCCATACACGCTTTAGCGCTTCTGTATCACATCAGCGACGCTTCCAAAGGAACTTCGGATAGGTGAGTTTAGAACTGGCCGATAGAGACAATTTTATTTTTTATTTCGTTAGGAAAACTTTTTTTTAAAATTCCTACCCATTCGCCGACAAAGACCGACTGGCCGAAACCTCCAGCCACATAGACGCCATACACAGGCTGGTGCATTTGGCCAGTCTAAACGTGGCCATACATGCTTTAGCGCTTCTGTATATCACATCAGCGACGCTTCCAAAGGAACTTCGGATAGGTGAGTTTAGAACTGGCCGATAGAGACAATTTTTTTTTTATTTCGTTAGGAAAACTTTTTTTTAAATTCCTACCCGTTCGCGGACACAGACCGGCTGGCCGAAACCTCCAGCCACATAGACGCAATACACAAGCTGGTGCATTTGGCCAGTCTAAACGGGGCCATACACGCTTTAGCGCTTCTGTATCACATCAGCGACGCTTCCAAAGGAACTTCGGATAGGTGAGTTTAGAACTGGCCGATAGAGACAATTTTTTTTTTATTTCGTTAGGAAAACTTTTTTTTAAATTCCTACCCGTTCGCGGACACAGACCGGCTGGCCGAAACCTCCAGCCACATAGACGCAATACACAAGCTGGTGCATTTGGCCAGTCTAAACGTGGCCATACACGCTTTAGCGCTTCTGTATCACATCAGTGACGCTTCCAAAGGAACTTCGGATAGGTGAGTTTAGAACTGATCGATAGGGACAACATTTTATTTTTTATTTCGTTAGGAAAACTTTTTTATTAATTCACTACTTGTTAGCCCTTGACTGTGATCTCACCTGATGGTAAGTGATGATGCAGCCTAAGATGGTAGCGAGCTAACCTGTTAGGGATATGGCAGTTATATTAAACCCATATCACTATTCGGTTTCTACACGGCATCGCACCGGAACGCTAAATCGCTAGGGTGGTAACGAGCCACGGTCGAAGCCTCCCACCAGGCAACTTACAGCTAGTTATAAAAATTAGATAGATAAATATTAAATACATTGTAAAAAACCGGTCAAGTGCGAGTCAAATTTGCGCACAAAGGGTTCTGTACCAGCACATAATATAAATTATTTTAGTAAATAACAAGAAGGATGTAATAACCAGTGTAATGAGTAATCAGTGAAATAACTTGCCTACGTATGGCGTTAAACGGGTTAGTTTTGTTTTCAGATACTACTCTGCACTCTATAGAAAACTGACCAACGCGGAAATCTTCAACACCACACATTCCGCGCTACTCTTCTCGCTCATTTACAAGTCGTTGAAGCAGGACAGCAATGTCGATCGGGTGACAGCGTTCATAAAGAGACTTCTACAGGTAAATATTTGAGCACAGTATAAGTTTATGATATATATGTCACCGTAAGATTGTAAAAATCGTTAGATTATAATCTATTTCGCGAAATTCTAAACTGTCGAAAGATTATAAGTTAACGCATTATTTTCCGGTAGATTGTAATCTGATAGGTATTTAAACCCGATAAAACCTAACTACTTGATTATTTATGTCGAACCCTAACCTAACCTACAAGAAAGAGACAAGAAAACGTAAATAAAATGAATATTTCAAAAATTGAAACTCAGAACATTGAACAGTTTACAATCTTTCGACAGTTTAGAATTTCGCGAGTTAGATTATAATCTAACGGTTTTGATAATCTTACGGTGACATATATGTTGTGTATTGGATAGAACAAGGCTTTACTTTGCAAAGTTCATCATAATGAAGGAATCAGAAATTTAATTCGCTATAATCCGCGATAACAGGAAAATCTATGTGGTAAATCCCCCAAAAACTACCCTCTAAAAGATTTTGGGGGATTTCTGTGGTGTGGTGAGAACCACTGTACTACATCTGCGCGGGAGATATTATAGTGCACAAGAGCGCGTATACAGGTGTACTCCCTGTTCCTTTACTCTCATAGCCCGATGGGTCGGAAAAACAGACACGACCGGAGAGAGATCAGGCGCAGGACCGACGGCTTGACGTGCTCTCCGAGGTACGGGGGTGAATTACCGCCAAGTTCCTAACTCCGGGCTAGTACTGAGAATTTCTTGTTTAGAAAAGTCCAATACTTGTTATGGCCCGACCCGGGACTCGGACCCAGGACCTCGTCAGCAGCACTCAAACATGCTTACCACTATACCAACGAGGTAGTATTTTTTTAATCTCTTTTTTTGGGCGTTTTTATTATATATAACATGTCAACCCTATCGCAAACGAGGTAGTTATTGATCAACGTTTTTCAATTTGTTTACTAGTCATTTGACCATATCATATCCTGTATTTCTCAGTGCAGGCTTAGGAAAGAGAGGGAAAAATATTTTTCTACCTTACTAGACTTTCTCTGTTATGTATTTATGGTATTTCAATATATTATTTGTTTTTGTGAAATATAATATTTAATGTGTTTCATACTTATGGGCCCGCCTGAGATAAATAAATAAATATCGTAGGGTGTCCATGCAAAAGTAAATGTAAAAAAACACAAATAGGTACTCTGTCTCTCTCCGTCTATACTAGAGAGAGAAAGATAGAGACTAACGCTTTTCTGTGACGTACGTTTTTCCAGCCCAGGGTTCCGCGTTAAATCCTGCCTAAAGAACTACCTTTCTAGATAAATGTATGTATTTGCAGTTATGTTGCTACATGAGTCCGGCCCAAGCGTGCGGAATGATGTTTCTGATATCGCAAGTGTTAAAAAACAGCGACAAAAAGGACGCCCTCAAACTGGTGTGGAGCAAGAAAGAACTGAAAGAGGTGAGACGATATGGCTAATATAAACAGTACATCCATATTTACAAAAAAATGCGATCTGCACGACTGGCAAACTAGAGGCCGTAATAGGCTCGTGACACCATCGCTCCGCCTCAAAAAAGTCATAAGGTCATTCGTGGGAATGAGCATTATTTTCTATAGCAAAATTCCAAAACCTATTTTAAACTTTATACACAAATTTAAGAAATCTATTAAAAGTATGCTCCTGAAAAAAGCTTATTATACTGTTGAAGATTATGTAAATGATAGAGGGGCATGGATTTGATCACTCCAGCAATGCTAAGGACAGCGGTTACTTAGGTATACATTGATATAATAATTATAAATGAATTGTTTAAAAAAAGGAACTACCGAGTTTCTTACTGGTTCTTCTCGGTAGGAATGGCATTCCGAACCAGTGGCAGATTCACTTGACGATTCAAAAGGACTTGTAAAAGTTTGTTTTTGAATTTTGAATTTATATGGCGATATTTCCAGCGAATCGAGCTAGTATAAGTCGCTCTCACTTGTACAATTGTATGGAAGTTATAAGGACGCATTATCACCGCAATGGGTCATTGGTTATGACCATTCTCTTAAAATGGAAATAAAGGTATATTTAAATTGCTCCCACTACAAATTACCTGAAAAGATTTACTAGTTTTTGTCCGTGACATCGTCTGTGTTGTATTGGGTTAAAATAGCTTCTGAGATACTTCATTTATATTTTATGTAATGTAATTGTTTAACATTTACAACATAAGGCTGCGTTGTAAACCCTATTATAATGTCGTTATCAAACTAAGTCTCTATCAACCCTTTAAGCGCAAAACACATAGACAACATACAGAGAAAAGGTCCTTTTATATTTTGAAACGGTATATAAGGATGGGTATTTTTACTCCATTCAATAATCACTAAATAATAATTTCAATTTGATGAAGGAAATGCAACGAATGCAATACGACGATGATTAAACTTTAACATGTAAAAATAAATACTTCTTTTGCAGGAAGTTAAAGAAGACCTGGAATCACAGAGGGAAACGGTAGAAGTTGAAGAAAATTCTTTATCAAAAACAAATGGTACAAAAGAGAATGTAGAAAATGGAGAACAAAAGGTAGAAGACCCAGAAGAGAAGAAAGAAGAAGTAATATCAGAGTCGAAGAAGATGGATCTTCTGCATGGCGACAAGAGAGATCTATTGATAGGTAATACAAAACATTTATATTTTAGTGATCGGTGGTTTAATTCTAGGATACTAAACTGTTCACATAGGTACTGCGCATACTTTAATACTATACAAGTATAAGTAAGTAAGCCTTCCTAGTTATTGTTCACTAGATGATACCCGCGACTTAGCCCGCGCGTATTAAGATTTTTTGATTCCCGCAGGAGCTCTTTAATTTTCCGGGAGAAAAATGCCAATGTTCTTCCCCGGGATACAACCTATCCCTGTACCAAATTTCATCAAAATCGGTTGAACAGATGGGCCGTTAAAGTGTAGCAGACAGACACACTTTCGCATTTATAATATTAGTATGGATTTTTGGTGACCATAACGCGTCTTTGAGCGGCGATAAGTAGTAAGTTGCCCAGTCGCGAGCGGGCAGAGCGTCACTAATCTCACCAGAGCAGAGCCCTACACCCAGTGGCGTGCAGTTCATAGAGGTGTAAAAGCACTGCTTACCCAAATGGGCTCATTTTTCATCAAAACAGCTAGTAAATAGGTATTTTGACTAACGAATGCCTACCCTAGTCTCAAAACCTGTGCACGCCACCTACACCCACCAAATACTGAATCAGCCTTCCTAGCGATGTTTACCAAAAGTACAGCTATCTCTTAGTCTAAAATCTAAATGGATGATAGCGACCATGTTTGTTAGGTTAATTCATTAATTGTGCAATTAATAATAATTAGTGTTTATGAGTGTTTTCCTTTTAATAACACGTATAGAAAGCTTCAAGACGACGACGTCCGTGGCGCAGTGTTGAGCGCTATTGTCTTAACGTGCGGAGGCCCCGGGTTCGATCCCCGGCAGAGTCAATTTGGGAATTTATAATTTGTGAATTTTCCCTGGTCTGGCCTGGTGGGAGGCTTCGGCCGTGGCTAATTACCACCCTACCGGCAAAGACGTGCTGCTGTGATTTAGCGTTCCGGTACGATGCCGTGTAGAAACCGATTAGGGGTGTGGGTTCAATATAACTACCTTGCCTCTAACAGGTTAGCCCGCTACCATCTTAGACTGCATCATCACTTACCATGAAAGATTGCAATTAAAGGCTAACTTGTAATGGGCAAAAGGACGTTAGAAAGCTTCAAGCGTTTCTTTTTTTACCAGATGACGATGAAGAAGAAGCATACGTGGACTTGAAGATCGATGATGAGGGTAACGTTAAGCCCAAAAGGCGACGAGCAACGGCTGTCACAGGGTGGTACCACGCCAAAGTAGCACCCGACAAGATGGAGGATGTAGAGGAGAAGGAAGCCACCGCCAAAATACAACTCAAGAAGACCATCAATATGGATAGAGTAAGATATGCCCCTTACTTAGAGCATGTAAAGCCGTCGGTACTTTTTTTTTTATCCACTACAAAGATATGCCCCTTAGAGCATGTAAAGCCGTCGGTACTTTTTTTTAATCCACTAGAAAGATATGCCCCTTAGAGCATGTAAAGCCGTCGGTCCTTTTTTCTTTTTATCCACTACAAAGATATGCCCCTTACTTAGAGCATGTAAAGCCGTCGGTACTTTTTTTTTTATCCACTACAAAGATATGCCCCTTACTTGAGCATGTAAAGCAGTCGGTCCTTTTTTTGTCCACTACAAAGATATGCCCCTTACTTAGAGCATGTAAAGCCGTCGGTACTTTTTTTTTATCCACTACATAGATATGCCCCTTACTTAGAGCATGTAAAGCCGTCGGTACTTTTTTTTAATCCACTACAAAGATATGCCCCTTACTTAGAGCATGTAAAGCCGTCGGTCCTTTTTTCTTTTTATCCACTACAAAGATATGCCCCTTACTTAGAGCATGTAAAGCCGTCGGTCCTTTTTTCTTTTTATCCACTACAAAGATATGCCCCTTACTTAGAGCATGTAAAGCCGTCGGTCCTTTTTTTTTTATCCACTACAAAGATATGCGCCTTACTTAGAGCATGTTAAGCCGTCGGTCCTTTTTTTTTATCCACTACAAAGATATGCCCCTTACTTACAGCATGTAAAGCCGTCGGTCCTTTTTTCTTTTTATCCACTACAAAGATATGCCCCTTACTTAGAGCATGTAAAGCCGTCGGTCCTTTTTTCTTTTTATCCACTACAAAGATATGCCCCTTACTTAGAGCATGTAAAGCCGTCGGTCCTTTTTTTTTTATCCACTACAAAGATATGCGCCTTACTTAGAGCATGTTAAGCCGTCGGTCCTTTTTTTTTATCCACTACAAAGATATGCCCCTTACTTACAGCATGTAAAGCCGTCGGTACTTTTTTTTTATCCACTATAAGTTCGTCCTTGACTGCCTAACCTGATGGTAAGTGATGATGCAGTCTAAGATGGTAGCGGGCTAACCTGTTAGGGGCATGGCAGTTATATTAAACCCATACCCCTATTAGGTTTCTACACGGCATCGTACCGGAACGCTAAATCGCTTGGCGGCACGTGTTTGTTGGTAGGGTTGTAACTAGCTTCTACAATAAGCTCTCAGAAGACATGTTAAAGATGTCTCTGAATAAGTTCAAAGTTAATGTGAAATGTAAACTCATTGAAAAATCTTATTACCATGTAAAGGACTAGATGAGATGAGATGATTTGTGAGATGGTGATAATAAAAAAAAACCCCAGCTGAGTTTGTTGTGGGCTCTTCTCAGACCAGGGCGCGTTTGGAACCCTCGTAGCTTTAGTTTTAAGATACCGTAACCAATTATCACCATCATGTTTTATATGTAAGTAATTTTTAGCGTCAATAAGTGTACCTACAGTGTCCCTATATTGAATAAATGATATTGAGTATTGAGTGTAGCCACGGCCGAAGCCTCCCAACAGGCCAGGAAAATTAAGAAATTATTAAATCCCAAATTGACCCTGCCAGGGATCGAACCCGGGACCGCCTCACGTAAAGACAACAGCGTTCAACGCTGCCACGGAGGTCGTCACAACTCGCGCACAAATGGATACTTACGAATATTAAATGTTTGTTACTCAATCACGCCAGAAGGGCTGAACGGATCTGGATAATATTTGGCACAGAGACAGATTATAGCCTGGGATAACACATTGGCTAAATCCACCAAAAGTCCTCAATCCACGCGGTCGAAGTCGCGGGCATCAGCTATTGATTTTATATTTTTAGGTTTTAAGAACTGATAATCTAGTGCATTGTAGGCGAACCTTTATGTATCAACGTGCCATTTTTTCTAAAGAAATGTTTAATGAGGACACAGTCATGCCATCAAACAAATTTGACTTTGTGATTATTGGGAAAATACATTTTGCAATGTCTCAATTTACTATACGTGTAATTTAATTAATAATGTAAATTAAAGTAATTAGTGTTAAACGAGTCTTTAATGACCCGAACACTTCGTAGCGTAGGATCACTTGCGTTCGCTAGTCATAATATAATACCTACTTCACACTTTTTTTTCTTAGTGTATAATGAATTTTGTGATCGGTGACGTGCCCAAAATATTGTGTCGCGGGCCATTAATGGCAGACGTGCCATTGGTACGCCTACCCTGATCTAGTGGTTAAACAATCGGCCTCCTGGTTTGGTGGTTGGAGATTGATTCCCGGGGACGCTCAAACGGGATAGCCAAACTTGGAATTGTTATGCTATTTTAGTATTTTATTTTTGATAGATACTAGCGACGCTCTCACCGGGTCAGATAAGTTTGACGGACTACAAATGTTTTCATAAGCGATTATAGCCTAGGCAAGCTATTATCGCTTATGAAAACTATGGCATACAAATCTGTTGTAATCTCTCAGAGATACAAAGATACTTTAAAGATTTAGAGTAAAAAAATAAAAATCTGTTTGTAGGTGATAACGGAATATAATCCCCACGCACGGAACCCTGCGTTTTCGGGTGCCCACTGCACTGCGTATTTGGAACTGTTACCTTTGGCGAACCATTTTCATCCTTCTGTCAAACTATTTGCTGACAAACTGATACACGGTGAGTTGAGAGTCCCAAATCCATCAATCTTACAAGTGCACACACATAAAAATCTAGCCATACCTTAAAAAGTGCACCTACCCCTAAAATAATGATAATCAAGGATCTGCGTCCCAAAAAAGTTACCCACCCTGAATAAGGGTGATTTCTCATTATCCCCATGTGTTAAATTTATCCGCTCTGATGACCCGTTCGCTTCTCTAAAAAGATACCCACCCTGAATCAGGGTAATTTCTCATTGCCCATGTAATATTAAATTTATAGGTTCTAATAAAAATGCAACAAGTTTGTAAAAAGAGCACCCATTCCAACAAAAATTCACTCATTCTTTAAAAAAGTGCACCCATCTCAAAATACCTATTTCGAAAAAATACACCCATTCCTAAAAAGTGCATCCATCCCTAAAATTACAGGTAGTTCCCATTAATTCAACTGTTGAACTAGCGGGGAAAAATATTTAATTAAACTGATTAAATGAAATCGGTTCAACTAATAAGTTGAACTAGTGGGGAACTACCTCCTTTTCCGAAAAAAAATTTCTTTCATCCATGGTGAAGGGCTTTCTTACATTGCCCATACAATAATAACTTCATGAATTTCTTTCCACAGATCAAATAATCCAATACAGTGGCGATCCGCTCAAAGACTTCGCTGGCATACGTTTTTTGGACCGTTTCGTGTTCAAAAACCCTAAGAAACGCACAGATAATCAAGCGGAGGGCGAACTTAAAAGGGTCAAAGGATCGCACCCTAAGTTTGCTATCAGGAAGAACTATATAGCCAGAGGTTAGTAAACCAGTGTTTCTAAACTTACTCAAATACATATCAAAAATTGCGGAACCAGCAGGATTAGAACCTGCGTCTCTCTGGGAATCGCGACTATTGACTACTAGGCCACGGTTCACTTACCCATCAGTGCTGAAATTTGAGATATGCATCTTTAATCCAGTCTATTAACACGACTGTTACATTGCAGACTGATATATTGCAGTAGAAACTACTTTCAAAGGCCCATATCTACTATTCATGATATTAACGTCGCATAAAGCAGTGTTATTTTTAAAATCTCAGTTTCATATGACACCTTGACGTCCCTAAAATAAAAAATTTAATTATTCAGAAACAAAAGCGTCAGCAATCTATACTAATACTAATAAATGCGAAAGTTTGAATGGATGGATGGATGGATGTTTATCACTCGACCATGCCAGAACACTCGGCTGAACGGATCTGGATGAAATTTGGCACAGAGATAGATTATAATCTGGAATAACACATATACTAACTTTCATCGCCTTAAATTTAAGAGTTCTTGCGGGAACCAAAAGACCTCAATCCACGCGGACGAAGTCGCGGGCATCAGTAGTATGACAGTTTTATGTGACGTCCCTAAAATGAGGATTATAATTCTGAAACAAGAGCCTCATCAATATTAAAATAATACTACTTTAAGCGATGGTAGTAAGTCGTCTGAGCGCCACCATCGATATATTGTGTACCTACAATATATCGATGGTGGCGCTCAGAGGATGGGCCCCTTTCATAGAAAAAGGTGGGCGTTCGACTTGTAGGGCGTGCCCCTCACCTGTATAAGCCTGTTCTTGTCCCCGCCATAGCGTTGTCCTGCTTTTCAGACTAGATGGCGTTAGTTAAGTAAGTCCACATTCTTTGTTTGACAGGGCCAGTCTATGTAAATTGAGGTCGTTGAACGCCACTGCGTAGTTTGAGCTAATAAAGATTATTTTTATCGATATTTCTAGGCATCAAGAGTGTATCAGTAAATTCATCTACCTACCTGAATGAAGACGCGAAGAGGATTCCAGTGGACGAGAAATTTTTATATGAGTAAGTGTCCTTTAGACTTTTGTCCATAGATTTACATTTTATTTGTGAACTGTAAATTAATTCAGAATAGGGATGATACCTATATCAAAAATAAATTATTTCCAACTGATTATTAAATAGAGAGTCTTCCAAAAGACCTAAAATTCACTTCCTCGGTTAGTTTTAGGTATGATGACAATTTTAAAATATAGATTAAAGAAAAAAAGTGCATTGAAATTTTATGACGTCACAACTGTGAATTTCATACAACTTCCATACTAGAAGTGCGTTTTTAAGTTTAAAAAAAGTTGCTGATTTGATTGAGTTGTCATCATCCCTATTCCAACTACAGTAATAAGGCCAGGAATATACTTGTAAGTTATTACCTTAGTAATAATTCGACGATCTCCCTGGCGCAGCGTTGAGCGCTGTTGTCTTAACGTGGGACTTCCCGGGTTCGATCCCCGGCAGAGTCAATTTAGGAATTCATCATTTCTCTGATCTGGCCTGGTGGGAGCCTTCGGCCGTGGTTTGTTACCGCCCTACCGGCATAGACGATTATGGATATGAGTATTAAACTTACCACTAATAGGTTGGGTTACCATCTTAGACTGCATCATCACTTACCATCAGATGAGATCGCAGTCAAGCGCTAACTTGTAGTTGATCAAAAAAAAACGTCTTCTGAGAGCTTTTTATAGAAGCGGGCATTGTTTTCAACAAATAAATTTCTAGTTTTACTAATCCTAGAAGCAGGCAATACAAATTTATTGTATTTTTTTAATTAATCAATTTTTTCCACAGCTTCCTTCAAAAACGCCGTCACGTAAATGATCCGGATGACGAGGACAGCGATAACGAGTCAGTAACCAGCGAAGATTTCGAACAGTACCTCGACTCATTCACCGGTACCAAGGCCGTAGAAGGTAATATATTAGTATATAATAATATTTATTTTCTTTCATCTTTTTTTTGAGGCTTTAATTCTTCGAAATATATAAAAGGAAAGGTGACTGACTAACTGATCTACCACAGCTCAAACCACTGGACGGATCGGGCTGAAATTTGGCATAAAGATAACTGTATGGATGCAGACATTCGCTAAAAAAGGATTTTTGGAACTTTAACCCATAGGGGGGTAAAATATTGGTTGGAAATTTGTGTTTTTCACGCGGATGAAGTCGCGGCCAAAAGTTAGCGGCTAGTGCTTAATAGTATTTTCGACCAGACCAGTTTGTGTAGACCATGATAAATTCCGATCCAAATATATGCCAAGGTGTTCAATACAATCACAGTAAGTTATAATAACACCATTGTATATAATAGAAGGGAGATTTTCCCAATCAACTCGAACAATCATTCTAGGAGTGCCAATAATGATAGCCTTTAGGCTTAACTTAGAGTTAAAACGAGATGGAATTATATAATTAACATAAATCTGACTCGTTTTAACCATGTCTTAAGTCTGAGCACAGTCTAAAGTTCTCTCTATAGAACTCTCACTCAGTCCTTGAGTCCATACCGCCTGCTCCATTCGGAAATTATAATTATGTTGTTAATATTCTTTTTTCAGAATCTGATGAAGAATTAGACTATCTAGCAGAACTGGCAGCGTCGAAACAGAAACGCCCCGGCAAAGGCGAGCAACAAAGTGATGATGAACTCGGTGTAGGTGGTGAAGATGATGATGATGATGATATTGGTGGACTTGATGATGAAGGTAAGATCATTCTTAGTTAACTAAAATCCATTTTCATTGCTGGAACGAGTCAAATACAAGCTCTCATCATTATTTACATAATCTTCAACAGTGGCTTCAAGCTTTTTCAGGAGCATATTTTTAATGGATTTCTCAAACTTGTGTAAAAGTAACTCTAAAATAGATAGAATTTTATTATAAAAGAGTATTCTCAATCCCACGAACGAACTTCGGACTTTCTTGAGGTGGAGCGAAGGAGTCACAAGCCTATTGTGATTTCTAGGTTGCTCATTGTGCAGATTACTGATTTTTTTGTAATCATCAATATGATACTGATGATCCCATAACAATAACATATGCTTTGATTGTTCTCAGATGGAAGTGACGGCGATCTGGATATTTCTGGTGATGATGATGAACCAGTGCTATCTGGTGATGAAGACGGTAAGTTAATATTGCTATTGGTTAATCACTTAGCAATGAAATATAACTGGCTGTAACCGTAAACGAAAACATATTGAGGAAACCTGCATGCATGCCAGAGAGCTCTACATAATGTCCTCAAATGTGTTGAGTCTGCCAATCTGCAATTATCCATCGTGGTGGACTATGGTCTTCACCACGTTGGCCATGGTCGTTTCAGCTCCAACGGTGCTAGTAAAACGAAAATCCACGCAGACGAAATCACGTGAATAAGCTTGTATTTATCCAAACACCTACTTATATGAGTACACTTGATGATTCCTAAAAATCCTGTGGCTACCTCGGATAAAGAGTCATATGGATCGCTCCAGGATGGAAGCTATCACTATATTCACGATCTCCCTGGCGCAGTGTTGAGCGCAACAGTTATCGTGGGAGGTCCCGGGTTCGATTCCCGGCAGAGTCCATTTGGGAATTAATAATTTCTGAATTTTCTCTGGTCTGGTCTGGTGGGAGGCTTTGGCCGTGGCTAGTTACCACCCTGCCGGGAAAAACGTACCGCCAAGCGATTTAGCGTTCCGCGATGGCGTGTAGAAAGCGACTAGGGGTGTGGGTTTAACATAACTGCCATACCCCTACCAGGTTAGCCCGCTACCATCTTGGACTGCATCATTACTTACCATCAGGTGAGATAGCAGTCAAGGGCTAACTTGTAGTGGAATAAAACTACACGGACAAAGTTAACAGAAGTACAAGACAGTCTTTTGCATTTTTAAAATTAAGTAAGTATAAATATAGGACTATACTGTTATTATTCAACATAATATTTTTTTGACAGAATTACTACTCGAAGATAGTGATGACGAAGAGCAAATAGATGTGCCCGGAAAGAAATCAGCGAAAAAGAAGAACGAATTCAA